>JAQPPZ010016390.1:14557500-15141711 GCA_028583015.1 Wollemia nobilis
GAAAATCCTTTAACCTTGTCACCATGGTTTTAATAAAAACCCTTAAACAAACATCATGAAACTTTCAAGATCTTTTTGGCACAAAACTCTTTTTGACATCAGCACAAATTCTTTTTGACATCAACACAAACTCCTTTTGACATCAATGACAACTCACAAACATGAAGCTAGGCAACATACCCAAAATTACCAACAACTTGGGCTCTCCCTAATTCTACCACCTAGACTCTTTTGAGAGTTTTTGACAGTGGCTGGTCCAGTAGCGCGTCAGGTTGACAAAAATACTCAGGCTCAATAATAATGGTGGTTTTCCTATTGACCTATTATGGCTAGATCTACCGTGGCTTTGATACCACTATTAGCTTTTGATGTAATGAGCAATGAGAGATAGCAATCACAAGATGCAAAATAATATGAAAGAAAGTAAATATGCTAGATGACTGAAATATGTTGTAAATAGAAATGACATAAAAGAATACAATGTAGCTATGGAGAAAATGAACACTCCATTAATAAAGCTATTGAACTACATTACACCCATCACCAATGGATGGTGATCTACACAAAACTATACTATACTCTAAGCTACACTATCTGACTATGTCCCTTGACTCTATATATGTATTACAATGAGGCCTTTCTTATATAGGTAAAATAGGTTACTTGGTCAATACTCTACCTAGTTGTGTAAGGGATAACTTGCACATATACAACTTACACATTGACACGTGCATTTATTACATTGCATGAAGTAACTAGATAACTTCCCCCTAAATTAATCTAATGTTCTATGTATGTACCTTGGAAGATACATTCACATGATATAAATTATGTAATATACTCTATTTCTAACAATAAATGTGCATGTAGTCCACATGTACATGAGTCATAGGATAAATAGATGAAGATTCATAGGTAGAGTAAAGGCCAAGACACATATCTTCCTATATATAGGCCTTTAAGGTATAGTGACAAGAAGTGAGAGAGAGACAATGTTACTATAGAGAGGTAGATTATAGTAGTGAGTAGGTACAATGTAATTCATTAAAATTTTGGAGTGTTCAATTCCTCCAATATATTGCATTGTACTATTTTCATGAGCTTTCATTAATGGTATATTACTGAGTTATTGCAGAAGTTTATCTCATTATTTTCCTTCATATTATAGTACCATTATTATATAGTTATCATAGCTTACTTATTGCACATATTGTGGTTGTATTTCCATTAATATACATCCTCAAAAGCTAATGTAAGATTATTCTTCAAATATTTAATCATTTCCTCTTGTCTTCTATTCTTGTATTTGAGTACTTCATTAGAAATTAATGTCATATACATTATCTTTCCTATATTATTAGGTAATGTAAAACACCTTTAGGATCTTCAACTACTTCATCAAGCTTTGAACCTAGATAATTTCCAAGTATTGAATTTTTTTTATCTTTGGCTTTTCTCATATTTAACTGTAAGACTCTCTTTACATTTATTGATGTATCCTTTTGTCCTTCAATTTTTTCTATCATGTGTTGTATACAACATTTTATTATACTCTTCTAAAGGGAAATCCTGACTACATATTTGTTCTTCCTAAAAACACAAGTTTTTTTCTTCATTTGTCCGTAACAATTCATATATTTCTGGTTTTTGACTATTTAATTTTATTTATGCTTGCTTTTTATTTGCCATGATAATTTTTAAAGTAGAAAACCTTATAGCTCGTAAGTTTAGAAAATAATAAATCAAATTATTCAAAAATTTCTAGTTTATTATTACCTGTGAAGTAGAAATCCTTATATCTCCCTAGTTTTATAAACTAAAAAATAATTTTACAAATATATATTTCCTAAGTTTAAAGTAGAAACCCTTTTATCTCCCAAATCACTAAATTTGTAAATATTCATTCAATTCAATCATTTTCAAAAATTATAAAATTTATAAACTTCAAATTCAAAAATCAACACAACACGTAGAGCAAGAAGCTTAGGGAAATAGATCATCTTGGAAACTTTGCTTCTTTCAAAGACAATAATGTCAACTCCTTGAACATGTCATATTAATCCAACGCTACTATTATGGCTATGATTGTTTCAACTAGCTTGTATCTCACCTTTGAATATAATCAACCAAATACCACTATCATAGGAAAACTATTCAACAATACATCTCCTCAAAATTTTTCCTTACTCTATTTAATAATATTTACTTCTTCACTGTAACACTTTCTACCGTAGCTCTGATACCATTTTTAGTTTTTTAGGACTATTTACTCGCATGAAATTTATCCCTATCAAAAATAAATCACATAAATTCCTCACATAACATAAATTACAGGCATTGAATATATCACAAATACATCTCCAATATATTCTATATTACAAAATTACAAGAATGATATTGATTGATTACATTGCATGGATATTTATCTCCAATATATAATTTTACATGACTTTTCAATACTTTGTCTATTTCTCTCCTCTAACAGTTGTAAGATGCATCCTTTCATATTTCTCTCATAAAGATAAAACTCTCATCTTGCCACATATCATGTGACTCTTCATCCTCTATCGTGACACCTTGCACTTTCTCTCATATTGACACAAAATATAAACCATTCTACCAAGTTAATATTTACAAAGGAGACCAAATAATGCAATACTTCCAACATTAAGTTCCTCTACCTCCTTGTATTCAATCATCCTTTTATTTTTGGCACCCTTCGCTCATTTTTTGTTGTCACGTATGTTCTATTCACCATAGTCAAACAACTATTTTCTTGCTTCTTTTTAAGTTTGTTCAGATATTATCCATAATGAACTCAAGGGGCATACCCTTAGGCATCAATTATTTAATATTATGCATGTTGTATTTTTTTTTCATATTTAATTTAACTACCTATGTTTTGTCATCACCTAATTAAATAATTGATTAATTCATCAATAAAAATCTTTAGCCATATATTTCATGGAAGTGGGGTATAAATAAAAGTAAATTTTATGCGACCACTTAAATTAAATATACACATAAAAAAGGGGAAAAATGTGGATACCCAATTTTATGCACCTCAAAACCTTTAAATCGGAACCTTGGGGTAAAAAGATAAAAAATGCATCATTTCTCTTTGAAGTCTGCCAAGCTACTTGTGCTAGGTTTGTGCCTGTTCAATTGGCATATCTACATATATCCATGTAATCCATACCTCATATTAATCTCCAAGGTGCAAAAAAACATCCAAGGCTTAAAAAAGCCTCTGAGTCACGAGTTTGGGATACGGACCCATATGACATAAAATAATAATTTCTTCATTGCAACCTTTTCAATGTGATGAGATGGAATAGACTGTTTAACTTACACCAAACTATCACACTTACCCACAAACCTATCATTTGAGATGTGCATTCATACCTCTATCCCACACCTCTTAGGATGATATATGATAGGGTGTATCAGGAACTAGTATTGATATGGGATAACCACATTCATAGACAAGTGCACTACACTGTAGAGAAAAATTAATGCCTCCCATCCCTACAAAAGTCATTCAAAACAAAAATATTGGCTGAGGTATTCTCACTTGACCATTATAGAAAAGGGCCAAGATGCTTTCCCTAAAATCTTTAAATACTTGCTTATTATAGAAAGATAGTATGATAAATCCAATAAATTCATCTTAGTCAACCACATCAAGACATTATGACTAGCTTGCAACACTTATCATTTTTAGTCTTCATGATCTAAGGTAGGTGACATCTCAGCTCCAAATGATATATCCCCTACAACGGTCTAAAACACACAAGACTTAAGGTGCCTTTATAAATACTAGCCTAAAAAATAGATGGTTAGACTAGCTAATGAATAATACATCCTAAGTGTTGCGTAAGAAGCTTAGGGAAATAGATCATATTGGAAACTTTGCTTCTTTTAAAGACACTAATGCCAACTCCTTGATATTGTCGTATCAATCCAATGCTATTGTTATGGCCATGATTGATGAGCATCGAAATTGCTCATATTTTTGCATATGTTTCTAATGTTTTGTGCGGCATTATTATATCAGATTTGTACTTTTTATGAATGTTTATATGTATTTAATGGTAAAATTGTGTATGTTGCCTAACTTGTGTGAAAAGTGTGCTTTGTGTGTAGATTTGATCATTTTAGTTGTTTTCTGCATAACTACGTCGAGGTCCCACTTGGACCTGGCATCATCTATTTTCAAAAGGAGTTCAATGAATACTAAGGAAGGAGTTTGACCACGAAAGAGAAGGGTGCCTTACTCCCATATTTCGATGGGAAGGCGCCTTACTCCCATATTTCTATGGAAAGGTGCCTTACTCCCATATTTCGATGGGAAGGTGCCTTACTCCAGTCTTTCGATGGCAAGGCGCCTTACTCCCATCTTTGATGGGAAGGCACCTTGCTCCCATATTTCGATGGAAAGGCACCTTATTTCCATTGATGAAGTCAAATATGGTTGACTCCACGTAAGCAGAATGAAGTGCCTAACTCCTGACCTGATGGTGCCTAACTCCCGTTAACCGATGAACATGTCAGCTGCTCTATTTTTGTATGAAATAGAGTAATGACTTCCCAAAGGTAGAACATGAGTGATGACGATGAGATAAGACCGAAAGCCATTTGATTTAACTAGATCATAGACAAATGATGCAACAAACAAAATCTATTCTGAATACACCAAATTTTCCTAAATTAGTGTGTTATTATTGTAATCACATTTTTAATAGAGATTTGTTATTGTAACAACAATATAAATATTGCAACAGAGAAACCTATGTGATATATAAATGCACAAGACTTATCTAAGAAGAGAAGGAGAAAAATAGCAGAAGAACCAGACTATAATGTAATTCCATTTATGCAATAAAATTCATTCAAAGTTCTCTAATTTAGTTCGGCATACATAATTAACCAGGAAGAATCTGCTAGAGCCTGGGCCCACTCTTGGCCAGTATTCCTCCCCTCTCCTTTACTTTCCTATAATTTCATTTTAGTTTTATTTATTCTATTTTCTTGCATTTGATTTTTTTCAGCAATTTGATTTATTTACTACTTTCTTTCATTTTTACAAGTGTGGTGTGATTTTATTTCCAGTAATTTATGTTCTATAGATTAAGTGGTTTGGATTGAAATGAATGCTATACAAACAACACCCCCAAACTATAGAGTTAGTGGACTCATCTCAGAGGTATTGTAGTATATCTCTACTTGGTACATCGCAAGTTTACGAACATCCCTAGGTTGACAATTAAGTGAAAGGGTTGTGACATCAACGTAGAATTTAACCAATATTTTTGCCCCAATATTTTGGTGCCATTTTCGAGGATGTGCCAATAGTAGATATCATTACAATACCCAGTTCTACAAAAATTTTGATCCAATCTGCAAAAATTTTTCCATATGATCTTGCATGAGTCCACCAAGAAATAGAGGACCAGATGATCATTTTCTTAAAAGTAAGAGCCCACAAGAAAATTTTGAACCAGTTGTAGATTCTAAACCTGAAATAGTGTCCCCATAGTTACTTCGACCAGTGCATTGGATTGAACACCCAATTTTTGCACAAAGCTCTTCCATACCAAATCATCCAAACCTGAGTGAAGAGTGGATAATACAGAATCCTTTGTTTAAAAGAACCCCATATGAAGAGGATCTATTGTATGAACAATAGTGGAAAGTTATTGAGGATGGAACCATTTCACCAGCTGATTTGAAGATTCTTATGTAGAAAACTCAGAGTGACTGGAAGGCCTTAGAAATTACTTCAAGGACAATAGATCTAGAGACCACATTTCTTAAAAAAATGGTTGAGGTAGAAGAGACATCAACTAACTTTAGCTTCCCAATAGAAGAGGCTAGGGGAGAAACAAAAATGAAGAACATATCCCCTACCCATATTCCTACCTTCAAAGGATTCCCAATAGAAGACCCTGACCTATTTTTGTTCAAGTTTGATGTCTTGTGCAGGTCTATGGATTATAAGATGGATGCCCAGAAGTTGAAGTTATTTCCTTCAACATTGGATGATTCAGCCCTATGTTGGTTCATCAACTTGGGGAACAAGTAGATCACTACCTAGGAGGAGATGAAAAAGCTCTTCCTAGAGCAATACCAAGATTTTGGTAGAGCATGGGATTCGAGAGAGGAAGTCCTGAACATGATGCAGAAGGAAGATGAATCATTGGAGGAGTATTGGGATAGATTCAATTTCAATTTGCAGAGATCTCCCCATGCGAAGCTAAGTGACAAGTCCCTCAGAAGCATCTTCTTAAGGGGACTCAATAGTGAATCTCTTGAAGTGCTGAATATGATCTCTAGAGGAGATATTTACCAGCACCAGATGTCAGACATCCGATAATTATGTCAGAATTATTCTCGAAGAAAAGGTAAACCAACCTCTAGGATCACTAAGTCAACAACCTCAATCACAAAGATAGAGATAGGCAACATGTTGGAGGACTTGAAGAGCGAAATGTTGTCTTCCCTAGCACTATAAATGGATACTCTCCTACTAGAGAAGAAGAAGCAAGAGAATGAGGTAGCATTGGCCTATTTCTATCCAAAATGTAGAGGAAAGCATGCAAGGAATGTGTGTCCTGAAGACAAGATCAGGGTATGCATTGTTTGTCAAAAGAATCACAAGACCAGACTATACCCACAACTACCAACTATCAAAGAGGATGTTGAAGTTTTAGAAGCATACTTCATGGAGAACTGGAGAAATTGGCAACAACCCCTATGGGGAATATGCCAGCAGGAATGTCACCCTATGGAGGGGGAAATTACATGCCACAAGGGTAGGCCCAACCACCCAATATGGGATGGTGGGGACAACCACCCTGGATGAATACCTCCTAGGGAGCATCATTCTCAAATCAGTACCCATGGATGCCATATCAACAACCAGGGTAGCAATGGAGAAACTACAACCCATGGAATGTAGCTCCACCAAATGTAGTACAGGCTCCACTACAACAAAGCTTACCAGCTCCCCCTGTAGTGAGGCCTGCACAACTCCCAACACAGCCCATAGTCAATCCCAACAACAAGATAAACTAACAAGCATATCAATTGGAAAGTGAGGTGTTTCCTATGTATAATATTAGGAATTGCAATCCTGTACAATTGAGGTCAGGTAGACAATTAGGAGTAGAGGCTCCTCCTTTGATAGAAGAGGAGGAGGATGTACATATTATAGTAGGAGAATCACCTCTGGTTGAAGAGGTTGATGAAGAACCAACTACTAAGAAGACTGAAGAAGAAGCTCCTCCTTTTCCCAAAAGGTTATAGGAGCAAAGAAAGCCAATACAACCAGAATTTGATATCCTCTCAAGTCTGAAGAATTTGATAGTGATAATCCCTTTGTTCCAAGCCATAAGAGATATCCTGATCTACACTAAGGCTATCAAGGAGCTATGTCTGAGAAGGCCAGGTCATAAGCCAACCTAGACAATAAATGTGATAGGGAAACTGGTTGACCTAATGCTAGGAAATACCTACCACCCCAAATATGCAGACCCAGGCAGCCCGATCTTAATAGTGAAGATTGGTGGCCACTCATTGGCCAACACTTTAGTGGACCTAGGAGCAGCCATCAATGTTATGCCAAAGGAGACCATGCAAAAGCTTAAGCTCATAGGCTTGAAGCCTACCAAGACTATTCTATAGTTGGTTGATAGATCAACTATATCACCAGAAGGAATGTTGGAAGATATCATCATGATGGTGGATGCATGGGAATACCCAACAAAATTTTTGGTACTACAATCCAAGTCTAGACTGGGGGCTATCTGCTCATCCTAGGAAGGCCTTGGATGGCAATAACAGATGCATATATAAGCTACCAAAATGGATAGATGACTATTTTAGATGGTCAAAATATTAAAAATCTGACCATCTCTCCACCTGCATAGTCCATTGATGCATTGGGAGAACCTATATGGGAAAATCAGGATGATGGAACATTATCAATGGTGTAACCTATAATGGCATTGATGGAGTTAGAAAATGAGGTTGATGAGGATAGAATTATCACAAATTTCTTCCATGGAGAATCCTCCCACATCTCTCTAGAGTCACCATTGGTAGGCAGCCAAGACCACCATGTCAAACAAATTTAGATTGAGCCTGGAAAAATGTTGAATATCAGTAGTGAGTTGACACCAACTCAACTGATAGCATTAAAGGAGATACTGACCAAGCATCAATAGAATTTTTCCTAGGATTATTTAGATATGAGAGGGATCACTTTGGAGACTTGTACCCATCACATTTACTTGGAAGAATAGGCAAGTCTGATCAGGCAGCCACAATGAAGAATGAACCCCACCATGAAGGAGATAGTCAAGGTAGAGTTGTAGAAACTCCTATCAGCTAGATTCATTTACCCCATATCTGATAGTGAGTGGGTGTCACCTCTAGTGGTGGTGCCCAAAAAGAATGGGAAGTGGTAGATCTATGTTGACTATAGATTGTTGAACAAAGCAACTAAAAAGGACCACTTCCCACTACCTTTTGTTGACCAAGTTCTTGATACACTGGTAGGAAGGAAGTACTTCTCCTTTCTGGATGGATTCAGTGGGTATAACCAGATCCATATTGGAGAAGAAGATTAGGACAAGATAACATTTACTTGTCCATGGGGTACATTTGCTTATAGAGTTCTACCCTTTGATTTGTGCAATGCACCAACCACTTTTTAGAGGGTAGTGTTGAGCATTTTTTTGATATGATGGGAGAAGTAGTGGAGATATACATGGATGACTTCACTGTGTATGGTGAAACCTTTGAAGAAGCTATGACCAACCTAGAACATGTACTCCAATGGTGTGAAGAGACCAACCTATCCCTGAGCAATGAGAAGTGCTTCATGATGATGCAAGAAGGGATCATTCTAGGGCACCACCTCTCTGCAAGAGGGATAAGAGTGGATAAGAAAAATATTGAAGTTATTAAAGATATGCCTAGTCCTACAACACAGAGAGATGTTAGGAGCTTTCTTGGCTCTACTGGGTATTACAGGAGATTCATAGCAGATTTCAGCAAAATTTCCAGATTATTGCACACTTTGCTATCCAAAAATGTAGAGTTTATCTGGACAGAGGAGTGTGAACAAGCCTTCCATATTTTGAAGGAGAAGTTGATCACTGCTCCAGTACTGTGAGGCCCAAACTGGGCCATCCCCTTCCATATATATTCTGATGCATCTAACAATGCTATAGGGGTAGTTTTGGGATAGAAGTATGGTGAGGAGTTTTACGCCATCTACTATGTCAACAAGCATCTCACTGGGATTGAGTTCAACTACACTATCATTGAGAAGGAATTCCTTGCAGTTGTCCATACCATCAACAAATTCTACCACTACATTATAGGGTACAAGGTCTTTGTACACATTGACCATGCAACCATTAGATATATGATGAACAAACCTACAATTAATGGTAGAATAATCAGGTGGCTTCTACTCCTACAAGAGTTTGATGTTACCATCATTGAAAAACTAGGTAAGGATAATGTAGTTGTAGACTTTCTATCAAGGTTGACACCTCCAGACCATTCAACTATGGAAGACCAATTCCTAGATGAACATATTTTCTCTCTGAGTGAACAAACACCATGGTATGCAGATATGGCTAATTACTTAGCCACTGGTAGAGTATCCCCTACACTCTCACCCCATGAAAAGTGGATATTAATAGAGAAGAGTGCAACCTTCTCATGGATTGATGGTTGTCTATTCAAAATAGGGCCTGATCAAATCATGAGGAGGTGTGTTGTTGAGCATGAGTTTTCAGAAATCCTTAAAGCCTATCATGATGAACCTTGTGGTGGCCACTTTGTAGGAAAAAGGATTGCATTCAAGATATTGCAGACCATATATTACTAGCCCTCACTATTCAAGGATGCAACCAAATATGCAAATTAGTGTGATCAATGCCAAAGGATGGGTAGACCAACTTTTAGAGATGAGATGCCCCTCCAACCACATGTTCACATTGAACCATTTGATAAATGGGGGATGGATTTCGTAGGGCCAATCAACCCATAATCGGTAGGAAAAAGGTATATTTTGGTTTGTACTGATTATGTAACCAAGTGGGTTGAAGTACAAGCACTAAGGGATTCCAAGGAGAAATCTATAGTAGACTTCCTGTTTTCACACATCTTCACAAGGTTTGGAGTACCCAGAGAGATCACTACTGATCAGGGTCCCCAATTCACCTCAAGGTTGATTCAGGAAATCATGCAATAATACAAAATCAGGCATAACAAGACCACCCCTTATCATCCTCAAGAAAATGGATAGGTAGAGGTTACCAATAGAGAGTTGGAGAATATCCTCACAAAAACTGTACAATAGCACAAAAAATATTGGGCTATGAGGTTGCCAGAGGTAGTATGGGCCTATAGGACTGCATGGAAAACAACTACTGGTTTCACACCTTTCCAATTGGTGTATGGGAAGAATGCAATGATGCCCATTGAGTTCGAAATAAGAACCCTTAGGACTATAGTAGAATTGAACCTAAGCCTGGATGATGCACAAAAAAGTGGATTCAGCAACTGAATCAGTTGGATGAACACCGATTAGATGCTCTGCATAGAATAGAGGTCATCCAGAGACAAAGGACACAATGGCATGACCACCACATTAGGCTGAAGTAGTTCAAAGTAGGAGAGTGGGCATTGTTGTATGATTCTCGATTTTAGGAGTAAAAAGGCAAGTTGATGCAATGATGGATGGGGCCATACGAAGTGATTGAACTGATCAATAATGGTGTTGTGCGCATCAAAACTATTGATGGCAGCAACACCATACTGATAGTTAATGGTCATAGGTTGTGGCCTTACCACATATCTAAAAATATTGTGATGGAGTCCAAGATAGGCATGGGGGAGACCCCATCTGATTAAAATTTTTAAAATTTTCAGCAATCGGTGGATAGGAATGTCCACCCAAAAATAATTTATTCTTTTATTTTTCTTTCTTTGCTTGTGTTTCTGTTTTGCAGGTACAATGCTTTGAGTGCAATCTATAGGTAGCCTGGGAAACCTAGGCCTATCAGGCATAGATTCCACTAACTTGCATTTTACTACTTTTTAGTTTTTATTTTTAGCTTTTGTAGGTATGATGCCCTGAATGCATGTTGTAGGCAACCTGGGAGACCTAGGCCTAACAAGCACAGGATCCATGAACCTGCATGATTTCCAGTTTTCTAGGAGTAGAAGCTTGATTGTTCCCATATGGAGGGGATAGTCACAATCTGGATACGTACGTGGGTGTGAAATATTTGCAAGAAGAGAAATGTCCATCTGCATGTTCAGACAAGTAGCTATTGATGGAGCTCGTGAAGGAGGAAGCACTAAAAGCTATATTTTGGAATGTAATAAATTTAAGACATGTGAAAGTGACAGAATTAATGAATGTGAAAGAACATATTGAGTATTTGTAATGCATATAATTATTTATATGTTGATGAAGAAAAGGAATACTAAGTAGAATATATCTAAATTATTTTAGTTAAGCACTTTTGGGAAAGATATGAGTAGGTTTGGTGAGCATATTTGAGTAGGTTTTGTGAGCAGGTTGAGATATGTTTGTGAGTAGGATTGAGCAGGTTTTGTGAGTAGGTTGAGTTGTGTTTGTGAGTAGGTTGAGCTATTTTTGTGAGTAGGATTGAGTAGGTTTTATGAGTATGTTGAGCTGTGTTTATGAGTAGGATTGAACAAGTTTTATGAGTAGGTGTGAGCAATTATAGTAAGAAACCTTGAGCAGTTTTGATGAGCAAGTTTGAGCAATGATAGTGAAAATATTTGAGCAGTGTTAGTGAGCATATTTGAGTAGGCTTGTGGGCAGATTTGAGTAAGCTTTGTGAGCAGGCTTTGGAGTAGACCAAAGCAAAGGATATTGGTGTATCCTTTGGATAGATATCCATGAAAAAGTGTAAGAGGAGATTGGTATCTCTTATGGATAGTTTTCCACAGAACCAGAATAGAGTGGATTGGTGTCCATAGAACCAGAATAGAGTGGAGTGGTGTCTACAGAACTAGAACAGAGTAGAGTGGTGTCCATAGAACCAGAACAAAGTGGAGTGGTGTCCATAGAACTAGAACATAGTGGAGTGGTATCCACATAACTAGAAAAGAGTGGAGTGGTATCCAAAAAACCATAATAGATTGGAGTGGTGTTCACAAAACTAGAACAAAGTGGAGTGGTGTCCACAGAACTAGAATAGAGTGGAGTGGTATCCACAAAACTAGAATAGAGTGGAGTGGTATCCACAGAACTAGAATAGAGTGGAGTGGTGTCCATAGAACCAAAACAAAGTGGAGTGGTATCCACAAAACTAGAATAGAGTGGAGTGGTGTCCATAGAACTTGAGATGGGATTGGTGTCTCCTATGGATTAGTGTCCATGAACATTGTAATAAGGGATTGTTGTCTCTTGTGGGGTCGAGCCCACAAAATTTATTGAGAAATTTATAAGCAATATTTCTCCATGGATGTAGCCCACATTGGGTGAACCACATTAAATTTGTGTCTCTTATGTGTGTGGTGATTTATGCATTGTTTCATTACTGCATTGATATTATTGTTGTTATCATTTGGATTGAAAAGTAAAAAGTTTTATCTTATACTATTCACCCCCTCTCTCAATATAAGCTTGTGTTATTCACACCTATTTCTTAGTGAAAAGGTACCAATATTTCGTTAAGCATCTGTATGCAACATGAATAATTTAGTAGCATTAGGAAGCAGTCAATGCCATGTCAACATCCCACATGATAAAAAGATCAAATCTTTCACAAGAAATTAATGCAAAAATCTTGTGGAGGATTTCAATATGTTCAAAAGAAATCAACATAGGTATGTGTGTCGTGCCACACAGACCATCGATATTTCTTATTTTTAGCACGAGACTTCAAATGAATATTTTTCCAGTTCCAAGAACAGTCCAAAGAAATTTCTCACATGAGGAATACACAATCATTCCAGTTGTCATACAAAAATGAATCAGAACACTCCATGATCATCATCATGCTTGGTATGCACAGATCACCAATAAGGTACGTACATGATTTTTTGTTAGATGCATATAATTTTCATAATTAGAACATTTCTAAAAATAGTGTCATAAAAACATCCAACCATCGATCACCTGCTTTGTCTAGTATGACATGTCAAACATCGGTTGAGAAAGGCCACCCTCATAGTCCTCCATGCAAAACAGAATGCACCTACCTCCACAAATGAATAGGCACCTTCATGTAGTGAAATGATAAAATAGTTACAGACAAACCCAAATAACATAGAAAAGTTGTAGAGGCAGATATAAATCAAATTTTCCATAATGGAAGGAAAATCAATGAACCACAGTTAGAATAAAAGTGAACCCTACAATGTGGTAGGAATTAATGAAGAGGTTCAAGCCCAATTCAAAGTTTTTGGGTGGATGGACTATTATCGCTTGGTTAGCCAAAACCAGGATTTGGAAGCAATAGAGGAGTTTGTTGTTAATGTGGACAAGGAAGTTGCTCGACTGCATGAACTAGAAATTCTAGTCACAAAGGAGTATGTTGCAGTCGTATCTAGTCTCCCTCAAAAAGGGGATCATATTTACAAGGAAGAATCTTCGGTCAAGTGCATAGAACAAATACTTGGGCACCTACCAATGGAGTTGACATGCTCGAGGTTACCAAAATGTGACCTCCTAGGGCTCTGGTAGTATATTTTCAACTAGATGGCTAGGCTCTTTACTTGCATAGGCAAGTATACGCACATGAACACCAACCATATGAGATTCATGAGCCACCTACTGCATGGAGTAAAAATTAATATCCCATTCTACCTGGCTCATGCTCTACAAGATGAAGCCAAGTGATATCAAGTAGGAATGACCTATGCCTTAGCACATCATGGGCTAATTTTAGTCCTAATATGATATACATAGGCACACAAAGAAGTGCTAGGGGTAGAGAAGGTACCTAACTCCCAAAAATAGTCCATTGAAGGAGCACATAGAGAAGTGCCAAAGGTAGAGGAGGAGAAGACTGAGGTGCCTAACTACCAATAACAATTAGTGGCAAGGGCACACAAATAAGTGGAAGAGGTAGAGGAGAAGTGGTCGAGGTACCTAACTCCCAAGAACAACCATTAGTTTCATAGGATCCTACAACAGAACAAGCACTCAAATTCTAGGATGACCTAGTTGAAGGGGAAGTAGGGAAAAGATTACCAATTGCCTCTCCACAATTCAATGAAGAGGTCGGGTAGAGCATCCTTAGCCCTATTTGGACAACTAACTACCCAAGAACCAGTAGTAGGATGAAGCAGTTAGTAGCCTCAGTTGCCCATAACTCATCCAACAATGGTGAAGAAGTTGATATTATCATAGAAGAAGTTGTAGCTTGGGTACTACAAAATTTGACTAGTGGTGAGCCTTCTTCCCATGAAACTCAAGGAAATTTGTAGGAACAACTACATAAGGAAAAACAATAGGCCTTCATTTAGGAAGGGAAATTTAAGGCAGAGGAGACACTTTTTAAATTGTCTAGGAAAGTAGCTAGAATTGGGCAACACCATACACTAGTTATGATAAGATGTGTAGTAGCTTAAATAAAAAACCAACAGTTGAAGGTCATCCAGACGAAAATGGTGGACGCTGCCACTCAAACAGACAAGGCAATGGAAGTGCCCACAACTTCTACAGACTCTATGGAGAAAGTTATTTATTTTGGCCCATTCAAGTCAGATGCCAGAAATGAGGAAGCTAAGGTAGGGGAATTTTCATCTACCTCTGTCAGAGCATCTGATGAAAAATAGGATGACCCCATGTTTTAAAAATATCCCCTTGTAATTGAGGTCTCAAAAGATGAGGGTGAGCAATTAGCTCACAACCAGCAATCATAAGAAGAGATGAAGTAGGAAGCTAAGGTAGAGACAACGTAGCCTCAAAAATTAGCACATTCTATAGAGAAATAAATAGGCTAGTCACCTATCAAAACACCAATGACTGAGTAGGAAGTACCAAAAATACCTGCTGAAGAATTACTAGTAGTTGAGAAGAAAGCTAAAGAAATGTCTGCTGAAGAAACACTAACGATTGAGAAGAAAGCTGAAGAAGTTCCTACTAAGGAAAAACTAGAGGATCAGGCATTGAAACCCTTTGGTGTCAGGGAAACAACATCACCTGCACCTGAGGATAAAATTCCCCCTCACACAACAACCCTAGAACACTCGATGCAGTTGAGGTCTAAGAAGAAAGTGACCAGGGCACCCCAACATAAGCGTGGAACTAGATCTAGAATCGTAAAAACATAGAAGCCTAAGACCAGGGCTAGAGATACAAAAGCACAAAATCCTAGAACCAGGGCTAGCACTACAAAAGCAAAGACCCAGCAAACCCCTAATTTAGATGAAGAATGGGTTGGGTCCTTGAAGGATTTTTCCAGGAAATAGGAGTAGTTTGACAAGCTCCAAGAAGAGTTTAGGGAGGGAAAGAAGGCAAGAAATACCTTCAAAAAGGTGACCAGAGAGCCTGGGATTAGTATTAATCCTACTCCTAAGAAGCATTTTTGGGAGATATATGGGTTCATTGGAGATCAACCCTCCAAAATGAAAATATACCTATAGGATATGGGGGTATTCAGCCCAAAGGTAGCTATAGCCTAGAGCAAAGTAGCTAGCAAGAAGTCGCTTTCTAAAGGAAGTACAAAACCACTTGAAGATGTTAAGCTTCCTCCTAAAGTGGCCTAGTCACACAAGATGAAGATGGTGGAGGAATCTTGAATCCCTTTCTGGTAAAAATCAAGCATTCGAAACATAGAGCCATTACCTCAATATCGTCAACTTTGGAATGAGGTAGATACTACATTCCAAAAAGGGGCCACTACCTTTATAGGATATTACATGTAGGAAAAAGCAGGGCAAAAAACATACATTACAAAGCCACCAAGCACAAGTGTCGAGCTTAGGAAAATAGTTAGGTGTAACCCATTCCAGTAGAAGCCACAACAAGAGGCTAGTGCCATGTAGACTACCAAGAAGAGGAAGCCCAGGGATAAGGAAAGAGACAAGGCCACCACCAAGAAGAAGAAACAAAAGAATAAGGCTTAATAGAAGGTTGTAGATAAAACAAGGGACTACCAATACAAGGTGCCATGAGGATGTGACAATCCTTAGGCATGGGGGGGTGATGAGCACTAAAATTGCTCATATTTTTGTACATGTTTCTAATATTTTTTGCGGTATTATCATGTCATATTATAATTTTTATGAATGTTTATATGTATCTAATGGTAAATTGTGTATGTTGTCTAACTTGTGTGAAAAGTGTTCTTTGTGTGTAGATTTGATCATTTTAGTTGTTTTCTGCATAACTATGTTGAGGTTCCACTTAGACCTGGAAACATCTATTTTAAAAGGAGTTCAATGAATACTATGGAAGGAGTTCAACCATGAAATAGAATGGTGCCTTACTATTGTCTTTCTATGGGAAGGTGCCTTACTCCCGTATTTTTATGAGAAGGCACCTTACTCCTATATTTTTATGGAAAGGCACCTTACTCCCATATTTATATGGGAAGGTACCTTAATATATTCTTCTAACAGTAAGGCACCTTACTCCCATATTCAACAATAAGGTGCATTAATCTTGTCTTTCGATAGAAAGACACCTTATTTTCGTTGATGAAGTCAAAGATGGTTGACCCCATGTAAGAAGAATGAAGCGCCTAACTCTCGACCTGATGGTGCCTAACTCCCGTTAATAAATGAACACATTAGCTACTCTATTTTCGTATGAAATAGAGTAATGAATTCCTGAAGGTAGAACGCAAGTGATGACGACAAGATAAGATCAAAAGGTATTTGATTTAACTAGACCACAGATAAATGACACATCAAACATAATATGTTTTGAAGATATTGAACTTTCCTAATTTTGTATGTTGTTATTATAATCAAATTTTTAAATATTTTTTATTGTAACAGTAATCTAAATATTTCAACAAAGAAACCTGTGTGATATAAATGCACAGGACTTCTTTGAGAAGAGGAGGAGAAAAATAGTAGAGAAATCATACTGTAATGTAATTGCATTTATGCAATAAAATTCATTTAAAGTTCTCTAAATTAGTTAGGCATATGTAATTAACCAGGCAAAATATGCTAGAGCCTAGGCCCACTCTTGACCAGTATTCCTCCCCTCTCTTTTAATTTCCAGTAATTTCATTTTAGTTTTATTTATTCTATTTTCCTGCATTTGATTGTTTCAAAAATTTGTTGGATATTTTGAGTCCCTAAGCTGAAATGTTGTCATTGATATCAATAGAGCAATAAATGTCAAAAGGATCTATGAAGGGTTTTTGTGAAAACCAAGGTAGGGAAAATAAAAGGTTTTATTTAAAACCATGGAAAATAGATTTGATTTGGGTTTTTCTTAAAACCCACGTTGGACTTTTATTGTTGAGCAAGGTGCAGCAAAAGAATTGCAAAAGTATTGTCATTGTTGTCAACACAGTCAGATTGATGCAGTTGATGCAGTTCAGAGGTCAGTCAGATCAAGTGCAGAAAGTTTCAAGAAAAACGTAGTGACCCGTATTCGTAAACCGGCAAAAAGAGACAAGGAAGAAAACTGTCGCGATATCGCGACATGTTTTCTGTCGCGATTTCGCGACATGGTCGAGGAGAGAGAAGGCGCAGCCGAAAATGTCACGATTTCGTGACATGTCAAGTTTTCATTGAGGAGAGAGAAAATGTGTCACGATTTCACGACAAAAAGTAGGAGAGAGAAAATGCACGCCAAATTGTCACGATTTCGCGACATGGTCGAGGAGAGAGAAGATGCGAGCAAAACTGTCACGATTTCGTGACATGCTGGCAGAGAAGGAAACAAAGGTGTAGCGATATCGCTACATGTTGAAATGAAAGGAAACAAAGGTGTAGCGATATCGCTGCATGATGAAAATACATGGAACTAAGGTGTAGCGATTTCGCTACATGTTGAAACAAAGAGAAACTAAGGTGTAGCGATTTCGCTACATGTTGAAACAAAGAGAAACTAAGGTGTAGCGATTTGGGCACATTGTTGAAACAAAGGGAAACTAAGGTGTAGCGATTTCGCTACTAGTCAAAAGTGTAGAACCGAAAGATGCAAGAATGATATTACAAGTCAAAATTTCATGAAAAGAGGCAAGGTAAAAGCACAAGGCACAAAGTTGTAGCGATTTCGCTACTGCATGGAGCAAGAGCGAAGCTTAAGCGGCTGATTTCACGACAAGAAGAATGATGACGTTAGCAAGAGCCGAAAGCGTCACGATTTCGTGACATGTTCATGAGTTAGGAAGCCAAGAGCAAAGCGTCACGATTTCGTGACATGTTCCATTTTCCTGAGTTGGCAAGGAGAGTTGTACGGAAGAACAAAGTGTCACGATTTCGCGACATGTTCCTTTTTTGCTACTGCTGGCAAGAAGAGTGTACGAAAGCCAGAAGTGTCGTGATTTCACGACAAGCAGGATGATGACGTCAGCAAAGTTGAAAAGTGTCACGATTTCACGACAGGATGAAAGGAAAGTCACTGAAGCCGAAGCTCACGATTTCACGACAAGATTGAGGATGACGTCGAAAGTTCAAAGTGTCACGATTTCACGACAGGATGAAAGGAAAGCTTCCAAGAGCCAAAACGGTCATGATTTCGCGACATGCTTGAGGATGACGTCAAAAGTTCTAAGTGTCGCGATATCGTGACATGAGCGGGGAAAAGCTTTCAAGGCCAAAATGGTCACGATTTCGTGACAACCTTCAGGGTGACGTCAAGATAAGTCAAAAGTGTCGCGATATCGCGACAGTAATACAGCAGTAAAACCCGTAGGAACATGCAAGGTGACACGTGTCGAAAAAGCCGACAGGAAAATCATGCAGCCAGTTACGTAAAAAGTAACTGAAGTCAGACAGACAGTTAATCGTTGACAGGTGTTGGACATGCAATGCAATAGCCAAACATGCATAATTGAAACGCATTCGAAAAGCCAAATTTGAAGGATAATAAAAGCATTCGAAAGGTCGAATTTGTAGGCATTCTAACAGACGTATTTGAAGCATACAAAAAATTCGAACATGAAGAATCAAAAAGCTTTCGAAGAATCATACATGGAGTTTCAAAAAGCATTCGAAAAGCCGTATTCGAAGAAATTGAACAACAAGTGCATGAAACAAAATTGCCGTATTGCATGGTTTCCAAAAGACGTATTGGGTTTCGAATAAAGTGCATGGAACCGAATACCGTATTGCATGGATTCGAACAATGAGTATGTGATTCGATTGCATGCAAGATTGAAATGTTATAAAAGAATAATCGTACAGAGAAGACGTTGCTGATGTTAGAGAGAAATTGTTGTAAAAGGAGAGTTAGAAAAGAATCAAGAGAAAAATAAGCAGAGCCGTGAGAGTGTGCAGAGTTGAGTTAATTGCGACTCACGTGGTCGTGCATAAAGTGAAGACATTTTTATGTCATTCTAAATTTATCGAATTGCACCCAAGTTGGTGCTTGGTACTAGGAGTTGGTGCTCCATCTCTTGCAGCAAAAAATTACAGGGTTGGTGCTCCTTCCAGTTGGTGCTGGTAAAGTGTTTGTAAAATTGATTTTGCAAAGACCGGATTTGGATTGGAGTCCAAGCAATCATTTTTGAGGAGTAGCCAAATTGGTGAACCTCGGTATATTGAGTGTTGTGGTTTGCTCTCTTGTTCAAGTTTTTTTTCGTTCTCTTTATTTCATATTAAATGTCAGAGATATAAAAATTTAATAGCTACACCGATTCACCCCCCTCTCAAGTGTCATTGTGTAAACATCAATTGGTATCGTAGCAAGGTTCCTTGTACAAGCTTAATCATCTAAGGAGATCTTGGAAGAAACAATGGCAGGTGGTGAAGGATTTTCATCCAACAAAGCTCCCTTATTTGATGGAACAAATTACACCTTCTGGAAACTCGTAATGCAAACATATCCGAGTGCATTGGGATACGATATTTGGGATTCTCGTAGATAGTGGATACACAAGACCCACTACCCCTCCAACAGACATCGCCGAGAAAAAGAAATTTGAAAACAACTCCAAAGCTAAGAATGCCATAATGTGTGGGCTTGTTGACAAGTGAACCGATAAGAGTCATGAGTTGTAAATCAGCAAAGGACATGTGGGATAAACCCAAGAGCATCCATGAAGGAGACAAGAAGATTAAGGAAGCAAAACCGCAAACTCATCGAGCACAGCTCAAGCACTGCAAATGAAGGAAGATGAAAACATAGAAATTTATATGCTGAGAGTCAACGGAATTATTAATGCAATCAGAGGACTTGGTGAAGAAATTGATGATGCAGTTGTGGTGAAAAAGGTTCTCGGAACACTTCACAAAAGATTTAACTCCAAAGTCTCTGCAATAGAAGAGGCAAAAGATCTAAACAACTTCAACATGGATGAGTTGCATGGTTCCCCGACAAAGATATGAAATGAGAATAGGACAAACCAAGTCTACAGACAGAGAAGCAGCTTTTAAAGCACACAAGAATGTAAAAGCTGAACATGAATCTGAGGATGAAGGAACACCGGATGAAACAGAAGCCAATTTTGTTCGGAAACTCACAAAAGGAAAAGGAAAATATAGAGGGAAGCTACCTTTTAAATGCTTCAATTGTGGAGGAGTCGGTCATTTTGCAGCCAAATGTCCAATGCAGGAGAGAACCAAAAATGGTGAAGGGTCACACCAAGAAAAAGGTGACTGGAAGAAGAAACAAAATTTCATAAAGAATAACTTCAAGAAGAAAAGCTTCATAACCAAGAATGTCAGCAGCTCTGAAGAAAGCACAGATGAGGAGTCCGAAGAAGAAGGAGGTGAAGCTCTGCTCATGGCACTTGAAGAAGAAAGAACAGAGGAAAATCGAGAAGGTGATGAAAATTCCAAGGATGAAGTCAAGTGTATTTGGAAGGAGAATTGGTTGCCGCACTTGAAGAGTTGAGTGCAGTAAAGGAAGAAGAATAAAAATTTTTCAAAGAAATTAGAGAATGCCACATACATAATAAACAATCTGAAAATACAGACAGAGGAATTCAAGAAAATGTCCGAAGTTCTTGATGAACAATTAATCAGTAAAGACAGTTGAATGCAGCAAGCTAGAGGAAGACATCCTTAAGTTAAGGATGCAGTTAGAGGAGATGAATAGAAAATTGAACTGCTTTCATAAGTTTGAAGAAAGTACTGTAAAGCTGGATAAAATGTTAAATAACCAAAGGCCTTCTGGCATCAAATTTGGTTTAGGCTTTGATGAAGGAGAATCTTCAAAGGATTCAAAGAACTTGAATATAGAACCCACAAAGAAAGAAGAAAAGATCGTGGTTGAACCGAAAAACAAAATAATGCAAAAGAAAACAATAATGCCATATTCAAGAAGAATACTGACAAAGATGGATTCACAAAAGTCACACATCCGAGGAGGAGAAGAGTCATGGCTCCTACTTCAAACCGGCAAAGACCGGCACCCAAGTTTAATCATGCATTTTCTCGGTTATTGTTTTAAATGCAATGCTTATGGCCATAAAATTTCAGATTGCAGGCATAATGTATCTCAAAGGAATTTTACCAAAGAAATGTTTTTTCTCCTTTAATGAATTATGCAATTGAATGTTATAATTGTCATAATTTTGGACATATTGCTAGAAACTCAGTAAGCACTTTTTCATCAAATAATTATCGTGGCAGAAAATCTCAGCCAAGTGGGTTGAAACAAAACCAGAAATTTCCTAGAAAACAGGCACATGCTAATGAAAGGACAAAGGCAAAACAAATAGCAAAATCGCTATCAAACCGAATGGAAAGAAAAGGAATCTTTGATTGTCCAGATCGCTTTTAAAGCTCGTAACAAATCAGCACCTTGGATACTTGGATGATGGTTGTTCCAACCACATGACAGGACAAGCAAAAGTTTGAGAATTTACAGAATTATGAAGGTGGTTCTGTGAAATTTGGAAATAATGATGGAGCAAAGATTGTTGGAAAGGGATCACCAAGATCGATGATGGCAATATAAAATCAAAAGAAGTCTTGTTTGTAATTGGCCTGAAGCATAACTTGCTAAGTGTAAGTCAAATATGTGACAGAGGTCATGATGTAATCTTCAAGAAGGAGGGCCGTGAAGTAAGAAAGACAAAAAATGGAAAGTTAATAGCCACCGGACCGAGAACTTCGAGGAAATCAGATACACTTTCGTAAACTGCAGAAGGAACATGCTTGATGGGACAGAAGATGAAAACCGGCTATGGCACAAGAGGCTTGGGCATATTAGTTTTGACAATCTGGCAAAAATCAGCTCAAAAAGAGCAGCTAGAGACATACCAAACATTGGCAAACCCGTAAATAGCATCCGTGAGTCATGCCAAAAGGGAAAACAAACCAGAGCCACTTTCAAAGCAAAAGAATACTTCACTAGCAAGCCATTAGAACTAATTCACACCGATCTATGTGGACCCATGAGAACTGAAAGCATAAATGGACACAAATATTTTATGCCGTGTATAGATGACTACTCAAGAATGACATGGGTACTATTTCTGAAACTCAAGTCGAAGCCTTTGAAATGTTTAAAACCTTCAAAAATCTTGTTGAAAATCAATCAGAAAAAGAATTAAATGCCTAAGATCGACAGGGAGGAGAGTTTATCTCCGAAGAATTTGCAGAATCACCGTCAAAAACATGGGATAAGAAGACAGTTTCAGCAACTAGGACACCTCAAGTAATGGTGTTGTAGAAAGGAAGAATAGAACAAAGGCAGGAAATGGCAAGGACAATGTCGCGTAAAAACAAAATAGCCGACAGATTTTGGAAAGAGGCAGCTCATACCGTAGCTTACATTCAAAACAGTGCATGCCGAGACCACATGAAAGCAAAACAGCTTATGAGTTGTGGTTTGGCGGAAAGGCAACAACAAGACATTTCAAAGTATTTGGCAAGCAAGTGCTACATAAAACGGATTGAAGATAACCTCGGTAAATTTGAAGATAGAGCCGATGAAGGTATCTTTCTCGGTTACTCAACAAAAAGCAAGGCATACACATGTTACAACAAGAAGTTGAAGAAAATTGTTGAAAGTGCTGATGTAAAAGTTGATGAAGGTAGAGAACAAGAAACTACTTATCAAGAAAACTACCCTATGTATGAAGAAGTCATTGAAGGTGATGATGAAAAAGAAACAGAGAAGAATCAGAAAATTGATCCAGATAGTGTAAAAACTGAATCAAGAAGAAGAAAACAAGAAATTTAAAACAAGTAACTGGCAGAAAAATCATCCAAGTGAACAGATTATTGGGGATCTCACAGATGGTATTCAAACAAGAAGAACATAGAAGTGAGGAACTATTCTCTGTTATCTAGTATTGAACCTAAAAATGTTGCCAAGCAAGCACCGATGAAAGTTGGATGAAGGCAATCAATGAAGAACTAGATCGATAGAGAAAAACAATACCTGGGAATTAGTACCTAGACCAACAAATAAAAACATAATTGGTACTAAATGGGTTTTTAGAAATAAATTGAATGAAGATGGGCAAAGTTGTCGTAAATAAGGCAAGATTGGTATGTAAAGGCTATGCTCAAAGTTGAAGGCATTGATTTTGAAGAAACTTTTGCACCTGGTAGCCGACTAGAGGCAATCGAGATGTTTCTCGCATTAGCAAGCTCATAAAAACTTCAAAGTATATCAAATGGATGTAAAATCAGCATTTTTGAATGGAAAACTGGAAGAAGAGGTTTACATTGAACAACCCGATGGCTTCCAACTTGGTGAAAATCCAGATTTTGTTTGCAGTTTAAAGAAAGCTTTATATGGATTAAAACAGTCACCCATAGCATGGTATGCAAGGCTGGATAATTATCTAATTAAACAAGGGTTTAAGAAAGGTTTGGTGGATAGCAACTTATATGTCAAAACAGAGAAGGGTCATCTTATTGTTCTTGTTGTTTATGTAGATGACATAATATTTGGCAAAGAAAGATGGATGAATACCGCAAAGACATATCAATTAAAATGAAAAAAGAATTTGAGATGTCAATGATTGGTGAACTTTCTTATTTCTTAGGACCGCAGGTCAATCAAAATGAAAAAGGCATTTTTATTTCTCAAGTTAAATATGTAAAAGAAATGCTGAAAAAGTTCACAATGGAAGACAAGAAACCGGTCAAGACTCCCATGACAACAAGTCGCAAGTTGAGCAAGGATGATAAATCCCCGGATGTAGATCAAACAATGTACAGTGTCTATGATTGGAAGCCTCGTCGTATTTAATGTACCACTAGACCAGATATATTACAAGCAAGATGTATGGTTGCAATATTTCAGGCCAGCCCCAAAGAAACTCATGTAACAGCTGTAAAGAGGATTTTCAGATATCTCAAGGGCACTATGGATTATGGGTTGTGGTACCCAAAAGGTAAAGATTTCACTTTGATTGCATATTCTGATGCAGATTGGGCAGGATGTATTGATGACGAAAAGAGCACAAGTGGAGGAGCATTTTATCTTGGTGACAGGCTGGTAGCATGGCACAGCAAGAAACAAGAATCAATATCTCTATCCACCGCAGAGGCAGAATACATTGCAACAACAACATGTTGTACTCAGATATTATGGATGAGACAAACGTTGAAAGATCTTGGTATTCATTTCAATGAACCAATTTCAATTAAATGTGATAACACTAGTGCTATCAACATATCCAAGAATCCAAGAATGCATTCAAGAACCAAACATATTGCAATCCGATATCATTTCTTGAAGGATAAAGTTGCAGAAGGAGAGGTTAAATTGGATTTTGTTCCAACTACAGAGCAAGTAGCTGATATATTCACAAAACCTTTGCCTAAGGAAGTATTTGAATACCTTCGGAAGAAGTTGGGAGTAGTCACACCACCCAAGCACTGACTAGCTATGGGAAACACATTCTCGTGGGGAGCATTCAAACTTTTTAAGTCCGAGAATGTTGTGCATAGACTCAGGGGGAGTCTACAACAGCCCTTTGGTATTATTGGCAAAGGGGGAGAAGAAATTAAGCAAGGTTGCAGTATGTTGCCAACAATTCCAAAGGGGGAGATTGTTGAGCAAGGTGCAGCAAAAGAATTGCAAAAGTATTGTCATTGTTGTCAACACAATGATTGATGCAATTGATGCAGCTCAGAGGTCAGTCAGATCAAGTGCAGAAAGTTTCAAGGAAAATAGAAGTGACCCAGATTCAGAAACTGGCAAAAAGAGACAAGGAAGAAAACTGTCGCGATATCGCGACATGTTTTCTGTCACGATTTCGCGACATGGTCGAGGAGAGAGAAGGCGCAGCCAGAAATGTCACGATTTCGTGACATGTCAAGTTTTCATTGAGGAGAGAGAAAATGTGTCGCGATTTCGCGACAAAAAGTAGGAGAGAGAAAATGCACGCCAAATTGTCGCGATTTCGCGACATGGTCGAGGAGAGAGAAGATGCGAGCAAAACTGTCACGATTTCGCGACATGCTGGGCAGAAGGAAACAAAGGTGTAGCGATATCGCTACATGTTGAAATGAAAGGAAACAAAGGTGTAGCGATATCGCCGCATGATGAAAATACATGGGAACTAAGGTGTAGCGATTTCGCTACATGTTGAAACAAAGAGAAACTAAGGTGTAGCGATTTCGCTACATGTTGAAACAAAGAGAAACTAAGGTGTAGCGATTGTCGCTACATGTTGAAACAAAGGAGAAACTAAGGTGTAGCGATTTCGCTACTAGTCAAAAGTGTAGAACTGAAAGATGCAAAAATGATTTTACAAGTCAAAATTTCATGAAAAGAGGCAAGGTAAAAGCACAAGGCACAAAGTTGTAGCGATTTCGCTATCGCATGGAGCAAGAGCGTACGAGTAGCGCACGATTTCATGACAAGAAGAATGATGACGCAAAGAGCCGAAAGCGTCACGATTTCGTGACAAGAGGTATGAGTTGGAGGAAGCAAGAGCAAAGTGTCACGATTTCGTGACATGTTCCATTTTCGCTGGAGTTGGCAAGGAGAGTTGTACGAAAGAACAAAGTGTCACGATTTCACGACATGTTCCTTTTTCGTTGCTGGCAAAGAAGAGTGTACGGAAGCCAGAAGTGTCACGATTTCACGACAAGCAGGATGATGACGTCAGCAAAGTTGAAAAGTGTCACGATTTGCGTGACAGGATGAAAGGAAAGCCGGAAGCCGAAGCGTCACGATTTCGACGAAGATTGAGGATGACGTCAGAAAGTTCAAAGTGTCGCGATATCGCGACAAGATGAAGGAAAGCTTCAAGAGCCAAAATGGTCACGATTTCGCGACATGCTTAAGGATGACATCAAAAAGTTCTAAGTGTCGCGATATCGCGACATGAGCGGGGGAAAAGCTTTCAAGGCCAAAATGGTCACGATTTCATGACAACCTTTAGGGTGACATCAGAATAAGTCAAAAGTGTCACGATATCGCGACAGGTAATATGATGTAAAACCCGCAGGAACATGCAAGGTGACACGTGTCAGAAAAAGCAGACAGAAAATCATGCAACGCTACGTAAAAGTAACTCGAAGTCGATATACGCTAATCGTTGACATGTGTTGGACATGCAATGCAACAGACAAACATGCATAATTGAAACGCATTCGAAAAGCCGAATTTGAAGGATAATAAAAGCATTCGAAAGGTCGAATTTGCAGGCATTCTAATGGACGTATTTGAAGCATACAGAAAAGCCGAACATGAAGAATCGAAAGCTTTCGAAGAATCATATATGGAGTTTCAAAAGCATTCAAAAGCCGTATTCGAAGAAATTGAATAGCAAGTACATGAAACAAAATTGCCGTATTGCATGGTTTCCAAAAGACGTATTGTGGTTTCGAACAATAAGTGCATGGAACCGAACAACCGTATTGCATGGATTCGAACAGTCAGAGTATGTGATTCGATTGCATGCAGGATTGAAAGGTTATAAAAGAATAATCGTACAGAGAAGACGTTGCTGCTGTTAGAGAGAAATTGCTATAAAAGGAGAGTTAGAAAAGAATCAAGAGAAAAATAAGCAGAGCCGTGAGAGTGTGCAGAGTTGAGTTAATTGCGGACCAGTCAGGGTCGTGCATAAAGTGAAGACATTTTTATGTCATTCTAAATTTATCATAATTGCAGTCCAAGTTGGTGCTTGGTACTAGGAGTTGGTGCTCCATCTGTTGCAGCAAAAAATTACAGGGGTTGGTGCTCCTTCCAGTTGGTGCTGGTAAAGTGTTTGTAAAATTGATTTTGCAAAGACTGGATTTGGATTGGAGTCCAAGCAGTCATTTTTGAGGAGTAGCCAAATTGGTGAACCTCGGTATATTGAGTGTTGTGGTTTGCTCTCTTGTTCAAGTTTTTTTTCTTGTTCTCTTTATTTCATATTAAATGTTGTAGATATAAAAATTTAATAGCTACACTGATTCACCCCCCCCATCTCAGTGTCATTGTGTAAATATCATTTATTTCGTCGAAAAATGTGCCCCGATGATGGAGTTATTTGAGTTTTAATGTTTGGTTTAAATTTTAATTATTTAAAATTTAAATTCAAATTTAAATGAAAAGTTTCCCACCGACGTCATCATGCAAATACAATTTTAATATTTCTACCAACGTCTTCAAAGTGTTATTAAACATTGTATAAAGGGGTGGCAATTAAACCAAATGATGATCCTTGCTCTCATGTGTTAATTGTCTTGGAATTCGAAAGAGCTTGTATGAATTGTTGAAAAGGAAGCAGTGAAGAAAGCGCAGTGATTTGGAAATCTCAAACGTGGTATGACGTGTGGTGCATTGGCATATCAATTTTGCTAAGACTATGGGCAACACAAATATCAGGGATCGAATCCCTTTGACGACAGCATGTGGGAGAGGCGTTGGCGCTTTGTCCTTTACAGCAGGCAGAGGAAAATTAAAGGCATTTTTGGCCTTTGCTTTTCCAATGAGCACTTTGGCTCGGTTGGAATCTTAGCCGTGACTAAGACGCTCACGGTGTGTGGCGGATAGGGCTTTGAATCCCCTTAAGATGTATTTACGTTTTTGCCTTTAAAATTTTTTATTAGCCCTAAAGTTTGGAGTTATAAGGTATTTAATGGGAATTAAATTTAATTATTAGGGCTGTGATTATTATTGCAAAAGCATATTTTATTTGTGTTTTATTTTTATGGAAATGAAGAATTGATTTTAGGAGAAATAAGGAGTTGTTAAAGTGATTTTGAGAGATTTATTGTGGGTTATTTTTAATAAGGATTTTATTAAAATAGAATTTGGTGGATGTGTTTATGAAGTTGGAGTGAAAAGGGTGTAAATTAAGTTATGCTTTTATTGTGATTATTTAAAGACTACTAACCCTTATTAATATTGAAAAGGAAATTCGTGATTAAGTGGCAGATTTTGTGGACAATTTATTGGCATCAAAAAGGTATGGGCACATTCTCCTATTAATTGTTTGTGGTGGTTGATTTCTGAAATATCATTGGAGTGAAAAGGATTAATTGAAGTTTCCTTTGTGAAGATGGTTGGTTGAATGCTTCAAGGTTTTCTCGATTTGTGAGTTGTATTTAAACCTTGTTTCATTAGCATTGTTGTTGAAGCCCATTGATGATGAAATGAACTTGAACATGATCTAGAAAAGAACATGAGTATCATTGTTATGTGAGACTTGAGATAAAGCATTGTTGGAAACATTTTGAGTTGGTTGATACATGCTTAAACTAGGGTTTGTGAGAAAGGGTTGTTCCTTGATGTGATTGGTTGAGTTGAGTTGGTTAAGCCTAGTCAAGTGGATGTGTGAAATGGTTGTTCAAGTTCCATAAAACAAACTATTCTATATTCTGATTTGAGATTGAGATTTAAGAATATGACATATTTAGTCTCTAACAATTCTCTTTATTCATCTATTAAGTTGAGATTGGGATTTGAGTATAGAACATATAAAGTCTCTAACAATTCTCTTTATGCTTCTATGATATTGAATTGAGATATTGATTGTACTTGGAGTATAGAACATATATGTTAGTATTACAATGACATTGAGAGGGGGGGGTGAATTAGTGTAGCTCTTTAAACTTGAATTTACAGCTCTTAATACCACAACAATTAAAACTTATTACTAGATACAACAAGTATAACAAAAGAGCATCACACAACACAAGATTTAACGAGGTTCACCAATGTGGCTACTCCTCAAAAAATTGACTTCTTGGACTACCATCCAAATCCAGCCTTTGCAAAGCACCAACTTTACAATCAATTTACCAGCACCCACTGGAAGGAGCACCAACCCCTGATTTATCTACACTAACAGAAAGGAGCACCAACCCCTGATTTACCAGCACCAACTGGAAGGAGCACCAACCCCTAATTTATCTGCACTAATAGAAAGGATCACTAACCCCTGATTTACCAACACCAATTGGAAGGAGCACCAACCCATGATTTATTTGCACTAACAGAAAGGAGCACCAACCCCTAATTTACTAGCACCAACTGGAAGGAGCACCAACCCCTGATGCCAAGCACCAACTCGGACTTCAATTCTAAAACTAGAAGTTTGTCAGTAAGATACCTTTGCTTTTGCAAGACCCTGACTGGTCTTCTTCACCTTTGCATTCTCTGTGCACTCTGCTTTCTTTGTGCAATCACAACAACACCTGGTTGAACTTCAACCTTTTCACTCTCTGTGCACTCTGCTCTCTCTATGTAATCACTTCACCCACTTTGCTTCATTACAGTTGAACTTCATGATCATATTCTCCCTTTTGCGCACTCTACTCTCTTTGCAAATTTTGCACTTAGCACGATCCGACACGACTTGCTCTCTGCACACAACGACCTTATTTTACACACATTCCACACTCCATCAATTCTCCAAACAACCCTCCTTTTATAACAATATTTTCAAGATGAAAACCCTAATATTAGTCGTCTATAAATCCTAATCTTAGTCGGCTTTCATAACAACTGTAAACCCTTAATTTTAGTCGGCTATCATCGGTCTTCGTCGGCTTCAACTCAAGAAGATGTTTAGTTTGTCCATCGCTAGATGATTTCATTCTGGACAGACCCTATAACCGCCATACTGACTTTTGATCACTCTTCGTATTTCAACAGTATGAAATCACTCTGTAACTGCCCCTGTAAATGCTATAGTGATGTCGGTCCATTGTCATACTTCTCATTTCAGTCGGGTTCTCCTTCTTGACTTGTGCATTTATGACCTATCACGAAATCGTGACATTTTTGCCTCTGTAGCTTCTTTTGTTGCTATTGCCACAAAAATACATGTCGCGATATCGTGACACTTTTGCCTTTGTACGCTTTCTCTATTCTTTTGTTGCGATATCGTGACATTTCTACCTCCACAGACTTCATCTTTTCTTTTGTCATGATATCACGATATTTTTGCCTCTGTATACCTTGTCTTTACTTTTGTCACGATATCACGACACTTCTACTTCCATAGACTTCGACTATGTTTTTGTCGCGATATCGCGACACTTCTGCCTCTGTAGTTTTCAACTTAGCTTTTATCATGAAATTACGACACTTCTGCTTTCGTACTTAGCTTCTTTGCTTTTGTCACAAAATCATGACACTTTTGCCTTCAAAGTCTTCTTCTCTGCTTTTGTCGCAAAATCATGACACTTTTGCTTTTGTACTTTACTTATTTGCTTTTATCGTGAAATCGTGACACTTCTGCTTTTGAAGTCTTATTTTTTGCTTTTGTCATGAAATCGTGACAGTTCTACTTCCGTACGCTTGCTCTCTTTCTTTTGTTGCAAAAATGTGACATGTCGCGATATCACGACACTTTTCAAACTTACTTTCTCTCTCCTATTTTAGTCATGAAAATGCGACATGTCACGAAATCGTGACACTTTTCCAACTTACTTTCTCTCTCCTATTTTAGTCGTGAAAATGCGACATGTCACGAAATCGTGACACTTTTCTTACTTGTTCTCTTTCTTCGAACTTGTCGGGAAATCGCGACACTTTTTCCTACTTTCTCTTTCTCTTCCAACATGTCACGAAATTGTGACAGTTTTTTCACTTGCCTTTTTCTCTTCCAACATGTCACGAAATCACGAAAGTTTTTCCTGCTTTTTCTCTCTCTTCCAACATGTCACGAAATCGTGACAGTTTTTTCTGCTTTTTCTGTTAGCGTATAGTTATCTCTATAGCTATTATTACATTAGTTGTTTATTTTGTTATGTAATCTAGGCTCGTAGTCGTTAGCGAGATCCGATTCATACGGGCTAATTAGAGCCTAGTTTGTATTATTTATTCCACTACATGATTAATCAAACTATTGCTTTGCCTAACATGGTATCAGAGCAGGTTTGATGGACCCCTGAGAACTCTCGGTTCCACCCTTTGATGGACGACCTGGAATTCTATGTAGAGTAACTTGGACTTGGTCAAATCTGACTGACAGATTTGATAGGACACGAACCCCTCACACGGAGACTGGATACATGGTCGGACTAGATCTGACATGACTCTGTGGGGCCATTTCTCCCTAGACGTGGTCGACGACTAAAGGATAGGGGTGGACCCTAAGCTAGGGTGGACGGGGATCGTGGAGACCATTTCTAGGACGTAGAGATCGTGACACGCGACATGTAGGCCAACTGGAACCTGTGACTGGGCACGAGGCGATGGCATAACACACCACCACAAAATTGGGACCTAATGACATGACACGGAGGACTGACTTGGTCAAAATTTAAACTAAATACGTGACGAATCTAGTTTGCATTACGTCCAAGGGTTGCTGATTGGGTGAGCACAGTCTCCCCGAAGCCAGCAATCATAATGGGAGTATATTTTGTTTTTAAATTTCTCCTACATCCATCACATCCCTGATGTGGGACAATTGTTCCATTTAAAAAAAAAAACCCGAGAAGCTCGAGGCCGATTGCAGCACAAAGCCTCTGTTGCAGGCAAACAGAAGGATTCTGCCAGTGAACGAAAATTGGTTGTAGGTAGTTTCATCCATTTGGAGATCTGACAACCAGCATGTTTCAGCAGGCACCGGCAAGCTACACCCCACAGCAACCAACAGAGTTCTTGGCATGATCGATTCCATTGCAAGCAGGACGATCAAAGAAAAACATCCACTGTGGCACACGGGAAATCCATGTTTCCTATGAAGGCGGGCATTTGACACTGCAAACGAAATCCTCTCCTATTTACGATGTTAAGATAATTTGCATGGAGAAAAGCTTCCCAACCATTAATGGTTATTGGCATAGCTGTGAGCATCGATCTGACGTTTGGTCCATACTAGAGCGTCGATCATTGCACAGATCTAAGTGAATAATGATGACAGATTTTTGTTGAAGATCACATCACAGCAGTAGGAGCATTTGTAGCATGATCTGCATTTCGAGAGGATTCCAAGCGATTTAGTCTGAATGAAGTGGACAATGCTGGTGAATTACAGACATTCTTTTGCAGCCAATAGAGACGCAGATTCCTGGGAAGTCATTTTCCAATCACGTAAATGCGACACCTCTACAAGTGGAGGAGCCGTCGCTTGGTGGAGGTGTCACTGCTCAACGTCAAAGAGGCATCAAAATAAAGACGCAGTGGAGGCACCTGGTGCTCTTTAGTACCACCGGCAGTGGTATCTGGGACGGTCGATTACTACTGGACAGGACGCTGCCAAAAGGCAGGTCGGGGGTTCAAACCCCGTGGACCGCCCTCAGGTATTTTTTTTGGTTTGATATATTTTTTTTTTTCTAATGTTTATTTTAAATATTTTTTTCGTTTAATTAAATATTTCTAATTTTTTCTTTAAAAAAAAGTTATTTTAAATAACTAAAATTATTTGAAATAATTTTTTTTTAAGAAAAATTATTTAATTAAACTTTAAAATATTTTTTTTGACATTGGGAGAAATATTTTCAAACTTAAAAAGGGGGGCATTGTTGCTGCATAAGAGAACAGGATATTTTTTCAGTTTCAGAGCATTCATAAATAGCCTAAAATCATCAAACCTCCAAACCTGTTTTTTTAGGCTTCATAAATAGCAAACATCGTTTGTTTGAAGTACTTCACACAGGGGGGATTTTTTTGATGACATTTTTGTGCTAATCTGCCTAAGAGGCAAATATTGTAATTTTTTTTACAAACCAGTGAAAAAAACCTTCTGGAGCGCCCATTTTGCGCTTCCAAAATTTTTTGACGCCAGGGGCGCTGCCCCTTGGAACCCCATACAAGGGAGATATAATTTTGCAAAACTAAGGGGGGAAGACTTATAAGGTGCATTTTTGACAGAGTCCGACACCTTAGTCAGATTATTTTTGCAAAATTCATTGTAAAAGGTGCATTTTTGGCAGAGTCCGACACCTTAAAAATGGGCAGATCAAAGAAAAAGATAGCCCTAAAAATTGATGTTGCTAAATCAGTTAAAGACCCATACTTTCCACCAGAGATGGATGGGTTGGATTTTTATGAGGAGGGCACATTCCTCACACTAAACAATGGTTTAGTAGCTCTCCTCAATGATTTTGAGTCTTGCATAGACCTTCAGAAAAATGGTGCTCAAGTTCCTATTGGCGTTCTAAGGGGCATATACCTGGTCTTTGTTGCACTTGACCGTGCCTAACGTTTATTGGAAATAAATGAGGAAAATGATGTCCTAAAGGCGAACGCTTGTTGTGACACAAGTGACCTTCAGCCCATTGTGGCACATGCTTGTTGTGATACAAGTGACCTCATACCTTCTATGGTAGATATTAGTTGTAGCACAGGTGATCTCATTTCAATAGTAGATTTTGCTTGTGACACTAGTGACTTAAAAACTGAACCTCCTCAAAAAGAGCTCCATAATCTCATCAATAATGACAAATGCAAAATTGTTAAAAGCATTGATGAAGATGATGAAATTGGGTGTTTTGAAAAACACACCAAAGGATTTGGTTCCAAAATAATGAAGAAAATGGGATTCAATGGTGAGAGATTAGGTAAACAGGAACAAGGCATTAAATCTCCAATAATGCTAAGTGTCAGGGCAAAGCATGAAGGCCTTGGCTATACTAGACATGCAAGTACCAGTAATTCTATGTTTGTAAAACCTAAATCTCCTACATCTCCTAAAAAGCATTGTTGCAGTCACTGTGGAAAGGCAGGACATGTTGCAGCTAAGTGTTGGAGATTACATCCTTGTGATTCATGTGGATGTACGAATCATTCTTCTTCAAAATGTTGGTACAAAGTGAAAATAGCCAACAAGGTTCATATAGATTGTGGATGGACAGATTTCACACAATGGACCATGATGAAAGAAATGTTGTATGGCTTCTATCGAAAAGGTAAAACCTATGGTAGACCCCGAGGCAAATCCAGTGACAGACCTAGTGGCAGTCCCAAAGATAATGACCCAAAGACAGGCCCAGAGACAAGGTTCCAGAGGCAGATCTACAGGCAGATCCAGAGGCAATGATCCAGAGGTAGTTTCATAGGCAGATCCTGAGATAGACCCAGTGGTACAGATCCAGTTGTATGCTTACAGCCAGAGCCAGATCCAGAGCCAAAGACAAAGCACGAGCCACCATTCTTTCATTTCTCTTCTTCTTCTTCACTGTATTGGGGCAGTTATATACTTTACCCAAATATTGTTGTATGGGGGGATGTTAGCATAGCTAGTAGTTATTCAATTACACAAATAATGTAATAAGGGGGGATGTTAGCGTATAGTTATCTCTATAGCTATTATTACATTAGTTGTTTATTTTGTTATGTAATCTAGGCTCGTAGTCGTTAGCAAGATTCGATTCATACGAGCTAATTAGAGCCTAGTTTGTATTATTTATTCCACTATGTGATTAATCAAACTATTGCTTTGCCTAACATTTTCTCTCTCTTCCAACATGTCGCAAAATCACGATAGTTTTTCCTACTTTTTCTCTCTCTTCCAACATGTCGCAAAATCATGATAGTTTTTCTTGCTTTTTCTCTCTCTTCCAACATGTCACGAAATCGTGACAGTTTTTCTTGCCTGCTGTATATGTCACGATATCGCGACACTTTTCTTACTTGTCTTTTTTCTTTGATCTTTTGCATATGGGCCACTTCGGTCTTCTTGGAAAATCACTGTACATACTCTGAATAACCTTTGAACTCCTGTCTTCTGCATCTGAATAGCTTTTGAACTTCCTGTCCACTGCATCAACAAATCTATCTGACCGTGTTGACAAAAATGACAATACTATTGCCGCACCTTGCTCAACAATCTCTCCCTTTGGAATTTTTGGCAACACATGTGCAATTTCCTATAACTCTTCTCCCCCTTTGACAATAATACCAAAGGGCTACTGCAGACTCCCCCGAGTCCATGCACAACATTCTCAGGCAAAATTTATTACACTTAGCAAAAATCATGAACATGAGCAAAAAGATAATCAAATACTCAAATGCTCCCCCTGAGAATGTGATCCCTGTAGCTAGTCAATTCTTGGGAAGTGTGACCACTCCCAATTTATTATGAAGGTACTCAAAAACTTCCTTGGGCAATGGTTTTGTGAAGATATCTACTACTTGCTCTATAGTTGGAACAAAATCCAACTTAACCTCACCTTTCGCAACTTTCTCCTTCAAAAAGTGATACCTGATAGCAATGTGTTTTGTGCGTGAATGCATAACCGGATTCTTGGAGATGTTAATGGCACTGGTGTTATCACACTTAACTGATATTGGCTCACTAAAGCTAATACCAAGATCTTTCAGGGTTTGTTTCATCCACAATACCTGCATACAACATGTTGTCGCTGCAATATATTCTGCCTCTACTGTCGATAAAGAAACTGACTCTTGTTTCTTACTATGCCACGCGACCAATCTGTCTCCAAGATAGAATGCACCTCCACTGGTACTCTTTCTGTCATCGACACCTCCTACCCAATCTGCATCCGAATACGAAATAAGGGTGAAGTCTTTACCTTTTGGATACCATAACCCATACTCCATAGTACCCTTGAGGTACCGAAGAATCCTCTTCACTGCTGTCACATGAGTCTCCTTGGGATTAGCCTAAAATCGTGCTACCATGCATACCGCCCGCAAAATATCCGGTCCGGTAGTCGTCATGTACAGTAAGCTCCCAATCATAGATATCGTACATGGTTTGATCAACAAGTGGAGATTTGTCATCCTTGCTCAACTTGCAACCTGTCATCATGGGAGTGCTAACTGGCTTACAATCCTCCATTGTGAACTTTTTTTAACATCTCTTTCACATATTTAACTTGAGAAATAAATATGCCCTTCTTATTTTGATTAACTTGCAACCCGAGGAAATACGAAAGTTCACCAATCATTGACATTTCAAATTCTTTCTGCATCTTATTTGCTAAATCTTTACACGACTCATCTTTGCTATTGCCAAATATGATATCATCTACGTATACAACAAGAACAATAAGATGCCCATTTTCTGTTTTGACATACAAATTACTATCCACCATACCTTTCTTAAACCCTTGTTGAGTGAGATAGTTGTCTAGCCTTGCATACCATGCTCGGGGTGCCTGTTTTAAGCCATATAATGCTTTCTTCAACTTGCAAACCAAGTTGGGATCATCACCAAGTTGGAAACCATCTGGTTGCTCAATATAAACCTCTTCTTCAAGTTTCCCATTCAAAAACGCTGATTTCACATCCATTTGATAAACTTTGAAATTCTTGTAGACTAGCTAAAGCCAGAAAAATTCTAATTGACTCTAGTCTAGCTACTGGTGCAAAAGTTTCCTCAAAGTGAATGCCTTCAACTTGTGCATAACCCTTACATACCAATCTTGCTTTATTTCTGACTACCTGTCCATCTTCATTCAATTTGTTTTGAAAAATCCATTTAGTCCCGATTATATTTTTATTTGCAGGTCTAGGTACTAACTCCCAAGTTTCATTTTTCTCGATCTGATCTAATTCTTCATTTATTGCCTTCATCCAACTTTCATCTTTGCTTGCGTCAAGAATATTTTTGGGCTCAATGCTGGATAATAGAGAGTAGTTACTACTCTTCTCCTTGTCTGAACACCAACTTTGGGGTCTCCAATTATTTGCTCTCTAGGATGATTTTTCTACCAACTGCCTGCTTTGAATTTCTTATTTTCTTCCACTTCTAAATCACAACTTAAATCATCTGAGTCAATTTTTTGTATCTTTTCCATTTCGTTTTCCTCATCTCCTTCAATAACCTCTTCATAAATTGGGTAGTTCTTTTCATAGCTAATTACTCGTTCTCTACCTTCATCAAATTTAACATCGGCACTATCCACAATTTTCTTTAGCCTCTTGTTGTAGCATTTGTAAGCTTTTCTTTTTGATGAATAACCAACAAAAATACCTTCATCCGCTCTATCTTCAAACTTACCAAGATTATCTTCAGTTCTTTTGATGTAGCACTTGCTGCCAAAAACTTTGAGGTATTTTGTTGTTGCCCTTTTACCGAACCACAACTCATAAGGAGTTTTGCTTTCATGTGTTCTCAGCATGTACCTATTTTGGATATACACCGTAGTATGGACTGCTTCTTTCCAAAATCTATCTGCTACTCTACTTTCAGCCAACATAGTCCGTGCCATTTCCTGCACTGTCCTGTTCTTTCTTTCTACCACTCCATTCTAGCCGAGGTGTCCCGGTCGCTGAAAACTGTCTCCTAATACCGTATTTTTCATAGTACTCTGTAAACTCCTCTCAAATGAATTCTCCTCCTCTATTCGATCTTAAACATTTGATCCTCTTTCCTGTTTCATTCTCAACTTGGTTTTTGAAAGTCTTGAACATTTCAAAAGCTTCTGATTTATGCTTCAAGAAAAATATCCATGTCATTCTGGAATAGTCATCAATGCACAACATAAAATATTTGTCACCATTTATGCTTTGTGTTCTCATGGGTCCACATAAATCAATGTGTATTAGTTCCAAAGGTTTGCTTGTGTAGTACTCTTTTGTTTTGAATGTGACTCTAGTTTGCTTCCCCTTTTGGCATGAAGCACAAATGTTGTTTGCAGGTTTGTCGATGGTGGGAATATCTCTCACCGCCTCTTTTGAGTTGATTTTTACTAGATTATCAAAACCGATATGACCGAGTCTCTTGTGCCACAACCAATTTTCTTCTTCCTGTCCAATAAAACAAGCTCCTTCTGAAGTCTCCGAGAGCGTGTACAGAGTTGCCAGATGTCCTTGATCCAGCTTGCTATCAATTTTCCACCGTTTGTTTTTCTCGACTTCACAACCCCGCTTCTTAAAAACTACTTCATGACCTTTATCACAAATCTGACTTACGCTCAACAAGTTATGTTTCAAACCATCCACAAACAAGACTTCTTCTCGACTTAATTTTTTCGTCACTAATTTTAACTCGAACCTTTGCCAACTATCTTAGCTCCATCATTATTTCCAAACTTTACCGAACCACCTTCATATTTTTGTAACTTCTCAAATTTATGCTTGTCACCTGTCATATGACTGGAGCATCCACTATCAAGTATCCATGGTACATATTTATTCTCGTGCTTTAAATGTTGTTTGTACGATTAAGGATTCCTTTTCTTCCTTAAGTCGCTCTTTTTCTTTCCACTCCATTTTGATAGTAGTTTTGGGCTCTTGTTTTGCCTTTCCCTTATCAATAGCTTGTGCATGTTTTTTGGGAAGTTTTCTATTTTGTCTCATCCTATTTGGTTGAAATTTTCTTCCCTAAAACTGATTTGATGCAAATGTACTTCTACAATTTCTTGCAATGTGCCCAAAATTATGACAGTTATAACATTCTACTGTATAATTCATCAAAGGAGAAAAAGCATTTCTACTGGTGAAATTCCTTGGTCTTACATTATATTTGTAGTCTGAGATTTTATGTCCATAGCCATTGCATTTAAAACAGAAACCAGAAAAGGGATAATTGAACCTGGGTGATGGTCTTTGCCATGTTGCCGTAGGAGCCATAGGTCTTCTTCTTCTTTGATGTGTGACATTGGTGAATCCATCATTGTCAATTCTCCTTTCGTGCCTGGCATTATTGCTTTCTTTTGCATGAGACATTTTTCCTTGATCAACCTATTTCTTATCTTCATTCTTTATGGATTCTACATTTCTGGCCTTTGATCCATTTGATGATTCTCCTTCGACGAAACCCAGACTAAATTTGATGCCTGCAGGCCTTTGGTCATTTATAATCTTATCCAACTTCATAGAACTTTCTTCGCGTTTGTGATAGCAACTAATTTTGTGATTCATCTCTTCTATCTGTGTCCGTAAACCAACATTCTCTTCTTCTAGTTTGTAGCAATAATCTATTTTCATGGTAATTTGTACTTCGAGATCTTCAGATATTTTCTTGTATTCTTCTATCTGTACTTTCAGACTGGTTATGATTTCGTTTGCATCCTCAAGATTTTTTGAAATTTTCTTATTCTTTTTCCTCTCTATTTTCCACTCTTCAAGTGCAGAGATCAACTCACCTTCTAGATCTACTTCAGCCTTAGGGTTTTCACCACATACTTCAGAGTTCACTCCTTCCTTTTCTGATTTTACTTCTTCAAATGCCATGAAAAGAGCTTCACCTGTTTCCTCTTCAAAATCCTACCCCAAACCGCATTCCGGAGATGAAACTTTCTTCTTGAAGTTGCATTTTTGAAATTCATTTTCTTCTTCACCTCTTTTGGAGGAGTGATGGGTATTGTGTATCCACTAACTACCGAATCCCGGATGTCGTATCCCAAAGCACAGAGATATGTCTGCATCCCGATTCTCCATAACACGTAATTAGATCCATCAAACAATGGTGCTTTGTTTGATGAGAAGCCTTCACCACCTGCCATTGTGTTACTTCCAAGATCACCCTAGCCGGTTAAGCTTGTACAAGAACTTAGCTCTGATACCAATTGTTAGTCTTACAATGACACTGAGAGGGGGGGTGAATCAGTGTAGCTCTTTAAACTTGAATTTACAGCTCTTAATACCGCAATAATTAAAACTTATTACTAGATACAACAAGTATAACAAAAGAGCATCACACAACACAAGATTTAACGAGGTTCACCAATGTGGCTACTCCTCAAAAATTGACTGCTTGGACTACCATCCAAATCCAGCCTTTGCAAAGCACCAACTTTACAATCAATTTACCAACACCCACTGGAAGGAGCACCAACCCTTGATTTATCTGCACCAATAGAAAGGAGCACCAACCCCTGATTTACCAGAACCAACTAGAAGGAGCACCAACCCCTAATTTATCTACACCAACAAAAAGGAGCACCAACCCCTGATTTACCAGCACCAGCTGGAAGGAGCACCAACCCCCGATTTATCTCACACCAACAGAAAGGAGCACCAACCCCTGATTTACCAAAGCACCAACAGGAAGGAGCACCAACCCCTGATGCCAAGCACCAACTCGGACTTCAATTCTGAAACTAGAAGTTTTTCAGTAAGATACCTTTGCTTTTGCAAGACCCTGACTGGTCTTCTTCACCTTTGCATTCTCTGTGCACTTTGCTTTCTCTACGCAATCACAGTAGCACTTGGTCAAACTTTAACCTTTTTGCTCTCTGTGTACTCTGCTCTCTATGCAATTACTTTGCCCACTCTGCTTCGTTACAGTCAAACTTCACGATCGTCTTCTCCCTTTTGTGCACTTTGCTCTCTTTGCAAATTTTGCACTTAGCATGATTCGACACGACTTGCTCTCTACGCACAATGACCGTATTTCACACACATTCCACACTCCTCTCAATTCTCCAAACAACCCTCCTTTTATAACAATATTTTTATGATGAAAACCCTAATCTTAGTCGGCTATAAATCCTAATCTTAGTCGGCTTTCATAACAACTGTAAACCCTAATTTTAGTCGACTGTCATCGGTCTTCGTCGACTTCAACTCAAGAAGATGTTCGGTTTATCCATCGCTTGATGATTTCATTCTGGACAGACCTTGTAAATGCCGTAGTGATGTCGGTCCACTATCATACTTCTCATTTTAGTCGGGTTCTCCTTCTTGACTTGCGCATTTATGACCTATCACGAAATCGTGACATTTCTGCCTCTGTAGCTTCTTTTGTTGTTGTTACCATGAAAATACATGTCGCGATATCATGACACTTTTGCCTCCGTACGCTTTCTCTATTCTTTTGTCACGATATCGTGACATTTTTGCCTCCGTAGACTTCATCTTTTCTTTTGTCGTGATATCGTGACATTTTCGCCTTCGTATACTTCGTCTTTGCTTTTGTCACGATATCACGACACTTCTGCTTCCATAGACTTCGACTTTGCTTTTGTCATGATATCATGACACTTCTGCCTTCGTAGTCTTCAACTTAGCTTTTGTCATGAAATCATGACACTTCTGCTTCCGTACTTAGCTTCTTTGCTTTTGTCGCGAAATCGTGACACTTCTGCCTTCGAAGTCTTCTTCTCTGCTTTTGTCATAAAATCGTGACACTTCTGCTTTCGTACTTTACTTCTTTGCTTTTGTCACGAAATCGTGACACTTTTGCTTTCGAAGTCTTGCTTTTTGCTTTTGTCGTGAAATCGTGACAGTTTTGCTTCCGTACGCTTCCTCTCTTTCTTTTGTCATGAAAATGCGACATGTCGCGATATCGTGACACTTTTCAAACTTACTTTCTCTCTCCTATTTTAGTCGCAAAAATGCGACATGTCGTGAAATCGTGACACTTTTCCAACTTACTTTCTCTCTCCTATTTTAGTCGCGAAAATGCGACATGTCACGAAATCGTGACACTTTTCTTACTTGTTCTCTTTCTTCGAACTTGTCACGAAATCGCGACACTTTTTCTTGCTTTCTCTTTCTCTTCCAACATGTTGCGAAATCGCGACAATTTTTCCTGCTTTTTCTCTCTTCCAACATGTCGCGAAATCGCGATAGCTTTTCCTATTTTTTCTCTCTCTTCCAACATGTCGCAAGATCATGACAATTTTTCCTGCTTTTTCTCTCTCTTCCAACATGTCGCGAAATCGCGACAGTTTTTCCTGCTTTTTCTCTCTTCCAACATGTCGCGAAATCGCGACTATTTTTCTTTCTTTTTCTCTCTCTTCCAACATGTCACAAAATCATGATAGTTTTTCTTGCCTGTTGTATATGTCGCGATATCGCGACACTTTTCTTACTTGTATTTTTTCTTTGATCTTTTGCATATGGGCCACTTCGGTCTTCTTGGAAAATCACTGTACATACTCTGAATAACCTTTGAACTCCTGTCTTCTGCATCTGAATAGCTTTTGAACTTCTTGTCCACTGCATCAACAGATCTATCTGACTGTGTTGACAAAAATGACAATACTATTGCTGCACCTTGCTCAACAATATAGAGTCTTTAATAATTCTCTTTATGATTCTATGATATTGAACAAGTTCTGTGTGAGCTTGTTAAGCAGATTTGAGACAAGTCTTTGAGAAGGCTTGTGGACTGTTTTGAGTTACGCTTTTGTGAAAGCTTGCTAAATATATTTGAGCAAGTACAAGAGAGGACTTATTGAGCATATTTGAGCAAGTCCAAGAGAGGACTTATTGAGCAAATTTGAGCAAGTCCAAGAGAGGACTTATTGAGCAGATTTGAGCAAGTCCTAGAGAGGATTTGTTGAGCAGATTTAGACAGGTTTTGTGTGAACCTGTTGAGAAAATTTAGATAGGTTTTTGGGTGAACCTGTTGAGCAGATTTGAGTAGGTTATGAGTGAACCTATTGAGAAAAATTGTACTAGACTGACTATACTGTGTTTAATGCAAGAGATTGAGCAAAATTATGCTAGACTGATTGAACTATGTTTGGTATAGTATTGAGATAGAGCTTTGGAGGTGACAGAGTATATAGGATAGACTCTTAATGGATAGATATCCAACACCTAGGACAATTGAATACAATATCTGAGTGAGAAGTCTTCAAGTGGAGAGAGATCCACCAATCAGTGCAGCATAGAGACAAAGTCTTCTAGAAGATCACTAGCTAGAACAGAAGAGGAAAGAGTTCTCCTATGGAAGAGATCCATGAACTTGAGACTAGAGGATTAGCATATACTTTGGACCGAGGTCCATAAACATTGTAATTTGGAAAGGATTCCCAAGAGATCATTTGAGAAATATTTAGAAGAAATATTTTCTCTATGGAGGTAGCCCACATTGGGTGAACCATGTTAAAATATGTGTCTCTATTGTGTGTGGTGTTTTGTACATTGCTTTGATTACTACTATTGATACTGCTATCTATACACTGCATAATATTTATTTGAGAAAAAAAGTAAAAAGTGGTCTTATACTGTTCACCCCCCCTCTCAGTATAAGCTTGTGTTCTTTAAAATTTGATTATTAACTACTTTCTTTCATTTCTGCAAGTGTGGTGTGATTTTATTTTATGCAATTTATGTTTTGTATATTAAAGTGGTTTGGATTAAAATGAATTCTATACAAAAAACACCCCCCAAACTATAGAGTTAGTGGACTCATCTCAGAGGTATTGTAGTATATCTCTGCTTGGTACATCATAAGTTTACGAACATCCTTGGGTTGACAATTAAGTGAAAGGGTTGTGACATCAACATAGAATTTAACCAATATTTTTGCCTCAACAATGATTATTTAAACTAGCTTACATCTCACCTTTGAATATAATCAACCAAATACCACTAGCATAAGAAAACTATTTAGCAAGACATCTCCTCACAACTTCTCCTTACTTTCTTTAATAATTTTTACTTCTTCATTGTAACACTTTCTACCGTAGCTCCGATACCATTGTTATCTTTCTAGGACTAATTACTCGCATCAACTTTATCCCCCATCAAGAATAAATCACATAAATGCCTCACATAAAATAAATTACAAACAGTGAATATATCACAAATTCATCTCCAATATATTCTATATCATAAAATTACAAGAATGATATTTGTTGATTACATTGCATGGAGCTTTATCTCCAATATATATATTTACATGACTTTTCAATACTATGTCTATTGCTCTCCTCTAATAGTTAGAAGATGCATCCTTTCATATGCCTCTCATAAAGACAAAACTCTCATCTTGCCATATATCATTCGACTCTTCATTCTCTATCGTGACACCTTACACTTTCTCTCATATTGAAACAAAATATAAACCATTCTACCAAATTAATATTTACAAAGGGGACCAAATAATATAATACTTACAACATTAAGTTCCTCTACCTCCTTGTATTCAGTCATCCTTTTATTTTTGGCACCCTTCCCTCATTTTTTGTTGTCACGTATGTTCTATTCACCATAGTCAAACCACTATTTTCTTGCTTCTTTTTAAGTTTGTTCAGATATTCACCATCATGAACTCAAGGGGCATACCCTTAGGCATCAATTATTTAATATTATGCATGTTTTATTTAATTGTCATATTTTATTTAACTACCTATGTTTTGTTATCTCCTAATTAAATAATAGATTAATTCATCAATAAAAATCCTTAGCCATATAGTTCATCGAAGTGGGGCAGAAATAAAAGTAATTTTTTTTGAAGTAATACTTATTATACACATCCACCATGGGGATTGAACCAGGGTCACATCACCGATAATGCAAGTGGCATCCTTGCTGGTAGACCACACTCATGGGGATAAATAAAAGTAATTTTTATATGACCACTTAAATTAAATATACACATCAAAAGGGAGGAAAATATGGATACTCAATTCTATGCACCTCAAAACCTTAAAATTGGAACCTTGGGGTAAAAAGATAAAAAAAACATCATTTCTCTCTGAAGTCTACAAAGCTACATGTTTTAGGTTCATGCCTATCCAAATGGAATCTACATATATCCATGTAATCCATACCTCATATTAATCTCCAAGGTGTAAAAAAACATCCAAGGCTCGAAAAAGCCTCTGAGTCACGAGTTTGGGACATGAACCCATCTTGACATAAAATAATAATTTCTTGCCTGCAACCTTTTCAATGTGATGACATGGCATAGACTGTTTAACTTAAATCCAACTATCACACTTACCCACCAACCTATCCTTTGGCATGTGCATTCATGCCTCTATCCCACACCTCTTAGGATGATATATGATAGGGTGTATCAGGAACTAGTATTGACATGGGATAACTAAATTCATAGACTGGTGCACTACACTGTATCCAAAAATTTATGCCTCTCATCCTTGCAAAAGTGATTCAAAACCAAAATATTGGTTGAGATCTTCTCACTTGACCATTATAGAAAAGTGCTAAGATGCTTTATCTAAAATATTTAAATACTTTCTTATTATAGAAAGATAGTATGATTAACCCAATAAATTCATCTTAGTCAACCACACCAATACATAATGATTAGCCTATAACATCTCTCATTTTTAGTTGTCATGATCTAATTTAGGTGACATCTTAGGTCCAAATAACCTATCCCTGACAATGGTCTAAAACACATAAGACTTAAGGTGCCTTTATAAATACTAGCCTAAAAAAACACATGGTTAGTCTAGCTAATGAGTAATACATCCTAAGTGTTGGGAAAGAAGCTTAGGGAAATAGAGCAGCTTGGAAACTTTGCTTCTTTCAAAGACACTAATGCCAACTCCTTGAACATGTCGTATCAATATAATGCTACTATTATGGCCAGGATTGTTTCAACTAGATTGCATCTCACCTTTGAAGATAATGAACCAAATACCAATAGCATAAGAAAACTATTCAACAATACATCTCCTCATAACTTCTCCTTACTTTCTTTGATGATCTTTACTTGTTCATTGTAACACTTTCTACTATATCTCCAATATCATTGTTAGCTTTCTAGGACTCATGAATAAATCACATAAATTCCTCACATAAAATAAATTACAAACATTGAATATATCACAAATTCATCTCCAATATATTTTATATCACAAAATTACAAGAATGATATTGGTTGATTACATTGCATGGAGCTTTAACCACATTAAAACATAATGACTAACTTGCAACACATCTCATTTTCAGTCATCATGATCCAAGGTAGGTGACATCTCAACTACAAATGGAATATCTCTTACAATGGTCTAAAACACACAAGACTTAAGATGCCTTTATAAAAACTAGCCTAAAAAAAGATATTGTTAGACTAGCTAATGAGTAATACATCCTAACTGATGAAAATAAGTTTTTTTATCAACTCAATATCTTAAGTTATGATTTTGTGTGCTAGCATGTCATGATATAATAATAAGATAAATCACTAGTGCTTCACATCTTGTAAGCATCTATTGATTCTAATTACATTGGTGTGTTGGACATTTTGAGTTCCTAAGCTAAGAGTTATCATTGATGTCAAAAGGATCTATGTAAGCTAACACTATGTTTGTGTAGAAGCAAAGGTTTTTTATCAAAGGAGATTCAAGGGAAGCTTAGCAAAATGTTTTTATTTAAAACCATGGATGGTAGATTTGAAATGGGTTTTTCTTAAAACCTAAGTTGGCTTTTCGTTTCATCAAAAAAGGTGCCCCGGTGATGGAGAAATTTAATTTTAAGGTTTTATTTAAAACCATGGATGGCAGATTTGAAATGGGTTTTTCTTAAACCCCAATTTGGCTTTTCGTTTCATTGAAAAAGATGCCCCGATGATGGAGATATTTAATTTTAAAGATTTATTTTAAATTTTAATTTATTAAAATTAAAATTAAAAGTTTATTATTGCATAAATTAAAATTAAAAGTTTATTATTGCATATTCGAAATTCCATTTCGAATAAAGCTCCGACCTTCGGAAGTTTTAAGAAAAAGTGCCGATGTAAGGAAAAATACTCCTTTGAGTATAAAAGGAGGAAGCCCCAAAATATTTCAATTGACCAATGCATATTCGATAATTGAAAGTGCCTCGATTTTTGTGCAAGTAAAAGGAGACGACAGACGTTCGTAGATTGTGCTACGATCAAAAAGGGTAGTGTTCGGTTTTCGTGCCAAGGAAGAGACTCGTTCGAAGACAAGAGGGAGGTCCCTCTCCCTCCCTCACGTGGGCATGGATATCCCATGTAGTTTAGCCAAAATATTTGGCTAGAGGAAATTGTGGATCAAATCACGCCAAATACCCTTTTTGAGGAGTGTAAGAGGTATGCTCGTGAGCTTTGATTTTTGCATTGTCTATGGTATTACCAAATTTTGTTTGGGAGGTATAAGGTTAGAAAAATTAATATATATATATTTTTATTAAGTGTAATGGAGAGAAAGGTGTGTATGGTGTTGACGATGATTTAAATGCTTATAATGTCAACTATGTTTCAGAGGATGGTCTTTGTTTTATGATTTTTGAATATTGGTTAAGTAAGAAATTAAATACTCTATGATGTTGGATATTATTTGAGAGAAATTTGATGCATTTAAGTGTTGCTTATTATTTTGAGATTGGATTTGATAAGGTGTATCTAAGGAATATGTTATGTATGATTTGTTGAGTAAGGTTGAAAAAGAAGATATAAAATCTTGATTATATTTAAATCAAGGAATATTCTTGAGTTTGGAAAAAAGGTGGTTATGGTTATGCTATGCCCTATAATATTGGGAAATTTCTAAAGATTTTCTTTTTGGAAATATATCATATTATATATCATTGGAAAGCTCTTTTCGAGAGCTACTTGTTTAGATTACTTTGAGGGAGAAATAAGACGTGTGCAAGAAGATATTTTTGGTTTTGTAAACTAGTTTCAAAAGTAAGTTTGATTCATTCTTTTGAGGGTTTATTTCTTGCATAAGAGGGTATGGTGCATTTTATTGAGTAGGAGTAATAAGGTGTTATTGATATAATATTTCTATTATTGTGTTATTATTCAAGACCTCTAACCCTTGTTGAGATTGGAAAAATAATATTGTGATTGTGGAATATTTCCAAAGAGGCTTCTTCATATTCATAAAAGGTATGGGCACATTCTCCTATTGATTTATTATGGTGGTTGATTTCTGAAATATCATTGGAGAGAAAAGGATTGATTGTGGTTTCATTTTTGAAAGTGGTTGGTTGAATGCTTCAAGGTTTTTTGGTTTGAGAGTTGTGATTAAACCTTGTTTTATAAGCATTGTTGTTGAAGCCCATTGGTTGTGCAAAGAACTTGAACTTGAGTTAGAGAAGAACATGAGTATCATTGTTATGTGAGATTTGTGGTTAAGCATTGTTGGAAATTTTTTTGAGTTGGTTGATACATGCTTGGACTAGGGTTTGTGGAAAGGATTGTTCCTTGAGTGATTGGTTGAGTAGAGTTGATTGAGCCTAGTCAAGTGATTGTGTGAAGTGGTTGTTCAAGTTCCACGAAACAAACTATTCTATATTCTGATTTGAGTTGAGATTGAGATTTGAGAATAGAACATATAGAGTCTCTAACAATTCTCTTTATGCTTCTATGAGATTGATTTGAGTTGAGATTGAGATTTGAGAATAGAACATATAGAGTCTCTAACAATTCTCTTTATGCTTCTATGAGATTGATTTGAGTTGAGATTAGGATTTGAATATAGAACATATTGATTCTCTAACAATTCTATTTATGCTTCTATGAGATTGAGTTGAGATATTGATTGAGCATTAAGTATAGAACATATTGAGTCTCTAACAATTCTCTTTATGATTCTATGAGATTGGACAATTTTTGTGCGGACTTGTTAAGAATATTTGAGTCATGTCTTTGAGAAGTCTTGTGGACTTATTTTGAGTAATCTTTTGTGAAAGCTTGCTATGCAGATTTGAGCAAGTCCTAGAGAGGACTTATTGAGCAGATTTGAGCAAGTCCTAGAGAGGACTTATTGAGTGACAATAATCATTACCATGTGAGAGGTAATGGCCTTAGTTAGCCCATAGATGTGAAGGTAACTAAGCACCAAGGCATCATGTTAGATTAATACTACATAGATGGGCTTATGTAGGGTTAAAGAATAGACATCCCCCTTTAAGTGTTATGGACCTTAAAGAATAATTCCTATGTCATGGTCAAGTTGTCCTATATTAGTGAGGCTATAGGAAAAGTGGAGGGACCATTAATGGTGTATTTTATAAATGGTGAGGTTTAGAAAAGTGAACCAAAAAAGTATGAGAATTTGACCACTCCTATCCACTTAAGTGTCATCTACAATGATAATGAACTCAAAATGTGGTTATGCCTTATATTGTTCAAATATATTGCGTCTTATTTGTGAGTTAATCCTTACAATATATATATATATATAAATCTAGCCATTTTTCCTCCATCCATGCTTTCCCACCATTTCCACCACAAAAACATAGCCACTTGTCCTCCATCCTAGCCTTCCCGCCATTTTCGCCTAATATTTATATATGTTTATTATATATATTTAAATAATAATATTTTATATATATTTAATAAATATATATTTATATAAATAAATTAATCCTAGCCATATGATTTCATTTAATCTCATCCATCCATCCACATCAATCCATGCCACACCCTAAATTTAATATCCACCCTTAGATATGCTTTAATCTCAACCACACAATTAGTGTCGTTGAAACCCTAAGTATGCCCTAAGTTGGATTATAAATAGAGATAATTTTGATAGATCAACCCCTAAGTATTTTGCTAATTTTCTTGATATCGTGAGTTCCCTAAGGTTCCCTGAGCTTCTAAAGTGCCTTAGAGTTCTAATCCATTATTTGTACCTTAGCCCCACTCCATCCATTATATTCCTCGTCCACTAGCTCACCGCCACCATCATCGCATCATTTACCATCATTAGATCTACTTCTATAGATTTGATCTAACCTCTAGAGCACCCTACTGCTCTCTAAAAGTGCTTGGCTACTCTCCACCATAGTCCTGAGCACCTTGTCGCTCTCCATGAGCACCCTGATGCTCTCCACCACAACCTTGAGCACCCTGTCGCTCACCATGAGTGCCCCGATGCTCTTCCTTAGAGCCTTACCATGTTTTAGATCTCTATTCTTATGAAAAATGATATATTTAGGTGTCGCTATGGCACATATTCATCACCAACCTACAACAGATCTAGTTATTAAAAGACAACCAACAAGGAGCAAGGTAAATCATTCTTTGTTTTGTTAATTTCAATATTTCCTTATTTTCTTGTAGTAGTGTTACATGATAGTTAGGGTTTTATTAATGTCTGAGGGTCTCACACAGTGGAGCCCTCTCAGTTATTACTAACTCTCTTCTTTCATCTTCTATGTGTATATTTGGAGATTCATCAGCATTGGACAACTGTTTAAGCTGGAGTGGCCCAACATCGGATACATAGAAGCCCACTCATACCTGTTGGGAGCAGAATGCAACTGAAGACATCATCAATTTTTGTATCTAGGGTTTCGGAGAACCCTAGAAATCTGTGTAAAAATTGTATCAAAGAGGATTTTTAAATCCACTATTGTAACAACAAAGTTTTTAGGCTCCCCCTTATTTAATATAAATTTTATTTGTTGTGCAATATATGGTTATTCAAATTCTATTTATTTAGCATTGTTTGGTATCATATTTTTGTCTCTACAAATGGTAATCATGGTGGGACCCCCCAAGGGTTTCATGTTCTAATTTATCTTGAAGTCTAACTTGTTGTTTGTTATCTTATTTTACAAATTTTTAGGAGCAAAAATCAAGCATTTTTCACCTATTAGGGTTTTTGAGGAGTTTTAGAAGGTTGCAGGAAGTGTGTGAACACTCTACAGCACTTGGGGATCATACAAAAATGTTGAGATGTGTTCCATAAGCACCTTGGGTATTCTAAAATTTCCCAATTACATTTTATAGTAATTTGGAGCAAATATGTAGGTTGTTCAGTAAGTCTGTTGTCTAAAATCCAAGTTTCTATTATTATGTATTTTGGGTTCTTTGCTATTTTTTATAGATTCTAAGCATAAAATTAACAATCATTAAGTAATCTAGAAAATAACTCATTCTAGTTTTCATTTTAGGTTTGCATCCATTTACACATTCCAATTAGGTTTTTTTTTAATGTATTCATAAATATAAAATGATGCATTCTATTTGCATCTAAATTAAGAATCTGCATAACATAGTATTGCATTTTAGGGTTATAAGCACCTTATTTTTTTTATCTAAGTAGGAAAATCATTAGGGTGCCAAAATTATCTCTATCATTAGGTGATTCCTGACAGAAGGGTGGACGAACCCTCTAGTTTTCTTTGACAGGGGGTCTTAAGTGGTGTACTTCACACCCTTTGGAGAAATTGGCATTCTCTTGTTGGATTCTAACTTAGATCTATGAAATTAGTTTCTTCTAACATTGTTTGTACACATTAGTAAATAGAAACTTTAAAATAAATTCACACACAAAATTTTTCACTCAAAACAGTAGTGGTTGGAATTCATCACCAACCATTGCTTGAGATTTGGTTATGGTGGAATTCATCTCCATACACCAATCTCTACCCATAGAAATAATATGATACCCCCGAGCAAACTTGTTGGATTTTATCACCAGCAAGAATATTGTTGCCCTATCTTCACCATAGTTTTTATCTTTGTTTCATTAAGCAAGATTAGAACATCCAAATACACAAGACTAAAACCTAAAATGGATACACATTAAAAAGGAGATAATCAATGAACAAGGTAAGCCACACTGGTTGAAACTTAGGATTGGTTGTTTGTTTCCTTTTTTATCTCAAAAGGTTGGTTTTTTTGTGTTACATTGTGATAGTTTAATTTGTATATTGATTTATTTGCTTATGGTATTATCTAGAAACCAAAATAAGTCAAGATAACTTAATGAAACTTTTGGTCATCAAATTTTCCCAAGAAAGGATTTGGAAAAGTGTACGCGCCCTAGACCTAGACCAACATTGAAAGGCCGTAGGGAAGAGATGCCCCTCATGCCAATATTCGAAGAAATTTTGGCTCCTATACTAGATTACTTCAGTGTTTAAGATAAGGGTGAAGGAAAGAGATAAAATAGTAAGGGTGTAGGAAAGGATTAATGGAGTAAGGGTGCAAGAAGGAAATAAAAAGGGGTAAGGGAAGAGATGTTGATAATTTAAAGTGGAAAGAACTAGAAGCATGATCGCTGGCCAATAACTTGAAATGATAGCAAGAAACACTAAGAATAAAACAAAAAGAACATGATATTAGCCTTCCTATGTATCCTCTGGACGAGTTCCAGGATTACACTTCCCTTTCTTTGAAATTTAGAGTTCAGAGTTACGACAATTAGGAAAAAGTGAATATAATAGAAACACTATCCACAGGCAGCATAATAGAGAGCTAATACAACGTTTTCCTCCTCTATGTATCCTTCGAGAAAATTCCAGGGTTCTATTACCAATGGCACACCTAAATCCAGAATGTAGAATTACAGTATGCAAAGGAAAAAGAAGTAACATAAATAATCATAGAAGGCAGCATACAAGAGAGAAACTAGGGTCAAAGATCTTTAGTATTAATCACAAGGATTCAAGTTACAGTGGCTTTCTAGCAAAAAGTTCCCCCCCTTTTTTACATTATAATGCTTGGGTTTTTATAGATGACCCGACCCTCTGAGCCATTAATGCACAAAATGGAGGAGTACATCCTCAAAACCTGAGAAGTTGGCTCTTTGTAGCTCTCATGACTGAGCTCTCAAATATTTTACCAAAACTAGCAGCTGCAACCGGTTTAGCTAGGGAAACATGCATTAATGAGTCACCTGAACATCCTTGGCCTCTGGGTGCAGTGCTTGAGTGGCCACCATGCTCGTTGGGCTCTCCTTTAGGAACTGATACCTCATTTCCAATTGCCAAAAATGAGCACCGAGTTTATTGGGCACGTAAAAATCATTTATGAGGCACTTGATTGCCTCAAAAAAATACTCGACTTGGAGTGTGTGCCCTTGAAGCGCTTCGCTAGATTTTCATTCGCAACTCCGCTTCGCAATGGACTTGAGCCGAAGTAGATCTTCCTTCTTGGTTTACACTTCACATGGTGGAGCTTCCAAAGATAGCTTCGAGGGTGTTGAGTGCTGAAGCAGGTATTCCTCCTCAAGGTGGGGCTCTTCATTTCTCACTGCTTCACTAGAGAGACATGTCAAAACTACTTCACTGATGAATCATCAAAATGCTTCACCGTGATCTTCCTTCAAAATTGCAGTTCAAGGTAATTTCGGTCGAAGCGCATTCTTGCCTCAAAAATATTTTGTTCTTTACGGCAACTACCGCTTCGGGTGAAAGTGCTTCGCATGAAAGCTAGCCGAAGCAGATGCTTCACGACAACTTTCGGCAAAGTATAAATGGTTCGCTGGTGGGGAGGCCCGAAGTGGGTGCTTTGACGATTTTTTGGTGAAGTACTTTTCAATGTTTGCACTCTTTCAACTTCTTCTTCGCAAGATTTTTGCCCGAAGGAGCTGCTTGAAATGCTTCAGGTCCGAAGTAGTTTTCTCACCTTAGCAAACTCGGACCGAGATCTAGAATTTCCTTCTTCGATGAAGCTATTCTTTTGGACTGCTCGAATGCCGCTTCGCAAAACTTTTGCCCGAAGTAGTTGCTTGAAATGCTTCGGGTGCAAAGCTCTTTTCATCCCCTACTTATTTCTTTTGGCGAAGCTGTCTTCCTTTTTCTACGAAGCTTTTTTCCTTAGCCTGCTCGATAGCGAAGCTCTTTCATCTTCATTCCATGTACAAGGGGGATGGCGATGAAAACCAAAATTGCTGCAACTTACAAATATTTTCAAAAACAAAAAACATAAATACTTTACAAAAGGAAACACTTTACAAAATTTTTTATTTTTCTACCCCTATATGTAATGTGATGAAATTGTCAACATTCTTGGTGGCTCGCGGGGCAATGAGCTCATCTCGATGGAAGAACCCTCAGCTTTGATCCATTGGGCCAGAGTTAGCTCCAGAACCTTCTCCTTTTTCTCCTTCTACGGGCGCTTCCATGAATTCTTCTTCTTCTTCTTCTTCTTCTGCCTCTCCTTCTTCTTCTTCTTCCTCTAGCGAGGCTTCCTCGGAGAAGGCGATCGTGGATGCGTTCCATGGTTCAACGAACATGAGCCTAGGCGCCTTTCGAGAAAGGCTCTCGATCTTGTAGTGCTTTTACCAAGACATGGAACCGATCTATTTGCCCTATGTTGGAATGCTTGGCTCTTGTGCTTAGATTGTTGGGGTAGGCCACAATCTTGCAATATCTCAAAATGAAATCTATGACTTGTCCTTCTGTAATTGGCTCTTCCTAGCCATCTATCTCTGAGACATCACCTTCAAAATGTAGCCAAGCCGGCTTGAGCTCTTCCTTAGTCAAAAGGTTCCCATCCTCATTCGTGAAACTTGGGAAACCTAAGGAAGAGAGATCTTGGAAGTAGCCCAGTGATATGCGCTTCTCGTGCTAAAATACATCCAGGAGGTCCTTCGCATTCTGTGCTTTCCTCACCTTGGATAAGAAAGCACGAACTATGGCTTGAGCTATGGACCAATCTTTGGTTGTTCGGCTCATTGCAGTGACCTGTAGGTCCTGATATTTGACACTTTGGACCTCAAAATCCATTTTGAGTCACCTTCTAATTTTTTGGATGACCTCATCTACTATTGGCCCTTCCTGAGTAGCGGCATACTGGGCTTCGATAATGTAGGTCAAAATTGACAAGGCACTGGAGGCCCGAGATCTGAAGTTCTTGAGCAAGTGTGAGCGAATTTCTTTTATTCGGCCCCTATCAAACAGCTCCAGACTTTCTTTCTCATACAACTGTTGCTGCATCTCCAGGATTTTGCTTTCAAATTCTTTGGACTTCAGATCAGTTTAGCCTGTATCTAGCTCTGGGTTTTAGTTGCACTCTGCAGTTGTCTTACTTGTTGTTTCAAGGTGACTACTTCCTTCTTCATCTGCTCACACTACTTATCTAAGTCCTCTAGCTTGGAGCAGACCCTGGATAGCTCTTATTTCAACTTGATGTTGGTGCTCTCTGCTCAAATCTGTGCTAATTGGCGATGTTTGCATGCATGTGAAAAGTTTCAATTCTGACATGCATGGATGCAGACTCATTATCTACATTTAAGTGCTCCAGGTCCTTAGTCTTCTCCTGATAGTCATAATCTACTGGAGTCATCTCATCCAGAGGTTTTTGGACCTTAGGGACCTTTTTCACCTTATGTAACTTTCCACTTTTCAAGTCAAAAATGATGCATTTTTCTACTTCGGCTAGAGAGCGCCCTCTATTTTTTCTCACCTCCTTCAACATCTTATCTGTGTTCTACTGGGCTTGGAGTAGCTTCTCAGCTAGAGGGCATTCTTTAATCATGTACAACTTTGATTCAAATGAGGCTAGAACTCCAGCCAAAGTGGTGAACAAATATAAAGAATAAACGGGGGATGCCTCACCAGTAGGTTCGACGATGGGTGTGACGGGAGCTTCGACAAAAGGAATGATGTCATGTGTAATAGGGGAACAAGGAATGAGGTTCAAAGTTGGGGTACTATCTTTCCCCTAGCTGAGAACCAAGGGAATGGTGGCATGGGTAGGTGAAGTAGTATCAACAGACTTGTCCCGACCAGATGACTCGAATGGAGTGGGGCTAACGGGATCATGAGATAAACTTGAGGTGGCGAGGGGCAACACGCGAGAGGGTGATTGATCTTGCAAGGGAGAGAGAGACTGTTGGGGACTCATGGCCGAGACCATGGTGGACATGCCTTGAGAAACCAGGGCAAAGGGTGGAGAGTGTGTACCTACGTGCCCTCCTGGCAGAGCGGCAGTAGTGACTTCCTGTGTGATCGGCTCCTGCTCCTTTCTAACTTTGGCACTCTTGACATCCATGACCTCTTCTTCGGGTACCCCTTCTTATTGGAGGAGTCCCTCCACATCGATGACATCCATGTTTGGGGTTTCTTTAGCTCTTGGTGATGTCGTCCCTTCGATATTTGATTTGGCTGGGCCGATCGTAGGTTGTTCGACAGAGATACTTGGGAACTTCGTGTGGGGTTGCTTTGGGTGGGTCGAAGGAACTTGAGATTGCTCTTGCCTCTTTCTTTTATTTTTCTTTGATTGTTGCATTGACCCCTCGGTACTTGTATCGGGTGCAGCTTCTGTCTCCTCCTCTTCTTCTATTTTTGAAGCTTCATCGGTTCTCCTTGGGCTTTCGCCAAAACCTGGGACACTTGGGGGAATGAAGTCGGTGAAGGAGGTGGGATTCCTTGTCCTAGTATTGGCTTCATAAACAACTGTGAAGTACTTATCCATCTCCATGAGTCCATATGATTTCATATTTTGTCAATGAACTCTCATTTTCTAGCATTCTTTTAATTGTTCTATGCCCTAATCTTTCAATTCCTCCCTAAGATCGTCTTTCATCTTCCTCCAAAAAGTGGAGTCTAGGGTTGGGAAAGGATGTTGAACAGGATCAAAATCACTTCCATAGGGTAGAACTCATGCCATGGAGGCAAGGTCTTGCACATCTTCTTTCTAAGATGCCACTCCGGATCCTCCCCATTGGAATTATTTCTTTAGCTCCACGATTTACGGGTGGGGGCAGACAAATGAGAATTGTATGCAACAACCCTCTGATTTTTTGGGAATGGTACCTCATCAACTCCCAAGGGATCGTAGAGCCACCTTTGAAGAATATGGAGTAGACCAAAGCTGGCAAGCTTCTCCCCCACGAAAATTGGTGTTTCTTCAAGTGGTCTCTTAGAATCCTCTTCTATTACCCCCATTTTTGAAGGGTTGAGATTGACCTTTTAGTGTACTTGCCCATTTTTGACCATGGCAGTAGACAAAATTTGTGGTGTCGCTCTGTCGAGCGACCTCTAATGTGAAGGATTTTGATGCAAATGGTAGAGGAATGTAGGCTATCAACAAAAAATCTCAATCTTTGCATTAAGCAATAGGTGAATAACCCTCTTACCTCTAAGCCTCAAATTTTATAGCCTTAAAAGGCAACTACATTAATTTATGGCACCTACCATAATTAAATTTATAACTCGGACGGGGAAGGTTGTCGTAAATTTTTATTGGCTTTACGGAAGTGTTGTATGTGGACCCATGAACTTTGATGATTATTCTCGGCATCAAAAACCTAACCTTCTACCACCTCATACCTAAGAGCGAGCTTTTCTCATAACCGAATCCTCTCGGGATGTGCCCCACCACCCTTGCATTAAACTCACTTGCTACGGATATTCCCTAGGTTGTCATTGGCACGTACATCTAGGCACATTTTAAATTCTCCCAGCTCACATGCTTGTTGAATTGGAAACGTAAAAATTGGCGTTGAAGATGCTTCGCAGTGAACCTCCGATGCGAGCTAATTTTTTATGCTTCGGGCCTGAAGTAGTTTTACTTCACCGCGTCATTGCTTGCTTTGTGAAAGGTTAGCTTCCTCGATGCTCGTTCTCTTCAAAAAATGCTTCGCTAGAATTTCCTTTGAAAACTTCTTCGCTCAAACTTCTTTTGCGAAGCATTTCTCAAGCCTTCGTTTCTTTTGATGACTCCTTCGGTTTTTCGAGGACCTTTTCAAAGCCAAAGTGCTTCACTGCGAAGCATCTCACATCAGTTGCTTTGCACCAAAACTTCCCGAAGGAGATTTCGTCTAGGCTTGGTGAAGCTCGAGTTTGTCGTTGTGACTTTTAACCTCCCAGAGATTTTGAAATAGGGTATATATACAAAAATGAAAAATTACATACAAGGTAAAATTTGAACACATTTTTTTTTTAGGCTACATCTTCAGTGATGAAAAGTCTTCAGATGAAGACCATTGACAGAGATGGGCAAGATCATGGACATCAGCATCCTTGAGGATGAAATAGTTGGCCGAGTTTACCTTCATGATTTCGAACGGTCCATCCCGTAAAGCATCCAACTTATCGTGATTCCCAGGCTTGGCCTTCCAAGAGTCCCACTTCCATACTAAATCTCTCACTTTGAAAGTGTGGTCGGAGGACTTCTTCTTGAACCAATATCGGGTGATCTGAGCATGTTTAGAGAAGCTCTGGTAGGCCTTCTCGTGATATTCCTCTAGTTGTAGTAGCTGAGCCAACCTATTTTCCATAGGATTAAATTCCTCTTCATCCTCCAGCAACTGTAATGCAAGGATCTCTACATGGGTTGGTAGGATGGCCTCATTTCCATACACCAGGGCGTAAGGCGATGTTTTGATTGGCTTCTTGATAGAAATTTGATCGGCCCATAAGGCTCGATCTAGAAGGAGGTGCCAAGTTCTTTTGTTATTCTCCATGAGATTTCTTAGCACTCTTAACAAGGTCTTGTTGGTAGATTCTACCAATCCGTTACCTTATGGATAGTAATTAGAGGAGACTTTATGATATATCCCATATTTGTAGAGGAACTCATTGATCTTGGCGCCTGAAAACCTGAGACCATTGTTCATAACAATTGCTTCTAGGATGCCGAACCGGGTATTTAAACTCTCTAGGAAGACGATTACAGTCTCTTGATTGGTATGCTTCGTGGGTACTACTTCGACCCATCTAGTGAAGTAGTCGATTGCGGTTAGGATGAACTTATGCCCTATGGAGGAGTTTGGTGATATAACTCCTATGAAATCCAACCCCCATTGTTGAAAGGGCATTTCTACTTGTATCAATCGGAGAGGCATAGGAGCACTTCTGCTTTGGCCGATGAACTTCTGACATTGCTCACATCGACGACAAACCGCAAAGGCATCGACAAAGAGTGTAGGCCAATAATAACCAGCTTTGATTATCTTCAATGTTGTTGCTCTTCCTACGAAGTGACCTCCAGACAACCCTGAATGAAATTCTCCCAAGACTCTCTTCTTATCGTCTTCCTTTATGCACCTAAGGAGAACACCATCAATGTTCTTGAAAAATAGGCCTTCGGGGCACAACATGTATCAGAGGGACCGCATCCTGAAATGCCTCCGTTGCAAAGCATTTAGATGCGAAGGACATCTATCGGTGTTGAAGTATTCAACTATCTCATCGACCCAGTCCTTCTCATCCTCTTCTTGGTTTGCGACACATCCTTCTACTGGCAAATCGTCCCACTGACAAGTTGTCACTTTGGCCACTATGCTCTTTGCCAATTCTTGACACAATGCGTGATCACGAACCAATTTTGTGGGTCTGATCTCGATGTCAAACTCTTGTATCTTGCTGACCCAACCGGCTCTTTTGCTTCCCAATTCTCCTTGGATAATGAAATTGCGCACATCGGGTGAATGAAAAAGACCGTAACCCGACTTTGGGAAATGAATTGCTTGAATTTCCTAAGAGACTTCATTATCGCATGCACCTGCCTTTCTATGAAATTGTATTTTTCTTCATGGGGGTTTATCACTTGACTTGGAAACATGATGGGGCACTCTTCGCCATCTTCCCATTTTTGTGTCAGGACTGCAACATAGCTCTCGAGTTCCCCTATGGCATATAGGATGAAATCCCGATTGTAGTCAAGGTTGGTCAGGACCGACGCCTAAGTGATTCGGGCCTTGATCTCTTCAAATGCTTCTTTTCTTTCCTCCATCCAGATGAATTCGATGCCCTTCTTCAAAATTTTAGACATTAGTTTGATGACCTGGGAGAAATCTGGGACAAACTTCCTTATGAAGTTGATCTGGCCAAAAAACTATTGAAGTCCCTTCTTGTTCACTAGGAGTGGGAGCTTCAAGAGAGCCTCAGCTCTATCAAGATCTACAACGAGACCCTTCTCTGATATCACATGTCCCAATAACTTCCCTTTGCTGATTACGAATATGGACTTCTTTGGATTGATTGAAATGCCAAACTCTCGACATTTTTTGAATACCTATTGTAGATGAAAAGGATGATTCTCCCTTCTTTGGGAGAAGATGGTCATGTCATCTAAATAGATAACAATAACCTTATTCAAGAGTTTGCCAAAATCTATATCCATGGCCCTCTGAAAAGTGGACCCTGCATTCGAAAGGCCTGAATGGCATTCACTGGTAAGCAAATGTCCCCCACTTGGTGGTGAATGCGGTTTTATGTTGGTCTTCATCCCTAACCCAGATCTGATTGTATCCTAAGAAACCATCGAGTAGGGAGAAGCACTGAGCCCCAGCCATTGAGTGCAAGATCTGATCGATCTATGGGAGAGGGTAGTGATCTTTGAGAGAAGTCTGGTTTAGGTTGTGAAAGTCCATGCATAATCGTATATCTCCATTCTTATTTCTAACTGGGACTAGATTCGCTACCCAAGAGGAATGCTTAATGGGATAAATTATCTTTTCCTTGAGCATCTTCAGGAGTTCGACCTTCATCAGGACCTCAATATTTGGATTGACATGCCTTTGCTTCTATCGGAAGGGTTTGATTCCCTCCTACAACTCAATTGTATGTTGGATCAATTGTCGATCGTATCCCTTTAGGTCTTGATAAGACCAAGCCACTATGTTGGGATACCTCCTGCATAGAGATTGGATCTATTCTAGCTCTTTCAAAGTGCAATCTGTTCCAAATTTTATTGCTTTTCTAGGTTCAAGTTCTAAATCTTGATACTGCTTTGCATTAACTTTGATCCTATGAGAAACTGCTCGATCATTCTGATCAAAGAGGCTTTCAAGAGTAATTAGTCCCTTGGGAACATGGTTATTCTTCAATTGAACTAGCCCTTCATATTCTTCATCCTCAGGGCTTCTTTTCTCAACTATGGATGCTTCTTGAATCATAAAATTCATAATCTTCTCATCACTATCAAAGACTTGCCAATGCAGGTCTTTGTCTGGGATAGAGGGCCTGTAAATCATTCTCACAACTTTAGGATTATGCACCATGTCTTCTGCTGGAGAGTACTTGGCTGCGATGGATGCTAGAAGATCAGCATGTCGATTCTTTTCTCGTGGAATAGACTATAGATTGAGAGATTTGAACTGGTCAAACAAGTCCCATATCCTATTACGATATGACTTGAGATAGTGCTTCTTTGAAGTGCACTTGTTTGTGACTTGATTGCATACCAATTCTGAGTCTCCAAAGATTTGGAGATGCTTTATGCCTAACTTTTCTGCTTTTTTGAGTCCTAGGCATAATGCTTCATATTCTGCTGCATTGTTGGTGCAACTCCACACCAATCGGTAACAATATTCCTTCTGCTCCCCAGAAGGTGATACTAGAAGAATCCCTACCCCGGTGCCATTTTTGCATCGGGAACCATCGAAGAACAACTTCCATAGTCCTTCTTGGGCAAAGATCTTATCTTTTGACTTGATGTGTTTCTTAGGCTTGGTGATGGCATAACATCCCATCTCAATTTCTATCATGGCATTAAAGTCTACCAATGAAAATTCATCTTCACAACTTAACTATGCAAGGGATTCCTTGACCAGGTCCACTTGCTCTACCCCCTCTACTATCGCATGCATGGGATCGCTGCTCTCTTCTTCGGACATCTTCTGTACAAGGAAGGTAGAAGGCTTTTCATTGTAGATATTCACCTTCTTCCCTTTGAATGGAATATCCAAGTGCGAGTAATCCATAGATAGATATCCTCCTAGCTTCACCGTAAACTCTCTCGACAAACACATACTAAAATAGGGTTCAAGGTCGACGACCACCACCTCTTGTATAACTATGATCTAAGGCATCTTGTGTAGTCGGATAGGAATATCTTTAATCACTCCTATAGTCTTCATGGGAGTACCATCCAACTAGAGTACACCATGGCTTCTTTGGGTATACTCCATCCCTATCTCTTCGCACATTGCCTTGGGCATGACTATTGTCATGGCCCTAGAGTCAATCATATAGTTGTGTACAACATACCCTTCTATCTGTAGAGACAGGTAGAGCGGAGGTGGTATGCTATTTCCCATAATGGATGTGGACAGGGTCTGCACTAAGGCAAGTGATGCTACTTTTATTGCTTTGGTCATCTTCAATGATTCCTGTAGCAAGTCCACTTGTTTGGTTAGTTGAAGTGCGTCATACAGACTAATCCTGGCCGAAATCTTCTTTAGCTCATCTACAATATTGTAAGCTAGGGAGTTGTGCACCTTAGGTTCTTTTTTCATCTTGTACTTAGTGCGATACTGCTCTGTAGCTTTGACCCTTTGTCGCTTGGTCAGCGAAGGAAACTTGAGCTTCTCTCTAGCTTGTTCTTTAGTTTCCACCTGAGGTGGATTTGCAAGGGCCTGTTGGGCTTTCTCCTTGACTGGTGCAGGCTGAGGAGGTTCACTCGGGGCCTGAGAAGGTTGTTGTCCCTTCTCGTGGTGGGCATGCACCTTTAAAGGAGCCATTTGAGTAGCATCTACCTCTATTGACCTTTTCCCTCCTTTGGTAAGGACTGCAACTTGCTCTTCTTCACCAATTACCAGGTTCTGATCCAATTGTCTGATGATGTTGACCTGACCACCATGACTACTGATCGCAAACATTTGCACATAGTGTTGGTGTAGCATGCAGGTATTCTCTTCATGAGGGTCATTACACGTGGAGCACCAATGTATGTAATCGAAAGTGCTCGAAGCTTCATCAATCACGTCATTTCTTGCCGATGCTCTCCCTTACTGGACCGCTTGATATTTAGTAAGCGCTTGTGTAGGATAAGATCTTCTTGGTAGAAACTCTTGTTGTGCTTGCTTCTTCTTCATAATGGTCATGTCATTAGATAGAGTCTGTACTGTGGAGTTTAGATACTGAACTTCTTGTAGTATTTTGGCTTGCATATCTTCGGCTTTAGGAATAGGTGGCAATGGAGCCATCGTTGGTATTGGAGGTAGGGCGAGGTGTTGAGGTGGCACTAGAAATATAGGGAATACCAAAGAGATAATGGGCTGTGAGACCGAGAACATAGGAAAATGGATTTGTGGAGTAGCAATTTGTGATACAATGGGATTCGGGTTCCAATATGAGATCGGGTATGCAAGGAGTTGCAGAGATCTATGAAGTGGTTGTGCTTGCATACTAGGATTAAGGGAAATCAAGAAGTATGGGCATCAACATCCTTTGGGGAAGCTTGCCCATAGCTATTAGATCCATATCCACTCTCTGGGCTAACTCATATAACTCAGGGAAGGTATTAATGTTCGAATACCTCACCACGACGTTGATATCAGAGTTGAAAGCTCGAAGGAGATAGTATGCTAGAACTTCGTCAGTTGGCCAAAGTCCAACTGGTATTATTTGTCAGGTTCAAGCAAACCTAACATTGAAGTCGGCGATCTCCTCTTGTGGATGTCTCTAAATCATTGTGAACTAATGCAGGAGAGAAGATGGATCGGTGGACTCATTGAAGATTTGCATCAACTATCCAGATAACTGGTCCCATCTCGTTATAGTATCAGGTGGTAATGATCTATACCAGTAGAGGAGTTTTCCTCTAAGAGAAAGAACCAAAAGTTTTACCATAACTCGCTCCTCTGTGATGTCATGAATCACCACCAGAGAAACTATGTCCTAGATATGCTCCAAAGCAGTCTTCCCAGTTCCATCGAACGTTGGGATCTTCTTCATAGCAACAGGTGGAACTTGCCCTTGTCTCGCTAAATTTAGTGGTCCCAAAGAATTCCATGTTGGGAACAATCTGGGTGGCGGTTGATGCTGCTGCTGCTACATTTATTGTTGTTGTTGTTGTTGTTGCTATTGCTATGCCATATTTGCTCCTAGATTTTGAGAAATAGGAATTCTCGAAGCTCCTCCTTGATTGCTAATAGGACGACTAATGTGAATGGAGGCACTAGGATGCCTTGGTGAGTTGGGAGGATTAGGAGGAAAGCTAGCTATTATGCTATCCAAAGTCAGTCCTTGTTCATCAAAAGTAGCCTCTTGTGAGGATATTCCACGTAATAGTGACTTGGGGGTGACCAACCTAGAGCATTCCCTAAAGGCATCAATATCAAGCTCAAAGAACTCAGTTTCCTCTCCTCTATTCCTAACTCTCCATCTTGTTTGCATGAAGGCACAGAATTAGGTACCGGTCTCTACAACTTAAAGATTCTTGGTTAAATAGAGTTTCCAGATGCTAAGAGTCTTTCGGCAATGAGACAAGCATCGATTCTCACTACCACTCACAAGGTGAGACTGACCGAGTCCCACCGGGCATGCCAGAAACTGTTGGTCATCAAATCTACCCAAGAAAGGATTTAGGAAAGTGTACGCGCCCTAGACCTAGACCAACATTGAAAGGCCGAAGGGAAGAGATGCCCCTCGTGACAATATCTAGAGAAATGGTCAAATCCTATACTAAACTACTTCGGTGTTTTAAGATAAGAGTGCAGGAAAGAGATAAAATAGTAAGGGTGCAGGAAAGAAATAAAAAGAGTAAGGGTGCAAGAAGGAAATAAAAAGGGGTAAGGGAAGAGATGTTGATAATTTAAAGTGGGAAAGAACCAGAAGCACGATTGCTAGCCAATAACTTGAAACGATAGCAAGAAACACAAAGAATAAAATAAAAAGAACACAATATTAGCCTTCCTATGTATCCTCTAGATGAGTTCTAGGATTACCCTCCCCTTTCATTGAAATTTAGAGTTCAGAGTTACGGTAATTAGGACAAAGTGAATATAACAAAAACACTATCCACAGGCAGCATAAAAGAGAGCTAATACAACGTTTTCCTCCCCTATGTATCCTTCGAGAAAATTCTAGGGTTCTATCCCCAATCTCACACCTAAATCCAGAATGCAGAATTACAATATGCAAAGGAAGAAAGAAGTAACAGAAATAATCATAGAAGGCAGCATACAAGAGAGAAATTAGGCTCAAAGCTCTTTAGTATTAATCGCAGGGATTCAAGTTACAGTGGATTTCTTAGCAAAAATTTAGCCCCCTTTTTTTCATTACAATGCCTGGGTTTTTATAGAGGACCCGACCCTCTGAGCCATTAATGCACAAAATGGAGGAGTACATCCTCAAAACTTGAGAAGTTGGCTCTTCATAGCTCTCGTGACTGAGCTCTCAAATATTTTACCAAAACTAGCAACTATGACCGGGTCAGTCGAGGAAACATGTATTAATGAGCTGCCTAAACGTCCTTGGCCTTTGGGTGTAGTGCTTAAGTGGCCGCCATGCTCGCCGAGCTCTCCTTTAGGAACTGATACCTCATCTCCAATTGCCAAAAATGATCAGCGAGTTTATTGGGCACGTAAAAATGCATTTATGAGGCACTTGATTGCCTCAAAAAATACCTGGCTTGGAGTGTGTGCCCTTGAAGTGCTTCGCTAGATTTTCATTCACAACTCTGCTTCGCAATGGACTTGAGCCAAAGAAAATCTTCCTTCTTGGTTTGCACTTCACATGGTGGAGCTTCGCAAGACAGCTTCGAGGGTGCTGAGTGCCGAAGTAGGTATTCCTCCTCAAGGTGGGGCTCTTCATTTCTCCCTGCTTCACTGGAGAGACGTGTCAAAACTGCTTCACTGATGAATCATCAAAATGCTTCATCGTGATCTTCCTTCAAAACTGTGGTTCGAGGTAATTTCGGTCGAAGTGCATTCTTGCCTTCAAAAAATATTTCGTTCTTTACGGCCGCTACCGCTTCGGGTGAAAGTGCTTCGTACGAAAGCTAGCCGAAGAAGATGCTTCACGACAAATTTCAATGAAGTAGAAATGGTTCGCTGGTGGGGAGGCCCGAAGTGGGTGCTTCGAAAGTTTTTTGGTGAATTATTTTTCAATTTTTGCGCTCTTTCAACTTTTGCTTCGCAATATTTTTGCCCTAAGTAGCTGCTTGAAATGCTTTGGGTCTGAAGTAGTTTTCTCGCCTTAGCAAACTCGGACCGTGATTTAGACTTTCCTTCTTCGACAAAGCTGTTCTTTTGGATTGCTTCGAATGCCGCTTCGCAAAACTTTCACCCGAAGTAGCTGCTTGAAATGCTTCGGGTGCAAAGCTCTTTTCATCCCCTACTTCTTTCTTTTGGCGAAGCTATCTTCCTTTTCTGTGAAGCTTTTTTCCTTAGCCTGCTCAGTAGCGAAGCTCTTTCATCTTCATTCCATGTACAAGGGGGATGGCGATGAAAACCAAAATTGCTGCAACTTACAAATATTTTCAAAAACAACAAACATAAATACTTTACAAAAGGAAACACTTTACCACAAGCAATTTTTTCTACAGGCCCCTCACATTCCTTACCATCCATAGCCTATCATATGGCCATGCCCCAAAAGGAGTCATCCTCCCCTACCATTGACAACCACATTACCCATATAAACATGACAAGAGTAGAATATTTCATGAATTCTTCTAGTTATGTCTTATTATCCATTCCCAATTGACCTAGATAGGATTCTACTTTACAGCAAGAGCTTGTTTACTCCCAGTCCCCATCCACCCTTACCCAGGTGTATACCAATCCTCATTTTGAGGCATCAGTTGCTCCTTCTTCTCATATGTCCATTCCCCAACCTTAATGTGATCCTAGCACCTCATATACCTCTACCTACACCAACCCCTTTTATGAAGCACATATCAATGCTGCTTCACAAGTTCCAGCATCATAAGTTGCCATACCTAGTGTAACTTGTATCTAAGACACATATTCCATACCATATACCTTATCATGAGGCATGGTAGCACATAAAAAAATTTCTTAGATAATGTCAAAATTCTCAACAAAAAGTACAAGCAAATCCCAATTCCTTACATAAATCTACTCAGACTATACTTATCAACTAGGGTCCATCATGGGTACCACATTATTCTATGGTTTCTATCCATGTTCCCCCATAAAGCCATACCATTACCCATCCTATTCCCATTGGCCAGCCTATCCATAACCTTCATTGATCAATATCATTCCATAATTCCCCATACTTTCATCAGCAATCCTCCATTCATCATTTTCCATCCAATTCGCCTAGCCATCAGTACCAATCTCCTCATCATTTAATCACTCCACAAAATTTTTCCACACCACCACAAAATCATCAGGTAATTCAAGGCTTCTGCATTCCTGAGGAAGACCCTAAAATTAAGGACATGCAAAAAAAAATAGATCAATTGATGCAATTTACTCCTAGTATTTTAAACCAGAAAACAACCTTACACTAATTGATCAATCAACCAATTCATCCTTTGGTACCATCACCACCATATCCGACAAACTTTACGATACCCAATTTTGATAAATTTAAGGGAACTGAGGATCCCAAAGAACATGTGAACATCTTTTTTCATGCATGCTTTAGAGTTCAAGATGATAATACTCTCATGCTTTGAAATTTTCCTCAAACATTAGGAGGGTATGCCATAGAATGGTATAATAAATTACAAAGCCATAGTATCTATAATTTCAAACAATTGATTGATCAATTCTTTGATCGTTTCATCCTAAATTTTAAAAAGATCTCATTTTCCAATGTCTATGCTTTAAGACAACAAGATGATGAATCTATCTACGATTTCAAAAACCGTTGGAGGGTTATCATCACTAAATTGCCATTCACCCTACCAATGGATGAGCTAATTAAGTTATTTACCAAGAGTTGCTTAAAACCTATCTCTTGGATTCTCCAACTACAAACTTATTAATCATTTGAAGAGGATTTCGCTCATGCTAGTGTCATTGAGGAAGGGCCAATAAAAAAATAACTATTTTGGCTAACGAAAATCAACATAGGCTACCCCAGCCACCCAATATAATCAAGTTAATCAAGTGGTCATGAGCCAGTCGGTAATGTCTCAACAAAAACCTGTGCAACAAAAACCACAAAAAAATTCATATCATGCAGTACCCTCAACAACAAAAGCTCCAACAGTGTAGAACACAGTGCTAACTGTGGAAAACCATCCTCGATGATAGTCTATCTGACAAACTCATGAATATATCCCTTTATCCAAGTCATATGCTTTCATGTTTAGAAGGTTGTATGAGATAAATAAACTTGCTTTTCCTGACATTAGACCGGATGATCTCGACAAACATGGGAAACATTATCAGAAACATTTTTTTTATCCTTATAATAGGAAAAATGAGTATGACATTAATAACTTCCATGTGTTTAAAGACATAGTCCGAGATCTCATTGACTTGGGGGCAATCAAGCTTGATAATCCCCTCTCTCAACAAAACCAAAACCTTGGTATATTTCAAACACCACTTCCTCATCATGAGGAGGTGCAACCAAATGTAGGAGGAGCTAACACCAAAAATACTCCTAATTAAGTCAATCACATTCAACAATACCAAGGGTTTGTAGGGGCCATTCATGTGGTCACTAGAGGTCAATGAAATAACCAACAAATGCAACCACCTTAGGCAAGTATGTTACAACCTTCTACATCACCACCCATCTAAGTTTCCCACAATACTTCATCACCCATCCATATCCCTAGTCAATCGATTCCCCAAATCTATCCATCAATCGTCCACCTCGACAAGTCATATCATTGAGTAGCCGACTAACTACACGTTTGAAAATGGATTCTGCTAAATTGTCAATTTATGAGCTAATCCAACAATCCTCTCCACATCGTGAAGTATTAATGGACATTTTTAAATCCATCAAATTGTAATCAGAAGATCCTAATGCTTTTAACAACTTTGTGGGGAGCATCCAAATATGCATGGAAGCTTCCATAACATTCTATGACTTTGATATTAAACCAATCTCATCAGAATCAGTAGATCCTCCATTGCATATCATGACTCTAATTGATAAGAAGCCTTTTAAAAGAGTCCTAATTGATATCGGTTCCTTTGTCAACATCATCACCACATCTGCTCTCCATCATTTGAACGTTCCTCTATCTCACATCACCAAGTCATCCTTCACCCTCAAAGTATTCAATGATGCTTTTTGTTCCATAGTTGACACTATTATTTTGCCCATCGAAGTAGGGATTAAAAATATTGCACATAATTTTTCACATCTTGGAAGGATCCATGGTGTATAATGTACTTCTTGGAAGACCTTGGATGAGGGAAATGAGATGTGTCCCTTCAATACTACATAAATTTTTGAAATATGTTCATGAGGGACAAGTACATTACATACCAATGAATGTTGAGCCTTTTAAGTATTGTAATTTCATCTCAAATCCTTATGATTACATACTTCCTTCCACTCACCTTTTTCTATCACCTTCATCCAATTCATCCACCACTTCATCAATCTCTTCATTAAATGATCACATTCTTGAAGAGCTCCCCATCACCAACCCTCATCAAACCTCCATACCCCCATCATCATCATTGACTACATGCACATGTGGTCATAGTCATTCCACATCATCAACATCATCATCATCCACTCAGTAGCCTTACCAATCCAATTCATCACCATCACCTAATGTTTCATAGGTTGAATTGACAGATTGTGATATATCTCCATTTCCACCATTTTTTGATCCCTCACCTAATCATGATCCTCCCATGTCATCTCAAATTGAGGTCCATCTCACCAATCATGGTATTGGTGAATACGTGGTCCAAGACATCACAATTACACCCCTCACCATCCCTAGTGCTAAAAATTTTGATCAGCCACGTGACCCACCTTTGGCCATAGGAGCAGTCTATAACATGGGTTTAGCTCCAAATAACATAAAATTTGTATATGGGGGGTTGATTCTTCATCAAGTCCAACCCCCATAGAGGAACCCAAAGAACCCAAACTTGCCAACATTCCAAACATGATGGGATTTCCATCTCGATATTTCCACAAAGTCAATTGGCAAGACCATGGCCTAGTATTACATGAAAATTAAGTGCATCAACCTATCGATGTCCCATATCAAGAGGTGCACGATTGTTCAAGTCTACGATATCACCAACTTTACACCATCTCTTCTCTTGAAAAATCCTTCCAAAGACTTAATATCAATTCAGGAGAGGAAACCTTCCATCTTGATAATTTTGATGAAGAAATCTATGAAGAATTCGAGCTAATATCGATAATTTCGGATGAATCTGAAGAAGAATTGGAACCCATAATTCCTCATTCTGAATAAGATGAGTTTTATCTCAACATGTTCCCCATCCATAAGCCCATCCTTCACTTTATTATTTTACAAGAGCAAGTTTCCCCTGTTGGTGAGCCACCACCTCCATTCCATTAAGCCATTCCATAAGAAAAATTGTAATATATGTACATGGCACAAAAATAGTGGTTTTCACCACTACAAAAAAAAAAAAAAAATCAATTAAAAATAAACAATTTTTTTTTATTTCTTTACATTGCATACGTAAATATATCATTTAGACAAATACATTTATTTGTTGTTGTTCAGGTTAATCAAGCCCCCAAGCATTGATTCTTAAGTTCCTTCCATCCCATCCACCCTTATCCACATTTTCCCATAAGTCAACATGAATCTTGTTGATTTATTCACCTCACTCCGTAATCCATACGATCCATCTAAGACAATTCAAATTGACATAAGCCTTATTGATATGGATCAAATTTCCTCATCTCCATCCTTTTCCAAATTTGTCTTATCCGAGGAATTGTTAAGGGCTTCTTCCAACTACATTCCTCCATCCCCTCTGCCTTCGCCTTCACCCTCACCTTCAAATCCTAAGATTTTATAGGCAAAAATAGATGAGGATAAGCCTAAAGAGTTTGATGACATCTTAGATGATATTCATATGATCCCCACACCCCATCAATTTGAGGATGGTTCCCACATGTCTATTGAAGATACCATTAATGTGGACCTTAGTTCAAACAAAGACGATCCTCAAATTTTCGATCTTGGAAAATTTTTATCACCCAATGAACAAGAGCAATTAATTACTCTCCTCAAGAGGAAAAAGGGTATATTTGCATGGTCATACAAGGACATGCCCGATATTGACCCTAGTTTGGTTATCCATAATATCACCTTACAACCTGATGCTAATCTAGTCAAACAAAAACTTAGGATAATGCATCCTACCATGGCCCTCGTGGTAAAAATAAAGCTTTAAAAAATCTTAGACGTGAACTTCATAGTTCCTATTGACTATCCTGAGTGGCTTTCAAACATGGTACCCATTCTCAAGCCTAACAGGGCGATACACATTTGTACTAACTTTTGAGATCTTAAAAAAGTGTGTCCTAAGGGTGATTTCCCTCTATAAAACATTGATACTCTTATCGATACCTACGCTAGCCATGAAATGCTTTCACTCATGGATGGTTTTTCAGGATACAACTAAATTTGAATAAATCCTAATGACCAACATAAAACAACATTCACTACACCTTGAAGAACTTTTTGTTACAAGGTGATGCCCTTTGGCCTCAAAAATGCAGGTGCCACTTATCAACGTGCCACAACATATATTTTCCATGACTACATGCATTATCGAAGATTATATGGATGATATCTTGGCTAAATCCAAAAACTTGATAAGAACATATTGGTGTATTGGAGAAAGTTTTTGACAAATTACTAGAGCATAATGTAAGGTTGAATCCCAAGAAATGTATCTTTGGTTTTATCTTGGGAAAACTTCTAGGATTCATTATCTCCAAAAGAGGTTGTTGGACATTTTGAGTCCTTAAAGTTAAAGTTGTCATTGATGTCAAGAAATGAAGTCATCATTAAATATCAAGGAATTTGTCAAGAAATAAGTTATCAAAGTTGTCATTGATATTATGGAAGAAGCTTCTAATAAAGTCAAGATCAAAAGGAACAATGCAAAAGTTAAAGGCAAAGGGCTCCATAATATTTTTTAAATATTATGTGGAAGCATAAGTTAAAAGGTTTTTCTTTAAAACCAATGATGGCAAAAATAAAAGGTTTTTCTTTAAAACCAATGGTGGCAAAAATTAAAAGGTTTTTATTTAAAACCAATGGTGGCAAAAATAAAAGGTTTTTCTTTAAAACCATAGGGTTTAAAGAATTAATTTATAAAATTTAAATTCAAAAGAATTTAAATATTTTATAAATTAATAAAGTTTCAAAGGAAAATTGAGCGTCGACGTTGAGAATAAATCGAGCGTCGACATCATGCATGGAGGAAGAGATTTAGTATAAAAGCTAATGCCTTGGAGGCATTTCAATTCATCCTTTTGCTCGATGATAAAAACATGCAATTGTGTTTAAGTCTATAAGGAAGAAAGAGCAGCAAAAATCTTGTTTATGCACCAAGTAGCCAAGGTGTGGTGAGAGATAGTAATCATAGCCAAGGAGTGGTGCAAGGTAGAGAACATAGCCAAGGTGTGGCTAGAGACAACAAACATAGCCAAGGAGTGGTGCAAGGTAGCCAAGGTGTGGCTAGAGACAACAGACATAGCCAAGGAGTGGCGCAAGGCAACGAGCGTAGCCAAGGTGTGGCTAGAGACAATAGACATAGCCAAGGAGTGGTGCAAGGCAGTGAGCGTAGCCAAGGTGTGGCTCAAGGCAGAAAATGTAGCCAAGGTGTGGCTTGAGGTAGCGAACGTAGCAAGGCATGGCCTGAAGTAGGCGAAGGCGTAAGGTGTGGAGGCTCCAAGGGAGAACGTAGCTCCATGGTGGTGATAGCCAAGAGGAAGGCGCTTGGAAGAAGAAGCGCTTCAGGCATTAATAAAATTGGTAATATTTTTGTGATCTTTAATTTTAATTTAGGCTAAGGTTGAATAAAGGAGAAATAAGGTTGTAATTAATTTTGTGAATGCCTAAATTAAAAGGGAGTAGTTTTTATAAAGTATTGAGGTGAAAATATTTACTTGTGGGTAAAATACTTTTACCTTAGAAAAGGGAAAGATAAATTGCATTATCTTATTAAAAGAATTATCTTTAATGCAATAATAAGTTTAGGGAGTTATAAGTAGAAATAGCTTTGGGTTTTGAAAAACAAAGTAGTAAAGTGACTTATGCTTGAGAGGTGAATATTCAAAATAGTTTGGTGTTGGATATTATTTTGAGATTGGAGCAATAAGGTATACTCATGAATTAATATATGCATTGTATTGTCATCTAATCCTTTTGAGATTGGCAAAGGAATATTGTGTTATTGTGGTAGATTCTTGAAGGTCATCTTTATCAAGAAAAAGGTATGGGCATATTTTTCAAAGTTTAAGTTGATTGGTTGTTTTCTGGAAAATAAGTTTGGAGTGAAAAGGACTTGATTAGGGTTTCCTTTTAAGTGTGTTTGAGTGATTGCTACAAGGTTTTCTGGAATAAAGAAGTGTGGTTAAAACCTTGTTTTATAAGCATTGTTGTTGAAGCCATTAGTTGTTGAGAAAAGAACTTGAACTAGGGTTTGAAAAGAACATGAGTATCATTGCTATGTGAAGATTATTTTATGAGCATTGTTGTTAAAGTGAGTTGTTGAGCAAAGAACTTGAACTAGGGTTTGAAAGAACATGAGTATCATTGTTATGTGAGGATTGTTGTTGAGCATTGTTGGAAATATTTTGAGTTGATGTTTACATGCTTGGACTAGGGTTTGTGAGCAAGGGTTGTTTCTTTGAGTGATTGGTTGAGTAGAGTTGGTTGAGCCTAGTCAAGTGAGTGTGTGAAGTGATTGTTCAAGTTCCATAAAACAAACTATTCTATATTATGATTTGAGTTGAGAAAGTGATTGGGCATTGAGTATAGAACATATTGGGTCTCTAACAATTCTCTTTATGTTTCTATGAGATTGGACAAGTTCTAGTGTGGACTTGTTGAGAAGATTTGAGGTAAGTCTTTGAGAGGACTTGTGGACATATTTGAGTAAGCTTTTGTGGAAGCTTACAATACATATTGAGAGCAGATTTGGATAAGTTCTTGAGAGGACTTATTGAGCAGATTGGACAAGTTATGAGTGGACTTGTTGAGTAGATTTGAGCAAGTTCTGAGTGGACTTGTTGAGCAGATTTGAGCAAGTTCTGAGTGGACTTGTTGAGCAGATTTGAGCAAGTTTTGAGTGGACTTGTTGAGCAGATTGAGAAAGTTCTGAGTGGACTTGTTGAGCATATTTGAGCAAGTTCTAAGTGGACTTATGGAGCAGATTTTGGTGTAGATTTGAGGATAGGTTTGTGCCAGACCAGAGATAGAGATTGAGTAGATTTGTGCTAGATCGAAGGATTATGTTTAGTGTAGATTTGAGACAGAGCTTTGGAGGTGACAGAGAAGAGAGGACAATGGTCTCTAGTGGATAGAGATCCATCAGCTAGGGTAGTGAGGATAGGTCTTCTGAGTGGGGACAAGAGTCTTCAGTGGAGAGAGATCCACAAGCCAGTGCAGTGGAGGCAGTAGTCTTCTAGAGGATCACCAGCCAAAGAAGAGGAGAAGGAGTTCTCTTGTGGATAGATATCCACGAACTTGATTTAGGGGATCAACATCTCCTTTGGACAGAGGTCCATAAACATTGTAATAGGGAAAGGATTCCCAAGAGATTGATTGAGAAAATTTTAGTGAAATATTTTCTCCGTGGAGTAGCCCACATTGGGTGAACCACGTAAATTGTGGTGTCTCTATTGTGTATGGTGTTTTATGCATTGCTTTGATTACTGCTGTTGATATTGATCTATACATTGCATAATATTGATTGGGAAAGAAAAGTAAAAAAGTTATCTTATACTATTCACCCCCCTCTCAGTATAAGCTTGTGTTCTTCAATTGGTATCAGAGTGGGTTCCTTCATAAGAGTTTAATAGCTTGAAGGAAAAGCTAACAAGAACACAATGGATCCTAAGGAGGTGTCCTCAAATAATTCAACACCAGTATTTTATGGAAGTGACTATATGTATTGGAGTATGATGATGAAGATCTACCTAATGGCACTTGGCAATGAAGTTTGGGAAGCAGTGGAATTTGGATATGATCCCTTAGTCAATCCTCCTATAGATAAGGAAGGTAAGCTTCTACAACACTATAATTCAAAAGAAATGAATGCACTTGTGAGAGGTTTGCGTAGAACATAATCTATGAAGGTTATGCATTGTAAAACTGCAAAAGAAATGTGGGATAAATTGCAAGGTATATATGAAGGAGATAAAAGTGTCAAGAAAGAAAAGATACGAAATCTCAAAGGACAATTTGAAATGTTAAGAATGAATGATGAGGAAAATATCAGTGCTTATCTAATTTGAATTGATGAGGTTGTTAATGATATGCAAGGACTTGGAATGAATATTGATGAATCAGATGTTTGTGATAAAGTCTTAAGAACTCTTCCAAAAATATTTAGTGAACATGTTTTTGCTATAGAAGTGTCAATGGATGGTGATTCTTTGACAAGAGATAATTTTCTTGGTATGCTTACAACTTTTGAGATAAGAACAAAAGATCCTATTCCCCAGAAGGAAGCAACCTTCAAAGCAATCAAGAAAACAAAGGGTAAGAAGTCATAATCAAGCAGTGAGTCATCCAATGATGAAGAAGCTAATTATGGTAGAAGAGATAAATATTCCAGAAGATCCAGAGATCTAAAATCTATTAAGTGTTTCAATTGTGGAAAGTTTGGACATTTTGCAACAGATTGTCAAGAACCAAAGAACAACAATGGTGAAGAAAAATAGGATCACAAGAATAGGGAATCAGAAAGATATAGGCACCAGAAGAAAAGCAAGGATGGACAAAGTAGATAAGGAAAGAAGTTCTTTCAAAGACAAAAGAGGAGCTACTATGTGGATAAGGCAAGTAAGTACTCAAGTGATAGTGATGCTAGTTTTTCAGACAATGATAGAGATGAAGTCCTATTTATGATTGAAGAAAAAGAACCAGTTAAGAAAAGGACTCTAGAATTACTCTAGTAATTCTCAAGTGTTTTAGATGTGGTAACTTTGGACATATTGAAGATGATTGTACAAGGGATGGTTATAGTTTCAGTGATGATGAGTATGAGGATGCATTTGAAATACCAGATGAAAATCTTCTAATGGCTTTAGAAGAAGAAGTAAGTGATCCTATAGAAGATAAGCCAAAAGAAAATAAATATGTGGACAAAGGTAAACAAATAGAGGAATATTCAGAAGAGAATGGTTATGATCTCAAGGGAGAACTTATTTATGCCCTTGACACTAGTAAAGAAGGTAAGAAAGCAACACTCTAAACTTGAAATTCAGTTTCAAGAATGTGATGAAGAGAGAAGATTGCTTATAGAGGATTTAGAAAAATCAAAGGCTAAGGCAAAAAGGTTCAAGGATAAGTTAGAAGCAAAGATCTTGGAATGTGATAAGTTAGCACAAGAAGTGGCACTACTAAAAGAAGATTTAGAGGACTCCAAGATCAAGATGAAAGGGTTTAAAAACAACTCAAAGAACTTGGATAAGTTCATCAAGACACAAAAGACTACATCAAGCAAGACAGGTCTTGGATTTGAACAGAATCAAAATAAATGGGAAGGAGAGTTAATTTCAATTTTTGGAGAAGAAGAAAATTTGGATGAAGATACTTCAGAAAAAGTGTAAAATAAAGTGAGACATCTGAGGATGAGTTGGACAATAGAGATTTAAAAAAAAAAAAAAGAACAATGCACAAAGAAGATACATATGGAACAACAATCATAATAGGTCTAAGAAACCAATGAGGTCAAGAAAAGGAAAATTTAATGGAAGATGATTTTCATGTCATATGTTTGGGCACATGGATTCACAATGCAGAACACATGAAATATAGGAATATGGGAACAGATAGTTCTTCCATGGATATTGCTACTCATGTAATCAGTTTGGTCATAAGGCAATGAATTGTAGGGTTCATGACAGAAGAAGGTATGGCTTCACTAGAAGAAATACTATGACATTTTCACCTCCAAGAAATAATAACATTAAGTGTTACTGTAGATTAAAAATACATGCCAAACAAAAATAAATAAAATCACAATGACAGAGTACATAATAGTTGCACAAAACAAACGATTTCTATTAATTAATGGAGTTTAAAAACTCCTTTTTGAATACAACTGGGCCTGTAACCCTTTATTTGTGATACACAGTTACAAGTTATGCTAGGGTTCTCCGAAACCCTAGCTGGCACAAATGGTGGCACTTCCGAAGAATGTATCTTCAATCCCAACAGAGTGAGTGGGCTTTGTTGTATCCCTTGCTTGGACCACTCCAGCTTAATCAACTGCCATCAATAAACCGGATCTGCTATCAAAAACCTGCACACATTAACACTATCAAGGAGTTAGAAATTAATAAGAGGGATCCACTGTGTGAGCCCTCGAAAACAATCTAAAACCCTAGAAAAATGAAATGCAAGAATTCAATAACAGATCAATAAAAGAAAAGAAGTTACTTGCTTTAAACTAATTTATACCTGTTCTCTGTTAACGCAGCTAGACCAGGTGACACCTAGAAGTAATGTGGCTATCAAATCGGCTGCGAAAGGTGCCCTGGTGCACTCGCTGAACGCCCGTGTGCTTCTGGATTAAGGTTTCAGACGCCGGTCTGAGTTTGTGGCTGTGGGTAAACGCCCGCGAGCACTTGGTAAACGCCCGTGGGCACTTGGTAAACGCCCGTGGGCACTTGGTAAAGGGGTAAACGCCCGTAGGCACTTGCGACAAGAATGGGGGATTCTGCAGAATGCTGTAGAAGATATGGCGGTGAAAGAGGCGACGGAAGCAGCGATGGATGCGGCGAAAGGGTAGCAGAAGAGAGATAGAGGAGATAGCAGTAGAAGAATTAGAATCAGAGATAGCACATAGGAGATAGAAGTAGCAAAAGACATCCCCCACTTGAGCCATCAAAGTGACTCAATTTATGATATACTCTTAGGGCACACTTTAGGGTTTTAACGACACTTTGAACGTGTGGCTAAGATTAAAGTGGATCCAAGGGTAGAGAATAAATCTTGGTTGTGAAACGGATTAATATGGATGGACGGATGAGATTAAATGAAGGATGGACGACTCAGATTAAATCACTTAAACTATTATTTAAATATATATATATTAAAATATTAAAATATTAAAAAATATATATAAATATTAATTTAAATAAATTTGGGGATGAAAAATGGCGGGAAAGGTGAAATTGGGCCAAATAATGGCGGGAAAGTGTGGATTTGGGCCAAATAATGGCGGGAAGGTGGGTGACCGACACGTGGCTGACAGGAAGGTATAGATGACTTGCAAGTGGCTAGATTTTAGCCCTTACCTAAAACCATCAAGAAACTTCATGGTTTTTTGGGTCTCACGGGCTACTATCGCAAGTTTGTACGAAATTATGGTAAGATTGTAGCACCTCTCACTGCACTCACAAAGAAGGATGCTTTTCATTGGTCGAAAGAGGCCACTCAAGCCTTTGAAGCTCTTAAGAAAGCCATGTGTACAACTCCAGTATTAGCAACTCCCAATTTTCACAAACCATTTATTATCGAATGTGATGCATCAGGAACAAGAATTGGGGCTATATTAATGCAAGAAGGTCATCCGTTGGCATTTGAAAGTAAACAGCTTTCCAAGAAAATTTTGGGAAGATCAACATACAAAAAAGAAATGTTGGCTATTCTTCACGTAGTAGAAAAATGGAGACACTACCTAATCAGTAGCCGTTTCATTATAAAAATGGATCATAGTAGCCTTAAACATTTTCTTGAGCAAAGGTTTTCATATCCAGAACAAAATAAGTGGTTAACCAAACTATTGGGCTATGATTTTGTTATCGAATACAAGAAAGGGAAGGAAAATATAGCCGCCGATGCGCTGTCCACGAAATATGAAGATGAAGTAGTCATTAACACTATTTCAGGTCCTTGCTCCCAATGGGTGAATCAATTACAAGATGAATGGTTGTCCAATAGCGAAACTGCTCAGATACTTCAAGAATTATCTATAGGGTCCTCTAAACACCCTTTGTTCTCTTATGAAGATAAAATCCTTCGGAAGAAGAACCTATGCCAGAAGACCTACCAAGTACTCTAGAAGAAAAAGAAGAGGATACAATGGCGATCTCCATGCATGCTCTCATGGGTTTAACCGCCCACCATACCATCAAGGTACCAAGATTTCTCCACCAAAAAAAGGTGAATGTGCTAATTGATTCTTGTAGTACCCACAATTTTATTGACATCAAAACCGCAAAAGATTTGAATTTATTCATTAACTCTTCCAACAAAGACAAATTCCAGGTTCTAGTGGCCAACGGAGTGAACACACAATGTGTTGGTCGCACATCTCAAGTTTCCATAAAAATGGGAACTTATACTTGGTTTGGATCCCTTTTCGTCATGAATTTGGGGAACTCTGATGTCATTTTGGGAGTTGAATGGTTGGAAACATTAGACACGGATAGCTTCAACTTCAAAAAATTATTTGTGGAATGGAAGGAAAATGGACGAGTCATTCGCTTAAAAGGCATTACTACTCCTCCATCACAAATGGTGAGCTCTCATAGTATGGAGAAGATATTAAAAAAGGGTGGATATGAGTTTATAACTCAAATTAATTGTTTGGAAAAACAATCTCTAGCAACTTCAGATATTACTGCTCCAGAGTTACAAGACATCATAACACATTACGAAGAGGTTTTCTAAGAACCTCAAGGATTACCACCTAAAAAATCTCATGACCATGCCATTCATTTGATTCCAGGGAGTGTTCCACCTAACAATCGTCCTTATCACTATCCTCAACCACAAAAGATAGAAGTTGAACAGATCGTTCAGGATTTGTTGGATCATGGAGTCATTCGTCACAACACTCCTTATTCCTCACCTGTAGTCCTGGCTAGACGAAAAGATAACTCTTGGCGTATGTGTCCTGACTTTCGTTCTCTCAATAAACTCACTATCAAGGATAAATTTCCTATCCCTGTCATAGATGACCTACTAGATGAGTTGCATGGTGCAAAATATTTTACAAAATTAGACCTTCGCTCCGGATTTCACCAAATCCGTGTTAGAGAAGAAGATATTCCCAAAACCGCTTTTCGTACTCATGAAGGTCATTACGAATTTTTGGTCATGCCTTTTGGTCTCACTAATGCACCATCCACATTCCAAAGTCTCATGAACCAAGTGTTTCGTCCACTCCTCCGTAAGTTTGTGTTAGTTTTTTTTTATGATATTCTCATATACAGCAAAACATGGACGGACCATTTACATCATGTGGATAAAGCCCTTCACATTTTACACAGAGAAAAGCTATTTGTCAAACGTTCCAAATGTTACTTTGGTGTCCAAGAAGTCAAATATCCTGGTCATATAGTTTCACATGAGGGTGTCAAAGTTGACCCCAATAAGATTAAGGCAATTCAAGAGTGGCCCTTACCTAAAACCATCAAGAAACTTCATGGTTTTTTGGGTCTCACGGGCTACTATCGCAAGTTTGTACGAAATTATGGTAATATTGCAGCACCTCTCATTGCACTCACAAAGAAGGATGCTTTTCGTTGGTCGGAAGAGGCCACTCAAGCCTTTGAAGCTCTTAAGAAAGCCATGTGTACAACTCCAGTATTAGCAACTCCCAATTTTCACAAACCATTTATTATCGAATGTGATGCATCAGGAACAAGAATTGGGGCTATATTAATGCAAGAAGGTCATCCGTTGGCATTTGAAAGTAAACAACTTTCCAAGAAAATTTTGGGAAGATCAACATACGAAAAATAAATGTTGGCTATTCTTCACGTAGTAGAAAAATGGAGACACTACCTAATCAGTAGCCGTTTCATCATAAAAATGGATCATAGTAGCCTTAAACATTTTCTTGAGCAAAGGTTTTCATATCCGGAACAAAATAAGTGGTTAACAAAACTGTTGGGCTATGATTTTGTTATCGAATACAAGAAAGGGAAGGAAAATATAGTCGTCGATGCGCTGTCCAGGAAATATGAAGATGAAGTAGTCATTAACACTATTTCAGGTCCTTGCTCCCAATGGGTGAATCAATTACAAGATGAATGGTTGTCCAATAGCGAAACTACTCAGATACTTCAAGAATTATCTATAGGGTCCTCTAAACACCCTTTGTTCTCTTATGAAGATAAAATCCTTTGGAAGAAGAACCGCATTTACATTCCACACAATTCGAAACTCAAATCGAAGATCCTCGACGAATCACACGCTTCTCCATCAGCAAGACATTCAATATTTTTGAAAACATATTTAAGGGTCAAACAATCATTTTGTTGGAAAGGATTAAAATCAGAAGTCAAACAATGGGTAGCAGAATGTGAAGTTTGCCAGCACAATAAAGGAGAAACAGTCAAGTCACCAGGATTGTTACAACCATTACCCATCCCTGAACGATAGTGGGAACATATATCCATGGATTTTATTGAAGGTCTTCCAAAGTCAGAAGGTAGGACAGTAATCTTCGTCGTCGTAGATCAGTTATCCAAATACGCTCACTTTCAGGCTTTACAACATCCATTTTAAGCAAGCAAGGTGGCAAAGGTATTTATGGATTCAATTTTCAAATTACAGGGTATGCCAAAAAATATTGTAAGTGATAGAGACCCCATCTTCACTAGTAACTTTTGGCGAGAATTATTTTGACTTAGTGGTACCAAATTGAACATGTCTTCAGCCTACCATCCACAGACAGATGGTCAAACAGAAGTAGTTAATAAATGTTTGGGTACGTACTTAAGATGTTTTGTTCAAGATAAACAATACCAATGGAGCCATTGGTTAGCATTGGCAGAATGGTGGTACAAAACTTCTTACCATTAATCAATTAAGATGTCTCCATTTGAAGCATTGTATGGCACCAAATCTCCAACAGTCGCAGATTACGTACATGGATCATCCAAAGTAGCCAAAGTGGATGATTGGTTCCAACAAAGGCAGTCTACACTCACCATCCTCAAAGAGAATTTAGTCCAAGCACAAAATCGTATGAAACAACAACATGACTTGCACCGATCAGAGAGAACTTTTAATATAGGTGATTGGGTTTTCCTAAAGTTGCAACCTTACAAACAATCATCGTTAAGGATAAAATCCAGCCAAAAGTTGGCTCCACGATTCTATGGTCCCTACAAAATTGTGCGCCGCATTGGAGAAGTAGCCTATCAATTAGAGCTACCTACATCATCATGAATACACCCGGTATTTCATGTTTCATGTCTCAAAAAAGTAATTGGTCAGAAAGTACAAAGTCAATCAGAATTACCAGTGCTCGATGAGGAAGGACGCATACATCTCCAACCTGAAGATATACTACAACATAGAATACGAAGACTGCGATCACGTCAGATTCAAGAATTTCTCATTAAATGGCAAGATTTACCAAAGGAGGATGCCACATGGGAACCTGAAAGTATCTTCCAGACATTTCTAGCTTTGAGGACAAAGCTTTTCGAGTAGGGGAGTCATGTTACACACCAAACCTAGCCGTCAACTAGGTATTCCAAGAGTATAATAATTCATATATATTGTTGTTAGATTATTCCAAATTATATGATCACTTTTATTAATTAATCTCTGCACTTCGGCATTGCCTTCACGGCGGGATCTGCCCTCCTAGTGGCAATATAAATTTATTGTTATCCGCTTCTTCGCAATTTCCTTGTTCGATCGATTTACTGTTCTTTGCATGGTTGAATATTAAATATTAATTTATTTATAGAGAATCCCGAAGGCGTAGCCTTTTATGTGTGACTTGGGCAGTCAAGTCGTGGATGGTCAAAGTTTTGGCACCTTGTGAGGAAAGTGCACACAACTTAAGGAAGAGAGTTCCCAAGGCACTCATGTGGGCAGTGTTAGCTCACGCGGCTTAGCTGTCGCTTGGCAGCACGATGGGTAGAGGTTCGAAACGCCATGGACCTTTGAGGGCTCATTTGAGGTATGCGCTTCGAATCCGATATTTGTGGGGTAAATATTTTAATTAAAATATTGCTTGCTAAGGTTTGATTATGAATTTTATGGGAGATATAAGATTGAGCAAGATTTAATATTTTAATAAGGTTTGATATTTGATTAATGTGAGATATTGCCTAAGAAATCTTTGTGATTATTTTTTGAGTGCGGAAGTGTTGAAAGGAAGGATATAAAATATTTGATTTATTTTATGGTATAAGGGGTTTGTGGAGTGACACGGTTATGCAATGATTTGATTTATTTTATTTTATGGTACAAGTGGTTTTAGGAGTGATAAGGAAGTTGTGCATTAATTCTTAAGAAGGTTTTCTAATTAAAAGCCTTGGTGAATATAATTGTGAAGTGGAGTAATGTTGATTATTTTGTGATATTCTAACCCTTGTGAAGATTGGAAAAATAATATTGTGATTGTGGCATATTTCCAAAGAGGCTTCTTCATATTCATAAAAGGTATGGGCACATTCTCCTATTGATTGATTATGGTGGTTGATTTCTGAAAATATATTTGGAGTGAAAAGGATTGATTGTGGTTTCCTTTTCAAAAGTGATTGGTTTAATGCTTCAAGGTTTTTTGGATTGAGAGTTGTGATTAAACCTTGTTTTATAAGCATTATTGTTGGAGCCCATTGGTTGTGCAAAGAACTTGAAATTGAGTTAGAAAAGAACATGAGTATCATTGTTATGTGAGATTTGTTGTTGAGCATTGTTGGAAACATTTTGAGTTGATTGATATATGCTTGGACTAGGGTTTGTGAGAAAGGGTTGTTCATTGAGGTGATTGGTTGAGTTGAGTTGATTGAGCCTAGTCAAGTGGATGCATGTGGTTTTTCAAGTTCCATAAAATAAACTATTCTATATTCTTGATTTGAGTTGAGATTGATATTTGAGAATAGAACATATAGAGTCTCTAACAATTCTCTTTATGCTTCTATGAAATTGATTTGAGTTGAGATTGAGATTTGAGTATAGAACATATAGAGTCTCTAAAAATTATCTTTATGCTTCTATGAGATTGATTTGAGTTGAGATTGGGATTTGAGTATAGAACATATTGAGTCTCTAACAATTATATTTATGCTTCTATGAGATTGAGTTGAGATATTGATTGAGCATTAAGTATAGAACATATTGAGTCTCTAACAATTCTCTTTATGATTCTATGAGATTGGACAAGTTCTGTGTAAGCTTGTTAAGAATATTTGAGCAAGTCCTAGAGAGGACTTATTGAGCATATTTGAGCAAGTCCTAGAGAGGACTTATTGAGCAGATTTGAGCAAGTCCTAGAGAGGACTTATTGAGAATATTTGAGCAAGTCCTAGAGAGGACTTATTGAGCAAATTTGAGCAGGTTCTGTGTGGACCTATTGAGCAGATTTGAACAGGTTCTGTGTGGACCTGTTGAGTAGATTTAGATAGGTTTTGTGTGGACCTATTGAGCAGGTTCTATGTGGACCTATTGAATAGATTTGGACAAATTCTGTATGGACCTGTTGAGCAAATTTGGATAGGTTCTATGTGGACCTATTAAGTAGATTTGAGCAGGTTCTATGTGGACCTGTTGAGAAAATTTGGACAAGTTCTAAGTGAGCTTGTTGAGCAAATTTGGAAAAGTTCTGAGTGAGCTTGTTGAGCAGATTTGATAAGGTTTTGAGTGAACCTATTGAGACAGAGCTTTGGAGGTGACAGAGTATAGAGGACAAAGTCTCAATGGATAGAGATCCAGCAACCAAGATAATTGAAGATAGATCTGAGTGAGAAGTCTTCAAGTGGAGAGATATCCACCAGTTAGTGCAACAGAGAGACAAAGTCTTCTAGAAGATCACTAGCCAGAGCAAGAAGGGGAAAGAGTTCTCCTATGGAAGAGATCCATGAACTTGAGATTTAGGGGATCAACATCTCCTTTGGATAGAGGTCCATAAACATTGTAAAAGGGAAAGGATTACCATGAGATTATTTGAAAAATATTTAGAAGAAATATTTTCTCTGTGGAGGTAGCCCACATTGGGTGAACCACATTAAAATTGGTGTCTTTATTGTGTGTGATGATTTGTGCATTTCTTTGGTTATTGCTATTGATATTGCCACTAATTATATTGATTAATACTATTTGGGAAAGAAAAGTAAAAAGTGGTCTTATACTGTTCACCACCCCCTCTCAGTATAAGCTTGTGTTCTTCAAATTTTCACAAAAATTGGTGGGATGATTTGAATTTTGATGCAGATGATGAATACGGTTGTTTTGTAAAAATTTAGACCAATTTGATATGTTTTGTAATTGGAATTATGTTTTTTTATGACTTTTGGTTATAAAAGAAAATTATATATCCAAATTGATTTATGTTTCCACAAAACCTGATTTTATGATGGAATTGATGTGTAGGTGAAATTTGGTGAATTTTGGAGGAGGTAAGCTATCGATTTGATCGATTTTGCCTCTTGTGGATTTATGCATCAAATGCCTGCATGCATTTCTAAGATGCAAAAAATGTCTGACTACGCTTTGCGGCATCTGGAAATGCCCGTGCATGCTTCAGCATTCTGGAAAGTACCCATGCATGCTTAGGCTTATCTAAAACACCCAAAGGCACTTCAATACACCTGCATTTTCTATAAATAGCCTATAGGTTGGAAAATATAACTCATTTGTGCATTTGCAAGGTTGAGAAGCTATGTTCTGAGGAGTGGAGTGGAGTAAGGAGTGAAGTGAGGTATTTGAAATTTGGTGTAAAATATATGGCAGTGGAGGGAACAAGTGCTATGACTGAAATGGAGGCAAATTTTTTATTAATGAAATGTGTTGATTGCTGCAGTTGCAGATTTTGGAGCCCCAAAATCAATTTCTTCTCTTGTTCCTAGGATGAGGAAATTGGTGTCAGAGGCAGACTAGGATGTATTGAATATGGTGGGATAGAGGGTGTGGTCTGAATTGATGTTGTGAGGGTGGATGAGCAGTATATTTCAACTTTGGCTAAAATATGGGATGCGGATAGGGGGACCTTCCAGCTACCGATCGGGGAGGTGACCATTACCCTTGAGGATGTGTATTGCATTCTCAAGGTGCCAATGGAGGGGGTGAATGTGGATGCAGACTATGATAAGAAGGCCTAGATGAGAAAAATATTTTAGGATATATGGGAGGAGGTGAAGGTGGAGAGTGGAGGGATTCCCTACTTGACCATGTATGTGGACAAGGAGTTGGATCCCCTCCCAAACTTGGTGATGTTCATGTTGGTGAACATAGTGGTTCCCAATAGTATTGGTTGTAGGTTCCCATGGAACCTATTGGGATTGGTGAGTGATTTTCTCACCACACCATAGCCATATGCATGGGCATCTTATTTTTTGGTGTAGGTGTACCGAGAGTTGTATGAGGTGATGCGACGAAAGAGGAAGGGCTTGGGGTGCAACTTTCTTCTTCAGTGTTGGGGATGGGAGCACTTCAGTGTGGCATGACCAAAGGGTCTACCCTATCATGAGTGGGATGATGTGCAACCCTATGTGAGGATATGGGCGGTAGTGAAGGAGGTACAATTGAGTCATTCAATGTGCTCAAGCCAGTGGTACCAAGATATGTGGGTTAGACTAACATACACTCAAGTGATGTGGAGGCCTTGGCAGGGGACCAGGTGGACTAGAGATAAGGAGAAGTTACAGCGAGCCAGGAAATCAATGTGGATAGTTAGGAGGTGGTAGGATGAGGTGGAGTATTTCCAATTCTCACGGGTGTTATGGTAGTTCATTTTGCCATAGGGAGTACCGGAGGAGTCGATGCTTTATAGGATGTATTAAGAGGAGGTAGGGATTTTGTGTGTGGAGCCATGGAGGGTGGTGATCAAGGAGGATGAGGAGTTGGAGGTCCCTAATGTGGATGATGTAGGGATGACCCTTGAGTATGTGGCATGGTTTGGTGCTAATGATTAGGTGGTAGCTAATGGTAAGGATGATGCTGAGGAGTTTGATGGGACTCCGAAATGATCAATATCCCTCTGAGCTAGAAATCAAAGGAATAATTCAAGAGGTGTGAGGTAGTAGACTCCTATGGTTGGCAAAAGGAAGGATGAGGATGAGGATGATATGGTGGAGATATCTGAGGTGGTGAGGCTATGAGCCAAGATGAAGTAGCTGCAAGTGGAGCGGGAGGCTTTGGTACAGTCTCATGGTGAGATTGTGGCATAACTATAGGCTAAGATTAGTGCATAGGATGTGACTATAGCTCAGATGCAGGTAGAGTAGGTGGTTGGAGGAGCTAGTGGGGATGATTGGAAGATGATCATGAGGCTTTAGGTAGAGCTTCTAGGCAAGGAACATCGATATGGGCTGGACTTGCAGTGACTTAGGGTGAACGAGACATATGTGCACTCCTTGGAGGATTTATGTATGGCTAATCATATATATTGCCAGATCCTCCATATTTCTCTATGATGCATTCGACTAGGCTAGCTGAGTCTAGGCATATTTCTAGGTCTAGGGCTCCTAGTAGGTCCCAGGGGTCCACTCATGGGCATTAGCTAGTGCTTAGATGCACTTTTTGTATATGAGTCTTGGTGCTCTATTGTATGTAGCCTTTGGGAACTCATTGTACATGCAATATTTATACATATATATACACATTGCTTTTACCCTTTTGTGTTTTATGTGTTTGTGAATGCTTTTGTGTTATGCATATTTTCTATTTATGATGAATGCATATGCTATGTTATGGATGATTAATGCAATATGGAATATATGGATGATTAATGCAAGATGGCATGTATGGATGATTAATGCAAGATGGCATGTATGGATGCTCATTTATAGTTTAGATCTTTGCTTGACCCTTTTCTAGCATTGTTTAATCAGGGGCACCAAACTTGGTGGCATATGGGATGAATGGCTTTTTACATGACATGGATGTTGACATGAAAGAAGACATGGATGTTGATATGGAAGAAGACATGGATGTTGATATGGAAGAAGACATGGATGTTGATATGGAAGAAGACATGGATGTTGATATAGAAGAATACGTGGATGTTGATATGAAAGACTGCCTATTTTGTAGAGACTCAAACATCCTAGTGGCATCAAAAAAACTCACTAAAACTATCTAATCCATCTAGGACCAAATGTGTGTAGTGAGTTAATTTACCTAATCAAGAGCATGGTAATGACTCAAGGCAATCAAGAACCAGTGTGTGTCCAAGTGAGTTCATTAACTCATCTTGAGTAAATTGGGTAAACCTATTATGGTTGAAACCAAGAGGCTAGCTTGTCCGTATGAGCGATCACAGGTATTTTTTTTAAAAGAGACATGTTGCCACTCATGAGTGTACTCCACTACTAGTCAAGTGTCTATAGCTCCAATGGAGGCTAACTTTTTTTTTTGATCTTTTAAGTTTTGGGGATGACTACCTAACCATCTGACTGGAAATGTAGTATGATCCTTACAACCCAATGATTTGAGGTGTGTGATGTAAAATATTTAGAGTTTTTGTTAGGGATTTTTCCCTAATCTTTCTTTTATTTTTGGAATTGTGTATCTTTCCCTACTCTTTCTTTGTTAGGAATTTTTCCCTACTCTTTCTTTTATGGACTATGTTGCATGATGGGACTAGAAAGGATAACCCTTTTCACTTCAAGTTTCATATCAAGTATGGTGTTAGCCCTCTTTGACACAAAATATTTTTAAGATGTAAAGTTGCATTTGGTTCAAGAATTTTTTGAAGTTGATTCCCATAACTCAATTTTATAGTAGTGTATATGTGCAATGGTCCTAAAATAACTCGACATATTTTTTGGAGGTTGCATAAAACACTAGGGGTTACTGAGTGATCAAAAACACCAGGAAGTTATCGGTGTGGCTTGTGCTAATGGTAGTTTGACTTTGTGGAACTATGTGGATGACATTGTGAAGGTGCCCCTGATTATGGCAACATGACTTTTTTGGGACCAATTAAGACCTTGAACTTAATAAATGATCCCTAATGAAATGTGGAATGTGGAATGTGAATGTGAATGCAATGTATTACATGCAATTTTATGAAATGCAATATGAAATATGAGTGAATGCATTGTTTTTGGAGAGTAAATGCAAGTGAAATACAATGTTATGAATGAAGTGTATGCAAATATTTTTGTGTATTAGCCATGTATATATACATATATAATGATCAAATCATGCATAGAATGCTCTCAAGTGTATAACATTAAGTGGTTTGGATTCTTCCTCTCCCTCTAGACTGGAAAGTCTATAAGTACCATTACCCACTCTTTGTGTGATAAAGTATGGACCTAATCAATTAGCTATGAATTTATCTTGAAGATGCAACAATGCATTGGTGTTTTTTGGTTCTCTTTAAGGACAAGATCTCCTATTTGAAATTCATGTAGATGGACTTTGGTGTTGTAAGCACATTTGAGGCAGTCTTGATAAACTCATAAATGCTCTAAAGCATTGACTCACCTCTCATCAAGAAGTGTGAGTTGATCAAGATGTGCTTGTCTAGTTGTGTCATCATCTATAAATTTTTGTAAATAAATTTGCAAGGAAGGGATATCGAGCTCAAGAGGAATGATTGCTTCAGCTCCATAGACCAATAAAAATGGTGTTGCCCCTGTAGGCATGTTAATGCTTGTTTGATAATCTCGTAATGCCAAGGGAATTTGTGTGTGCCAATATATATTATTTTCTTTGACAAGTTTCTTGAGAATAGCAACTAAGGTCTTGTTGGAATCTTCAGCTTGTCCATTTGCTTGTAGGTAATAAGGAGTCAAGAAACTATGTTGAATATTGTATTTCTCGCAAAGTGCTTGAACATCCTTGTTCTTGAAAGACTTGTCATTGTTAGAAATAATTTTTAAGGGTATATCAAAATGAAAAATGATATGATGGAGTATAAACTCTATAATTCTAGGTCTTGTCATGTTGGTTAGAGGAATTACCTCAACCCACTTTGTGAAGTATTCAGTGGATGTGATAATGAATCTATGTTATACCGAAGGAGGTGAAAATTTTCCAATTAGATCTAGGCCCCATTGTGAAAATTTCCAAAAGATTTGAATAGGTTTTAAGGCTTGTGATGGTACATGAGTTAAATTAGCATATTCTTGATACTTTTTGCAATGATTGACACATGTGCAACAATCACATTTCATTGTAGGCCAATAATAACCCATGCATAAAATACGCTTTGTAATGGCCATTCTACTAAAATAACCACCACAAATATCATCACGGGATTCAACTATGGCTCTTTGAGCCTCATTAGCCTCAAGACAATGAAGGAGGAGTCCATCATAACCACGCTTATACAACACGTCCCCTAAAAGAACGAAATGGGTTGCCTTTAGCTTGAAAGTGTGCTTGGCATTTTGAGATATGTCAAATGGGAGTTTTCTAAACTTGAGAAAGGCTACTATTTGGCTTGATCAAGGCTCATACAAATTTGATTGTATAAAACAAACATCTTTTTTATCTTTAGGCTCAGCATGGGTAATGGCAGATTTAGAGACAGTTGAAATTATGAGGGGTTGTACCTCTTCAACTAAGTCTTTTGGAATAAATAATCCAAGGGAGGCCATCTCATGTGCAAATCTGTTAGTCAAACATGGCAAGCTATTGATTTCATACCAATCAAACATAGAGATCAAGTTCATTACTACTTCATGATAAAGCTTAATGGTTGGTTCTTTGAATTGGTATTCTTTGTTGATCTATTTTACGACAAGTTGAGAATCACAAAATATTCTAATACACTTAATGCTCATATCTATAGTTGATTCAAGACCTAGGATTAATACTTCATACTCTACAGTGTTGTTTGTGCATTGGAAGTCAATTTTGAATTACAAGGGGATAGGTACCCCTTGTGGTGTGTGAAATACAACTCCAACACCTTGACCTTTCACTCACTTAGAGACATCAAATAATAGTGTGATATCGGCGTCTTCCTTTGGAATGAAATCTTCTTATTGCTCAGTGATAGCACATATCAAATTATCTGGGAGCTCAATAATTAAAGGATGATCACTAGGTAGTGGAGCTTCTGCAAGTTTATCGACTATTACCTGGTATTTAATGAATTTTTAGCTTATGAATTCCAAGTCAAATTCAGTGAAGAGCATTATCCATTTAGTGATGCAGGTGTTGTTGTAAGTGCAAGATATCATGTAATGCAGAGGATTTTCTCTATCTATGACATAAGTTGTGTGGCTAAGCATGTAATATCAAATTTTCTTAATAATAAAAACCATTACTAAGCATAATTTTTCTACATAAGCGTATTTAGTTTCATAGCTTACCAATGTTTTACTAATGTAGTAGACAACTTGCTCTCGATTTTGTTCATTCTTTTGTGCAAGCATTGTCCCTAATGCAAAGTTTGTTGCTAAGATATAAAGATAAAATGGGACCCCTTTTCGGGGAGGAGATAAGACTGGCAAAGAAACTCGTTATTGCTTAATGTCATCAAAGGCTTTTTGACATTCATCTATCCAGGAGAATGTCATCCCCTTTTGTAGTAGGTGATTGAATGGCCTCCATTTGTCAGAAAGTTGCATAATGAAATGATGGATTTATTGGATATTTCCTTGTAAACTATGCAATTCCTTTAAATTAGTTGGGGGAGGCATCTCCAAGATAGCCTTGACCTTGTTAGGGTCCACCTCAATGCCTCTGAAGAACACAATATTATACTAAGAGAGGGGGTGAACAGTATAAGATGACCTTTTTATTTTCTTTCCCAATCAATATTATGCAATGTATAGATCAATATTAACAGCAGTAGTCAAATAAATGCACAAAACACCATACATAATAGATACACCACAATTTACGTGGTTCACCCAATGTGGGCTACTCCATAGAGAAAATATTTCATTAAAGTTTTCTCAATCAATCTCTTGGGAATATTCCCTATTACAATGTTTATGGACCTCTATCCAAAGGTGATGTTGATCCCCTAAATCAAGTTTATGGATCTCTATCCATAGGAGAACTTCTTCTCCTCTGCTTTGGCTGGTGATCTCTCTCCACTAAAGATTCTTGTCCCCACTCAGAAGACTTGTCCTCACTATCTTGGATGATGGATCTCTATCCACTGGAGACCACTATCCTCTCTAATCTATCACCTCCAAAGATCTGTCTCAAATCTGCACTAAACACAATAATTCGGTCTAGCACAAATCTACTCAATATTTATTTTTGGTCTAGCATAAACCTGTCCTCAAATATGCACCAAACTCTACTCCAAAATTCCACTCAGAACTTGCTCAAATTTGCTCAACAAGTCCACTCAAAACTTGCTCAATCTGCTCAATGAGTCCACTCATAACTTGCTAAAATATTCTCAACAAGTCCACTCAAAAATTTCTTAAATCTGCTCAACAAGTCCACTCAGAACTTGCTCAATCTGCTGAACAAGTCCACTCATAACTTGTCCAACCTGCTCAATAATTCCTCTCAAGAACTTATCCAAATTTGCTCTCAATTTGTATTGTAAGCTTCCACAAAATCTTACTCAAATATTTCCACAAGTCCTCTCAAAGACTTGCCTTAAATCTTCTCAACAAGCCCACACTAGAACTTGTCCAATCTCATACAAACATAAAGAGAATTGTTAGAGACACAATATGTTCTATACTCAATGCCCAATCACTTTCTCAACTCAAATCATAATATAGAATAGTTTGTTTTATGGAACTTGAACAAACACTTCACACACTCACTTGACTAGGCTCAACCAACTCTACTCAACCAATCACTCAAAGAAACAACCCTTGATCACAAATCCTAGTCCAAGCATGTAAACATCAACTCAAAATGTTTCCAAAAATGCTCAACAATAATCCTCACATAACAATGATACTCATGTTATTTCAAACCCTAGTTCAAGTTCTTTTCTCAATAACTCACTTTAACAACAATGCTCATAAAATAATCTTCACATAGCAATGATACTCATGTTCTTTTCCAACCCTAGTTCAAGTTATTTTCTCAATAACTAATGGCTTTAACAACAATGCTTATAAAAAATGTTTAAACCACACTTATTTATTCCATAAAACCTTGTAGCAATCACTCAAACACACTTAAAAGGAAACCCTAATCAAATCCTTTTCACTCCAAACTTATTTTCCAAAAAACAACCAATCAACTTAAACTTTGAAAAATATGCCTATACCTTTTTCTTGATAAATATGACCTTCATGAATCTACCATAATTACACAATATTCCTTTGCCAATATCAAAAGGATTAGATGACAATACAATGCATATATTAATTCACGAGTATACCTTATTGCTCCAATCTTAAAATAATATCCAAGATCAAACTATTTTGAATATTCACCTCTCAAGCATATGTCACTTTACTAGTTTGTTTTTCAAAACCCAAAGCTATTTCTACTTATAACTCCCTAAACTTATTATTTCATTAAAGATAATTATTTTAATAATATAATGCAATTTATCTTTCCCTTTTCTAAGGTAAAAGTATTTTACCCACAAGTAAATCTTTTCACCTCAATACTTTATAAAAACTACTCCCTTTTAATTTAGGTATTCATCAAATTAATTACAACCTTATTTCTCCTTTATTCAAACTTAGCCTAAATTAAAATTAAAGATCACAAAAATATTACCAGTTTTATTAACGCCTGAAGTGCTTATTCTTCCAAGTGCCTTCCTCTTTGCTGTCATTGCCGTGGAGTTGTGTTTTCCCTTGGAGCCTCCACACCTTACGCCTTTGCCTTCTTAAGGCCATGCCTTGCTACGTTTGCTACCTCAAGCCACACCTTGGCTACATTTGCTGCCTTGAGCCACACCTTGGCTACGGTCACTACCTTGCGCCACTCCTTGGCTACGTCTACTATCTCAAGCCACACCTTGGCTATGCTCGTTGTCTTGCACCACTCCTTGGCTACATATGCTATCTCTAGCCACACCTTGGTTGCCTTGCGTCACTCCTTGGCTACGTTTGTTGTCTCTAGCCACACGTTGGCTACGTTCACTACCTTGCACCACTCCTTGGCTACAATTACTATCTCTCACCACACCTTGGCTACTTGGTGAATAAATAAGATTTTTGCTGCTCTTTATTCCTTACAGACTTAAACACAATTGCACATTTTTATCATCGAGCAAAAGGATGATTGAAATACCTCCAAGGCATTAGCTTTTATACTAAATATCTTCCTCCATGCATGATGTCGGCGCTTGATTTATTCTCAATGTCGACGCTCGATTTTCCTTTAAAAATTTATAAATTTATAAAATATTTAAACTCTTTTGAATTTAAATTTTATAATTTAATTCTTTAAACCCTATGGTTTTAAATAAAAAACTTTTATTTTTACCACCATTGGTTTTAAAGAAAAACCTTTTAATTTTTGCCACCATTGGTTTTAAAGAAAAACATTTTTATTTTCCACCATTAGTTTTAAAGAAAAACCTTTTAACTTATGCTTCCACATAATATTTAAAAATATTATGGAGCCCTTTACCTTTAACTTTTGCATTGTTCCTTTTGATCTTGACTTTATTAGAAGCTTCTTCCATAATATCAATGACAACTTTGATAACTTGTTTCTTGAAAAATTTCTTGATATTTAATGATGACTTCATTTCTTGACATCAATGACAACTTTAAATTTAAGGACTCAAAATGTCCAACAATCCCCCCTTTGTCATTGATGGTAACCCAAAAAACTTTTACCAAAAAATTGACTTCTTCTTCTGTGCTGCTCCCCCTAGGAAATTGCTCCCCCTGGCTCAATGCTCTCTTCAATTACCAAGTCTCTTCCCCTTACTAAAATCTCTCCCCCAATGGCAAAGGGTAACCTTTGGGACTTGGGGCTAAGAATGAGCCTCTTAGCTTAGCCCCTCCCCCACCTCATCTTGAGGTGGTTAATTCTGGGTTGGGAGTATTTATACTCCTGGAAGGCATTTTTATTTACCTTTATCCTCTTTCCTTCTTATCTAATTCTTTTTATTCCTCTCACTGTTTCTTTTAGTGTCCATGTTCCTATCCGAGTCTACATTTATGTTCCTATTTCTATTCATATCCATGTTCCTATTCCTGTTCCTATTCATATTCATATTCTTGTTCCTATTTTTGTTCATATTCATATTCATGTTCCTGTTCATATTCATGTTCCTATTCCTGTTCATGTTCCTGTTCCTGTTCACACATATTTCTGAAATATCTACTCTACACCACTTTGCTGTGTGACCATCATTGTTACACTTGTAACTGTAGACACCAAAATCTAGCCACTTGCAAGTCATCTATACCTTCCTGTCAGCCACGTGTCGGTCATCCACCTTCCTGCCATTATTTGGCCCAAATCCACACTTTCTCGCCATTATTTGGCCCAATTTCACCTTTCCTGCCATTTTTCATCCCCAAATTTATTTAAATTAATATTTATATATATATTTTAATATTTTAATATATATATTTAAATAATAGTTTAAGTGATTTAATCTAAGCCATCCATCCTTCATTTAATCTCGTCCGTCCATCCATCTTAATTCGTTTCACAACCAAGATTTATTCTCTACCCTTGGATCCACTTTAATCTTAGCCACACGTTCAAAGTGTCGTTAAAAACCTAAAGTGTGCCCTAAGAGTAGATTATAAATTGAGTCACCTTGATGGCTCAAACCCTATGTCTTTTGCTACTTCTATCTCCTATGCGCTATCTCTAATTCTAATTCTTCTACTGCTATCTCCTCTATCTCTCTTCTGCTACCCTTTCACCGCATCCATCGTCGCTTCCGTCGTCGCTTTCGTCGCCATCTCTTCTGCAGCATTCTACAGAATCCCCCATTCTTGTTGCAAGTGCCCATGGGCATTTACCCCTTTACCAAGTGCCCACGGGCGTTTACCAAGTGCCCACGGGCGTTTACCAAGTGCCCGCGGGCGTTTACCCACAGCCACAGACTCAGACCGGCGTCTAAAACCTTAATCCAGAAGCACGCGGGCGTTCAGCGAGTGCACCAGGGTGCCTTTCACAGCCGATTTGACAGCCACATTACTTCCAGGTGTCGCCTGGTCTAGCTGCATTAACAGAGAATAGGTATAAATTAGTTTAAAGCAAGTAACTTCTTTTATTTTATTGATCTGTTATTGAATTCTTGCATTTCATTTTTCTAGGGTTTTAGATTTTTTTCGAGGGCTCACACAGTGGAGCCCTCTTATTAATTTCTAACTCCTTGATAGTTTTAATGTGTGCAGGTTTTTGACAGCAGATCCGGTTTATTGATGGCAACTGATTAAGCTGGAGTGGTCCAAGCAAGGGATACAACAAAGCCCACTCACTCTGTTGGGATTGAAGATACATTATTCAGAATCTCCACCATTTGTGCCAGCTAGGGTTTCGGAGAACCCTAGCATAACTTGTAACTGTGTATCACAAATAAAGGGTTACAGGCCCAGTTGTATTCAAAAAGGAGTTTTTAAACTCCATCGATTAATAGAAATCGTTTGTTTTGTGCAACTATTATGTACTTTGTTATTGTGATTTTATTTTATTTTTTGTTTGGCGTGTATTTTTAATCTACAAATGGCGATCACGGTGGGACCCCCTAGGGTTTCATATTTTTAATACTTGCTTTACTAATCTGTTCCTATTTTTTGTTTTATTTTACAGGTTCCAGAAATCGCAAAATTTGTTGTTCCAGCGAACTAGGGTTTCTGAGTTTGTAGAAAACGCAGCATATGCAGAGGGGCATCTGGAAGTCCAATACGAAACACAGAGGTGCGTTTCAGCCTGTGCAGACTCCCGTGGGCATTTGAAGTCAGTTTTATAGAAAAGCATAGGCTTCCAAGTAAGTGCTGTACTTTTTACGTTTTTGGTTTTTCTGCCATATTTTGTTTCTTTTTCAGATCATTACTTTAAAATGAACAAAAACTAAGTAATCTGGAAAAGAACAGTTATTTTTAATTACATTTTTCTTTGCATTGCATTATTGATTGTTGCTTGCATTAAAAAAAAAAAAAATTGCATACCTAGCTGCATATTAGAATAGCTACGAATTATTTGTTTTAATTATCTAAGTAGGACTATTGATTGGATGTCAATAGTACTCCTGCCATTGGGTGATTCCAGCCAGAGAAGTGGACGAACCTTCCGGTTGCTCCTTTGATATCTGATATCATTGGTAGGCAGGGGTTTTAAATGGTGTACTTCACTTCTTCAGAGGAAATGACATGTTTTCAGTAGCCTCTTGCTTAGATCATTAGAACTTTTGATTTATAGCCTTGTATGTACACATTAGATAACTAAAACATTTAAAAAAAAAAAAAATTCATTGCATTTTCATATTGCATTTGAAACAGTGATATCTAGATTTCATAACCAGGTATTGCTTGAAGTTTAGTGACGGTGGAATTCATCTCCATCCATTAAAATTCTGCCTTAGACACCATAGGTCACCCCCGAGCAAACTTTCTGGATTTCATCACCAGTACGAATCTCGTTGTCCTTTCCTAGCCATAGTTTTTACCTTTTTTTGTGAATAATTCAAGATTAGATCACATGCAAAACTCATAAACCGGACACTTAAAATTTACTACAGATTAAGATTAGAAAATAATTAATTAACCGCAAGGTAAGACACATTGGTGGAAATCTAGGTTGTGACTGTTTTTTGATAATTTTTGTAGTGTAAATTTATCATTCTAGTTTTGCATTCTTCTTTTCTGAATTTGTTTAGATTTATTGCTTCATGGTCTTAACAAGGAATCAATCTAAAATGTTAAATCTAAATAATCAAATGGGAAATTCACAGAATATCCCCATCACCAACATGGCCACTTATCCTAGTGAATTTCAGGCAGGTTCGCCTGCAGGACTTTCACGTCCTTCTACCATCTACCACATGGCCATGCCCATGGAGGAAGACAATTCCTCTCATATTGTCCACATTGATATGGCCCAAGTGCAAACTCACTTAAGAGATGGCACTGGTTATATCCTTGAGCCAATCCAAGATTCCCCTATGCAAGATTCTATTTTTTAGCAAGATATTGCATCAACCATACCCGCTGGTTTCACTCAGGTCTACACTAACCCTTTTTTTGAGGCTAATGTGGTATCTGTTCAGCCAAATTCATCTCCAACATCTTCCCGGATGCTCAATTGTTCTCCTTTGGAGACAAATGTAGTGTCTTCCCAACCACCTTCTCCTCCATGTACCCAGGTGTACACCAATTCTCTTTATGAAGTTGGAGGAAACTCTTCTATCCATAACCAATTTCAACCCTCTTCTTCCCAAACCATTTATGGTTTCACCCTACCTGGGACACGATCTCACTGTTCCTTCCCAGGTATCGCCTACTTCAGCCACCTTCATTGCCCCTGCTATGCAGTCTTCTGTGACTACCATGGCAGCCTGCCATCCACATTCATCCAATCATCCCACCTCCCTTGGGTTAGAGATTAATAAGGTTAGGGAGTACCTCGACAAGTTGCTTCAGCAACAACAGCAACAAAATGCTCAACCACCTGTCGTAGTAAATCCTACACCCCAACCAATTTCTACCCAGCCAGCTTTTATTAGCTCAGGCCCCACCTGGGTACCCCAATCTTCGGTGGTGTCCATTCCTACCCCACATTTCTCCCAACCTAGTCCAGTTCATCATCTACCCCAATCACCTTCTTTCCGGTATCATCCATACCAACAACCTGTCCATTCCACACCGCCTAATTCAGGAAATTTCATCCCATCTCATCAATTTTCCACTCTTCCATTACATCATAATAATTATCAAACGAGTCAGAATTTTCATGAAGATTCTCGACTCCATGCTATACAACAACAAATTGACAACCTTATGCTCAACATGCCTGGCTCATCTAGTCAGAAAACTACGCTAAGGTCATTGATCAATCAACCAATTCATCCTTCGGTACCTTCACCACCATATCCGACTGATTTCACATTACCGAAGTTTGACAAATTTTGAGGAACTGAGGATCCTCATGAACATGTGAGCTCATTCATGCATGCTTGCTTTAGAATCCAAAATAATGATGCTCTTATGCTTAGAAATTTTCCTCAGACATTAGGAGGAGATGTTGTACAGTGGTACAATCATTTAGCTCACCATAGCATTTATGCTTACGAGCAATTGATTAATCTGTTTTTAGAACGATTCTCCCTGAATGTACAAAAGAGAGTTTCATTGTCCGACTTATACAAGCTCAAGCAACATGATGATGAGACTGTTTATGACTTTGGAAACCGTTGGAGGGCTATCATTAATAAACTGCCATTCTCCCTACCAATGGAGGAGTTAACCAAAATGTTCACCCAGAGTTGTTTAAAACCTATCTCTTGGTTACTCCAATTACAACAATACAGGACTTTTGAAGAGGCTTTGGCCCAAGAAAGTATCATAGAAGACATTAAAGTCCAAGAGGGTGTTTTAAAACCCCGTAGAAAAGAATGGCAACAAAAGGGCCAACAACGAAATAATAATTATGGCCAAAAGAAACAAGCACAGGCTAGTACAACCTCAAATGTTAACCAAGTTAATCAAGTGGTGGCGAGTCAGCCTGTAATGGCTCAACAACAACAAGTAATGCAAATTCAACCACAACCAATTGCTTATCATGTGGTACCCGCCCCTACTCAACCAGCTCCCAATACTGGGCCAACCATGGAAACTCGACCTTGGCAAACAAATCGTCCTGAGCTACAGTTCACACCTTTATATAGCACAAATCAGTTAACTTTACCTGAGTTTAAACCTTTAGACCCATCTAGAAGGGGAAAGTATTACAAGGAGTACCTATTTTGTCCTTATCATAGGCAAAATGGGCACGATATCAATAATTGTATAGCTTTCAAACATGTGATCCAAGATCTTATTGAGATTGGAGCCATTAAATTGGATAGCCCCTTAGCCCAACAAAATCAAAATCTTGGTGTATTTCAAACACCCCTTCCACATCGGGAGGAAGCTCCAACAACTTCAGGGGGAGTAACTCAGGTAACTCCTCCTAATCAAGTCAACCATGTACAACAATACCAAGGTTTTGTGGGTACTATTAACGTAGTAACCCGGGGTCAAAGGGCGAACCAACCAAATCGAGGCTGAACCACGACCACTGCCTACAAACCCCCAGTCCACCTCAGGTAACAGTGACCCAACGATGTGCTAGTACTTCTCAACAACCGCTAAATTATTCTACTCAACGCCAACGACCCATCATGTCATTGAGTAGCTGGTTAACTACCAGTTTAAAAATGGCTTCTGCCAAGTTATCGATCTATGACCTCATTCAACAATCTCCTCCGCATAGAGAGGCATTAATGGAAATCTTAAAATCAATCGAGCTTCAAACTCAAGATACTAATGCCTTCAACAACTTTGTGGGAAGTATTCAAACATGCATGGAGCCCTCCATCACTTTCTATGATTTTGAAATCAAACCTATGTCAACAGAAAGTATAGATCCTCCACTACATATCATGGCCAAGATCGATAACAAGCCATTCAAGAGAGTCTTAATTGACACCGGTTCCTCAATCAATATCATTAAAACATCGGCGTTGAGTCATCTAGAGTTGTCGCCATCCCTTATCACAAAGTCGACCTTTACTCTTAAAGCATTCAATGATGCTTTATCTTCCACGGTTGGCACGGTTATCTTGCCCATTGAGGTAGGGGCCCAAAATTTGCATACCTTGTTTCACATCTTGGAAGGGACCATGGCATACAATGTATTGCTTGGACGACCTTGGCTTAGGGAGATGAGATGTGTCCCTTCTATATCGCATCAATGTCTGAAGTATGTATATGAGGGACAGAGTTCATTGTGTACCTGCTGACATTGAACCCTTCAAACATTGCAACTATGTCTCAAATCCTTATGAGATTGTGTTGCCATCCACTCATATTTTCTTGACCCCATCTACTTCTTCTATACCATCTTCTTCTAAAGCTCCCATTCCTAAGGAGCTACCCATCATATCGCAACCATCTTCATCTTTCGCTATTCCATCTCATTCACCACTTTCTTCATCTCCTAATCTTCCTTCTTCTTCATCAGTGACCACATGCAGATGTGGCCATGACCAATCATCTCTTTCCACGTCATTACCCCCTTCTTCTACACCTTCTTCAACATCACCTATTATTCCTCCATCTTCCCAACCATCACCAGCTGATGTTTCACAAGTTAGTGAAGCATCAACCCAACCAAATCCTTCCAATTCTTCTATCCCACATTCTTCTATTCCATCATCTAGTATTTCTCCCTCCCAAGTCAAGGTCCATCTCACTGATGCAGGTATTGGTGAGTATGCCATTCAAGATGTCCACATCACACCGTTCAATGTGCAAACAGTTAAATATTTTGGTCATCCACATGACCAACATTTATCCATTGGATCGGTTTATAATATGGGTTCTATGCCAAATTCCATTAATTTTGTATATGGGGGAATAGAGTCATCTTCTAGTCCTACCACCATACTAGAACCTAAGCATCCAGTCCCTACCAATATCAAAAGAATGGAGGGTTTTCCCTCTCGCTATTTCCACAAACATAATTGGCAGCAATTTGGCCTAGGTCGCTACGAGCAAGGAGTAATGCGAATGCATCGATATGCCATATCAGAGACCCACTGAGCGTTTTGGTCTGGGCTACCAACCACTTCCATCCCTTTCTTATTTTGAACGAGCTTTTCAAAGCATTAATCTTAATTCAAAATAAGAAATCCTCCACCTCGACGAATCCGAAGATGAAGTCTATGAAGAATTTGACGTCATGTCAAATGGTGATGAATCTGAAGAAGAGTCGGCGCCAATTGTTACCCTCACTGAACAAGACGAGTTTTATCTCCAATCGTTCCCTCTCCAAGAAGCCATATTTCGCTTGTTTCTTCCACAAGAACGAGGTGAACCACCCCCTCCGCCACATCCATAAGCCATAATCCAAACCTGTATTATATGTATATACTAAAATAGTGGTTTTCACCACTATAAAAAAAAAAAAAATTAAAAAACTATGTTGTTTTGCATCTCAGGTCTTCCGAGGTCTTCACCGGTTTTCCCTTCCATTTCGCCCATCCTTTCTTTCATAAGTCAACAATGAATTTTGAAGACTTATTCACCTCGCTCCATAATCCATATGATCCGGATAAGCCAATCTCGATCAACCCAAACCTGATTGACATGGATCGAATTTCATCTCCTCCATCTATTTCAGAGTTCATCATTTTCGAGGAATTGTTAAGGGCTTCCGCCAACTACATTTCTCCTTCACCTCCACATTCACCTTCATCTTCTAAGCCAGAGGTCTTCCAGGAAAACATAGATGAGAGCAAGGCACAGGAGCTTGATGACATTTTAGATGACATAAATCTGATCCCTACTCCCCATCAGCTTGAGGAAGGTTCCCACATGTCTATTGAAGAAACTATCGATGTAGACCTTAGTCCAAACCAAGATGGCACCAAAATTATGAAACTGGCTAAAAGTCTATCATCAGAGGAACAAGAGCAAATGATTGCTCTACTCAAGAGGAAGAAGGAGATATTTGCATGGTCGTACAAAGACATGCCAGGCCTAGACCCTTATTTTGTTGTCCATAACATCACCTTACAAAAAGATGCTAAACCTGTCAAACAAAAACTTAGGAAAATGCATCCTACCGTGGACCTCATAGTTAAATCAGAGATTCAAAAACTTATGGATGTTAAATTTGTCGTCCCGATTGATTATCCTGAGTGGCTTTCTAACATGGTACCCGTTCGCAAGCCTAACGGGGGGATATGTGTTTGCACCGATTTTTGAGATCTAAATAAAGCGTGTCCTAAGGATGACTTTCCTCTTCCAAACATTGATACTCTTGTCGATACCTGCGCTGGTCATGAAATGCTTTTGTTCAAGGATGGATTTTCAGGATACAACCAGATTCGAATAAACCCTGAAGATCAACACAAAACATCATTTACTACACCTTGGGGAACTTTTTGTTATAGGGTGATGCCCTTTGGCCTTAAGAACACAGGTGCAACCTATCAACGAGCCATGACTTATATTTTCCATGATTATATGCATAAGATTATCGAATATTATGTGGATGATTTATTGGCAAAATCTAAAACTCGACAAGAGCATTTTGATGTATTGGAAATTTTTTTTGATAGACTTCTAGAGCATAAAGTAAGGTTGAACCCTAAGAAATGTGTCTTTGGTGTTACCTCAGGAAAACTCCTAGGTTTTATTATCTCTAAACGAGGTATTGAGGTGGACCCAAACAAGGTCAAAGCCATTATGGAAATGTGTCCCCCAACTAATTTGAAGGAGTTGCGTAGTTTACAAGGAAAGATTAATTCAATCCGTCGCTTTATTGCACAACTTTCTGATAAATGTAGGTCATTTTTCCACCTACTACAAAAGGGGGTACAATTTTCATGGACAGATAAGTGTCAGAAAGCCTTTGATGACATCAAGCAGTACTTAGCGTCTTCTCCAGTCTTAGCTCCGCCTCGTCGAGATCCCTTCCTTGCGAATTTCTTTGCAAGAATTTATTGATGATGATACTGCTAGACAAGCACGTCTTGATCAACTCACACTCATAGATGGAAAATGAATCAATGCTTTAGAGAATTTGCAAGTTTATCAAGATCGATTGAAACGTGCTTACAATGCCAAAGTTCATCTAAGAGAATTTCAAGTAGGGGATGTTTTCCTTAAAGAGAATCAACAAAACACCAATGCATTGCTGCATCTTTGAGATAAATTCACGGCTAATTGGTTAGGTCCATATATGGTCACTGAAAGAGTGGGTAATGGAACTTATAGACTTGCCGATTTAGAGGGAGAGGAAGAACCCGAACCACTTAATGTTATACACTTGAGGGCATTCTACGCATAGTTTGAATTTTATATGTACATATATACATGGCTTGTAAAAAAAAAAAAAAAAACAAATAAAATAAAAAGAATTTGCATTTCATTGTTAGTTGCATACATCTCATTCAAAAACATTGCATTTCATGTGCATACATCTCATTGAAAACCATAACATTTCATTTTCAGCCATAGTTGCATATCATGTTAGAGACCATTCTATCTTTTGGATATAAAATTTGGTCAAGCAAAAGTCATGTTGCCTTAATCAGGGGCACCTTCATAAAATCCATCAAACCGAATTGTCATTCGTACATCCATTTTCCATTTGCACATATTTACATTGCCAAAATGTTTTCAGTCACTCAGCCATTTCTAGTGTTTTAAGCAAACTTCGAAATGCATGTTAAAGTTCTCTAGGGCCATGTCACAAATTACACTAAATAAAATCTTGAGTATTGGGAAATGATTTCAAAAGCGGTCTTGAACCTGGAACATTTGGAACGTTTGACAAATAGCTTTTCTCTGTGTAAAATGTGAAGGGCTTTATCCACATGATGTAAATGGTCCGTCCATGTTTTGCTGTATATGAGAATATCATAAAAAAAGACTAACACAAACTTACGGAGGAGTGGACGAAACACTTGGTTCATGAGACTTTGGAATGTGGATGGTGCATTAGTGAGACCAAAAGGCATGACCAAAAATTCGTAATGACCTTCATGAGTACGAAAAGCAGTTTTGGGAATATCTTCTTCTCTAACACGGATTTGGTGAAATCCGGAGCGAAGGTCTAATTTTGTAAAAAAATTTGCACCATGCAACTCATATAGTAGGTCATCTATGACAGGGATAGGAAATTTATCCTTGATAGTGAGTTTATTGAGAGAATGAAAGTGAGGACACATACGCCAAGAGTTATATTTTCGTCTAGCCAGGACTACAGGTGAGGAATAAGGACTAGTGCTATGACGAATGACTCCATGATCCAACAAATCCCAAACGATTTGTTCAACTTCTATCTTTTGTGGTTGACGATAGCGATAAGGAGGATTGTTAGGTGGAACACTCACTGGAATCAAATGGATGGCATGGTCATGAGATTTTTTAGGTGGTAATCCTTGAGGTTCTTAGAAAACCTCTTTGTAATGTGTTATGATGTCTTGTAACTCTGGAGCAGTAATATCTGAAGTTTCTAGAGATTGTTTTTCCAAATAATTAATTTGAGCTATAAACTCATATCCACCCTTTTTTAATATCTTCTCCATACTATGAGAGCTCACCATTTGTGATGGACGAGTAGTAATGCCTTGTAAGCGAATGACTCATCCATTTTCCTTCCATTCCACAAATAATTTTTTGAAGTTGAAGCTAACCGTGTCTAATGTTTCCAACCATTCAACTCCCAAAATGACATCAGAGTTCCCCAAATTCATGACGAAAAGGGATCCAAACCAAGTATAAGTTCCCATTTTTATGGAAAATTGAGATGTGCGACCAACACATTGTGCGTTCACTCCGTTGGCCACTAGAACCTAGAATTTGTCTTTGTTGGAAGAGTTAATGAATAAATTCAAAGATTTTGCGGTTTTGATGTCAATAAAATTGTGGGTACTACCAGAATCAATTAGCACATTCACCTTTTTTTGGCGGAGAAATCCTGGTACCTTGATGGTATGGTGGGCGGTTAAACCCATGAGAGCATGCACGGATATCGCCATTGTATCCTCTTCTTTTTCTTCTAAAGTACTTGGTAGGTCTTCTGGCATAGGTTCTTCTGGTTGGTAAGGTTCTTCCTCTTCTCCTTCACATTGATCACCTTCAATATGAAAGTTTTGTTTTTGGGCACATGCTTGTTCCTTGGGGTGATGAGTGTGACATTTATAGCAAAAGTATCTTGATGGTTGATCATTTCTATGAAAGGAATTATTGCGATACGAAGGACGACTATAAGTTTCACGTCGTGCAGACAACTGATGTCTCTTCTCGGCCAGTTTGGCTATTCTTATACAATCGTTCAGCAAGGTTGGATTGTGCATGCCTACCTCCACTCGAATATTTTCTTTCAATCCATTGCAAAAGGCTCCTACCACTGTGTTGGGACTGAGGTCTAAAGTGTATGGTAGTAAACTGGTAAACTCCAAAACGAATTCGCTAACTGACCCTTCTTGTTTAAGAGATAACAGTCTTACTGTGTATGATGATGTAGCTCCTTCATCAAATCTTTCTAAAAATGAGGTAGTGAATTTTCTCCAATTAATATTAGCTCCTTTCTCTCGTTTAAGCCATACGAACCATTGGTAGGCCTCAATGCCTAGTTTTGATGCAGTGAAAGGGACTTTATCAATTTCCTTAATTTGATATAAGTCAAGAATGCCTTCCATTTTGGCTATCCAACCATGAGGATCATGACCTTCAAAAGTGGGCATATCAATTCATGGAAAATTATTAGGGCCTCTCGGTTGGTGATAACCTGTATCCCTTTCTTGATTTTGGTTATACCGCTGTCTCTGATAGCGATCCCTGTAATTATCCGAATCACCTCGTTGTTGTTCCCAATCATCATTATGATCGACATTTTCTTCATTCCTTTGGGCATGGGAGTGATTTTGGGGATTAGTATTGGGATTAAGCTGGTTTTGTGCTTGCACTAGGTTTTTTAGGTGGAGACTAATTTCGTTCATACCCTCTAGTAAGAGTCGAAGAGAATCATCGTTGGAAACGGCTGAGTTACTTGAGTTTCCTTGTGTGATGTTTTCGTGAGTTGGGGGAGGATTAGTAGCCATAGGATCTACTAGTGGATGATGTGGATTATAACTACCAATTTTAAAAGGAGAAAGAGAATTTTTTGTACCTGGACTTCGATTAGGTCTTCTTGCATTGTTATTGGGCATTTTCGAGCTTGATAATCGACCGTCAGAACCTTTGGTCCACTGTTTGCTCATGCACTTGTTAACATAACCTGCTTAGGATTCCACTTCAACTGCCACAAAATTTGGTTGAATTTAGCAAAAAATGTGGATTCCGCTTCAACTGTCGCTCCAACTACGACGTGGATTTGAATTTTGTTGGCTCACCTCCTTAACAACAACTTTTGACGACTTTCAATGCTTTTTGACGACTTTCAGCAATACACGATGCGACACGACTGCACTTATAATGGCGGCATTATGGTTGTGATGGCACGATCGACTGAAACAACCCACGGGTGGTGGCTAGACATGATACTGAAATAATGAACAGGAAACAACCCATGGGTGGTGGCTAGACACGATATTGAAACAACAAATAGGTGACAGCTAGACACGACGCTGAGGTTGGCAGCAAGACATGACACTGCAACAACGAACAGGTGGTAGCTAGACATGGCACTGCAACAACGAACAGGTGGTAGCTAGACACAACACTGAAGATGCCTGGGAATTAAATGAGCTGACCAAAATCGATGAAAACAACCAACAGGTGGTGACAATACCAACGACAATTACAAGCAACCGATTTTATGCATGTGAGACGACAAAGGGGTGTGTGACCGTAGTCACACCTTTGAAGGTACGATGAACCGTAAATAAACGATTTGCTTGCTTTCCCACAACAGATGTGGGATAAATATCCCAAAGCAAAAATTAAAAAAAAAAAAAAAAATCATACTTAAGGTTGGGCGTTTAATAATTAAAAACCACGCGCTCTGATTGGTCTAAAACTTGCTGTGTTTGTTTTACATCAAATTTTTTGCATCGTTTCTCCCAGTACAAAAATTTTCTGCGAGGAGGATCCAATAAGCCGAGAGGATGGGGAGAGGCTGGAAGAGGTAGGTTACGATGAAATTGGTGGTCTGCTGTAGCCCGCTGTAGCCTTTAACCTGCTACAGTGTTGTTTGCCCGGAGTAAAAATTATTGATTACTCAGTAGTCTGCTGAAGCCTGTAACCTGGGACAATGCTGTTCACCCGATAACCTGTTGTTCGCCCGGAGGATCTTCCAGAACTCGTCTCAGGCTTGTGACCGGTGATGGTGCTATTTGTCAAATGTTTAATCTCCCATGCAGCGGTTTCTTGAAACACGAAGCGACAATGGTGCGTGGAATACGCGCGACAAAATTTGCTTGGTAGAAGGCTGTTAACAATGCTGCGAAAGGTTTACCGAACCTGTCTACTGATACCACATGGAAGGCTATGCCTTCGGGATTCTCTATAAATAAATTAATATTTAATATTCAACCATGCAAAGAACAGTAAATCGATCGAACAAGGAAATTGCGAAGAAGCGGATAACAATAAATTTATATTGCCACTAGGAGGGCAGATCCCGTCGTGAAGGCAATGCCGAAGTGCAGAGATTAATTAATAAAAGTGATCATATAATTTGGAATAATCTAACTACAATATATATGAATTATTATACTCTTGGAATACCTAGCCGACGGCTAGGTTTGGTGTGTAACAACACTCCACGAAGTTCGTTGTGCAATATTCGAATGCAGAAATATTTTGGATTTTTGAAAATCATGCAACACTAAGCTTTTTAAATGGAAAACCTTTGGCTTATTTATATAAGCCATAATTCAATGTGAATATGTCGGCCCTTTTAACATTGCCCTCAAGATGTTGGTGGTGCCAATAAGAAAGGAGGGAAAAACCTTTTATTTAATTTTAAAATTTAAACTAAACCTTTAAAATTAAATTTCTCCATCACCGGGGCACCTTTTTCGATGAAACGAATCACCAACTTGGGTTTTAAGAAAAATCCATTTCAAATATGCCATCCATTGGTTTTAAATAAAACCTTTCCTTGCCTTCCTTGGTTTTCATAAAAACCTTTTGCTAAGCTTCCCTTGAAGCTCCTTTTGGAACCAAATGCCATGCATCCCTTATAGAAACTTTGATCAAAAAATTTTCTTCTCATGAACCTATTTGTGGGGCAAAATCATAGTGCTTTCTTACATAGGTCCTTTTGACATCAATGACAACTTTTAGCTTAGGGACTCAAAATGTCCAACAAAATTTGAGTTGATTTGGATTAATAAATCAAATTTTGTGTTCAAAGACACAAAATTGACCAACATGCTATCCAATGTTCACCAATCAGTTCTATTTTTTACAAATCATCACATTTCTTCCTCAAAATTTCAAATTTCACCATCATACTCCATCATTTATTTCTTTCTAAATGTGCCACATTTTCGGTGAATCTTGTATATAGTGGTTTGTTCTATATACTTGGTGATTACAGTGATTTGCATCCACGCAATTTGGTAAGATGAATGAATCACCATAAACACTTGGTCATCATCATCATCCCAAATATCCTAGTTCGAAAGCACAATCAAATTTGCTTCCTCACATTTCAAGTGAAACTTTGACAAGATTAATCTTGCTAAAAAGCTATCATTGATGGTCTAGTTCAGGGGCTTTAGACATGAACAAAATCAAATCACATCATTCCCAATTTCCTTGACAATCATCATAGCGACTAGCTCTAGCTAGGGTGATTGGTTCCATTGAGAGGAATTATTCTACAGTCACTAGTAGACCCTCCAAAGTTGACTTATTTATTTTTCTTTTTGCATCTTCATATTGCATATCGATGAGGCCATACGACAAAATTTATTCAACATCTTGGAATCACCCCAAATTTGGGGCAACTAAATTTGATTATGATTTTACCACAATGGGATACATCTTACATATACATATGGCACAAAAGCCTTCATCTATTGGGTCAAAAATAGACGCAATCATCATCATCATTTCTCCCAAAACCCTTCATCTGTTGGGGCAAAAATAGATGCAATCATCATCATAATTTCTCCCAAAACCCTTCATCTGTTAGGGTAAAAATAGATGCATTCTTGTTTTCCATTCCACAAATTATCCTTCAACCGTTGGGAATAAAACGGTCACACATTCCATCATTCCCATTTCTTTCATTGCATAACATTTCATTCTTTTTCAATTGGGTTGTGAGATTCATCCATAACTCATTTGCCAGGGGGTAAGCTACGTAATAACTCTGAAATTCTTTCTTCTTTTACCTTCAATTTTGTTCCACATTCCAACAAGAGAGAGAAGCTACTTTTGTGCCTAGCCCGATCAGGTGTCTTGTATTTTTGCACCATATTGTGTTTCATGCAACATGGTACAAAAAGGGGTATCTGTAGACACCAAAATATAGCCATTTTTCCTCCATCCATGCTTTCCCACCATTTCCACCACCAAAACATAGCCACTTGTCCTCCATCCTAGCCTTCCCACCATTTTTGCCCAATATTTATATATGTTTATTATATATATATATATATATATATATATATAAATAATAATATTTTATATATATTTAATAAATATATATTTATATAAATAAATTAATCCTAGCCATCCGATTTCATTTAATCTTAGTCATCCATCCACATAAATCCATGCCACACCCTAAATTTAATATCCACCCTTAGATATGCTTTAATCTCAGCCACACGATTAGTGTCATTGAAACCCTAAGTATACCCTAAGTATATCCACCTGTGCTACATTTAATCTTTACATCACTCAAGCACTCCATTCCAGTATATTGCTCAATAATACCTTCAATGATCTAGCTAGATAGATCACTCCTAAAATGGTATACCATATTTAAAATTAGCCTCTCTCTCAAGGAAAATAAGTGATTAGATCACACCTAAGCAAATTACTCTGAATTAACATACGGCCAAAACCTCCCAATCTATCTTAAGTGAATTGCTTGACACCCAAAGTGAACAACTTCCCCTTACCAAATTAATTGTTCCAAAGGAAAAAATTCTTCAAAATTTATAAACCAAGTTAATCACTCAATTACACAAGCAAATCACTTACAAATTTGAGCAAACCGTTCTAGAACAAAATATTTGCCAATTGCCCTAGGTGAGTGAATCGCTTGTAATTGTGAGAAAACCATTTCATTTTTTTAAATATTTTTAAGCAACCAAAAAGTGAATTAATTAATTTAATTTGTAATCAAATCACTTTGATTTGTGAGTGAATTGCTTCAACTTACAATAAAAACACTTTATTTGCTCAGACATTAATGTTTTTCCTCTTTCTAAAATTTTATAGTGTCTCCATTTTTCATATTGAGTCATCATAGATACCACTTCTACATCTGCAAGCCCTTCCTTGTCAAAGCATGTCTTATTTTACCTCCTTCCTCTACTCTCACCCCATCCAAATTTGGTCCACCTTGACCAATGCCTATACTTCTAAAGGATATAGAACCATTAGGAGACAAGTAGAAGAAGAAGAGGGGGAAGAGAAAGAGTTAGGACTCCCCTCCCATAAAGATACTAAAGGAATTTTTTGGTGATCCCCACTAGAGGATTGAAGAGGAAAATTATGTGCATCCAATCATGAAAGTTAAAAAAGAGGCCTTAAAGGGGTTCAACTTGGGACCCCAAACTAATTCATGGAGCTAGAGCAAAAGTTGCATTTGGTCATCAAGGCTTGAAATGAACTTAGTGTTGCAAGTATGGAGCTTTCCTAAACTAATGAAAACAATTATGGAAAGATACAACACTCTAGGACAAAGTTTCAGACTTCCTTAATGGATTTAAGATGTCATTTATGTAAGGAAGGGAGACATAGGGAAAATGCTCAAGGTGGAACATGACCAATATTGTAGGTATCCTGCAACCCTAAAATTCAAAAGGAATTATACTATTGCTCCATAAAAATTTATTAATAGGATTTCTAAATCCCTTACTTGGAAAATCCTAACTTGCCAGTAGATTTTAGCATTCCACTAGACCTAGGGATATTTAAGGAAGATGTGCAAATGGATTTATCTAGAATAGCCACAATCCTAGGAGAAAGAAGCAAAATGAAGCTCTATGAAGAGCATATTATCTTATTTCATTCTATGAAAACCTACACTAGCTATTTGTAAACTATTGATTGTGCTAGGTACATATTAGATAAAATGGATAGCTAGTTGAAGGTATTTAGGGAAAAAAATCAATTACACCTCCTACTTGGTTTGTCTCACTATATACTAGAAGAAACATTAGTTTCCATCCCCTCAACTAGACCAATAAGGAGTATATGCTATGCATATTTTAGTGGATGAATGCATGAATGTACCCTATCAAAAAGTGGGAAAGACCTCCTATTGCTTCTATGATAAGGTGTATGAGGTAGCCATGAAAATATTTAGGGAAAAAACATCAATATTTTATAATGAGGCATGACAATTCCTATGGTTTAGAGAATGGTCAAGTGAACATTTCTATATTATAAGGACCCAATCCTTCATCTACCTCTATGGCATTTTAGCTATACCTTTCGAGTTTTCTATATGCATACTTGACTATATATTTAATCTAGAGAACATTCAACAATGTCATTACATGGATCTAAAATATTTAAACCATCTTCCAGTCACTCAAGTAGTCAATAATTGAATATCACACGAAATTTGTGTGAGTTCCACTAGGTGGTAGAAGAAAGGCTAAGATAAATAAGAGTGGATAAGTAAGAGACCATTGTCCTCTGATCCACAAGGGATATTCAAGCAGACACTAAGTATTAAGAAGCTAAATACATTCTTTGTACATAAAAAATTATATAACATCTAGAAAAAGGCTAACCCCAACAAAGAATTGATCCTTGCCACTCTAGGAAGCAATCATGGGTATGGAGAAAAAATCAAAGTGGCATGCCTTCTATAACAAATATAAGGATGAGTTTAATACAAACATAAAAATGAACCATCATAAGTTAGAGGTACAAATAAAATTGGGGTATATTGATAAGAAAATTCTAGCATGATAAATGATGATATAAGAATATAGGTCCAATCATAATGCCTACAAGATACATCTTGTTTTACAATGAATTTTCCACCATATAGAATAGAAGGTATTCCAAAAATACAAGAGAAAATACCATTAATGAAGTAGTGACTAACCCCTCAAGATCCCAAAGACCAAATAAGAGGTTTGTACCTAAAATTAAAATCTCTATTGCACCTAAGATTCTAGTAGTGGTTATTTTAATAGTAATATAGATTGCAATCAACGGGAAAATAGGTTTTGATATGTATGGATCAATATTCAATGGCATTGTAGTACTGAAAGAGCAACAAAAAACAAATAAACCTACTTAGATGGGGGAAAATACCCCAAGAAGGCTCCCCTTATGAGTTGGGAATGACCAAAATCATGGACATTACTAAAACCACTTTCATTTCACTACCACCATCTACAATTCCCTCTACTTTCTCTATATATCTTCTTAAATTCTAATTCCTTTCTCTTCCCACTCATCTAATTGTATTTATATTTCCCTTTATTAGTGCAACTCATGGTTCTCTAAAGGGAACCTTACCTCTAATAGTTTTTTATCATGGTTGGGACCATGCCTATCAACTCATTTCCATCACCTATAATCCAAGTTTCCACTACATAAACCTTGGTATCATACACTACATGATCACCATTAACCTGCACTCACTAATAATATCACCTCTAGCTAATACACTAGTACAACTAGCATCACAACCCACTCCCATAATTTCCACTTTATTTTCCTCCATCACCATACATGTTGTTCCACTCACTCCACCTTCCACTACTACATGTCCACCTTTCCTATCTTCTCAGGCCAAAAAAATCCTTCTACAGGTAACAATACTCACCTTCCCATATCAAAGGGCCAAGTCTACAAGAGCCCCCCTCAAACTAGCACAACTACTAGTCCAAGCATGGACTTTGCATGGAAAATATTGTGTGATCCTAAAGAGATAGATATCACCAAGGTGTTTGATGTCCTTGTTATTGAAGAAAAGAAATGAAAGAAATAATATAAACAACTCAAGGACAAAACCTCAAATTCTTCTATCCTAATGGATTCATAACTAGTAAGGAAGGGATATATATATATATATATATATATATATATATATATATATATATATATATATATATATATATATATATATATATATATATATATATATATATATATATATATGTATATATATATAGGCTAAGTTCATAGAATTTGATCCTTCCAAAGTGGTGATAGTTCCCACCAACTTGGTTACCAAAGTGTCTAGGCAAAATCTAAATAGAATGAACCCATACCAAATTTCTAGCTTGTACACTTGTACACTTGTTCACTCTTAATATGACAATGATATTTGATCACCTAGTGGTTGAGGATGAAGCAATCTACAATAGAAACTAGGAGCTCAAAGTAGAAGTGGCTTAGATGAAAGAGCAATGAGCTAACTCCAACAAGAAAATGAGACTGTAAGAGAAGATTTTCAAAGAAATACTAGTTGAAGAAGTAATTCAAATACCTTAAATACCAACTTACTAAGGCTAAAAAAAATCAATAAATAGAAGAGCTCATAGTATGAATCACATAGGGTTTAGTTAGATAGAAAAACTTCAAGAAGCCTTGAAAGCAAAAGATCAACATATTGTAGAGTTAATAGCCTCAAGATACGTGGAGATAACTATAGACCCCAAGTTGACAAACAATATTCAATGAGTCAAGTCACTTTACTATAAGATCAAGGGAGAAGTAAATAACACTTATGAGTACTTTTGGTTGGCCTTATTTGTAGAAGAGGATCTAAGTAAGGTATCAATAATTATTGAGCAAGTAGAAAAAACAACTATCTATAAGGGGTGAATACCAAGAGATTCTTAAAATCTTCTATACCATGATAACATCATAGGCACAACAAATTGAGATGGATCAAAAAGACCTACTTAGGAAGTTAAGAAATATCTCTAACATCTAGAGATGTCTCTAAGCTTGCAAAGATAACTTGGCATCTCTAAAATCCCAAGAATAGGAAATGAGAAAAAAAATCAAGGATTAGTTATTGCCAAAATGTCTGATACATTTGATTTACAAATGAACATCTTGAAAAATGACATCATTGACACTATGTTTTAGTAATGAAAAGGATAAGTCACTCAAGGGGGTGTAGTTAAAATATATAGAAATCTCGATTCAATATATCCCAATCTATAAGAGTTACCTAAAAAACAAGAAGAACTTTTAGAAAATATGTTTGAAGACATGTTAGGAGAAGCAAAGGAACTTGCCTTAGTATAGTTTCCAAGAAACAAAGAATGGTAAAAAGTGTTGGGATTGCTTCCTAAAAAAACTATATAAGGAGAACCAAATTTTTGACAAATTTTCCATAGAGATCTAAAATTTATAGAATCCATGCCTAAGGACAAAGCTAAGATCTAGGATGTTATGCCAATTGAGTTTGGCACCCCATAAAGTTGCTAAAATTTTAGTATTTTGACACTATATTAGGATTTATAAATTTTCAAGGAGCATAAAATAGACAAATTAGATAGTGAATGCCTCACAAAACCCTTAAAAGTATATCTAAGTCTAGTATAGGTGTTGATTTACTTGTAAAAGAGGTTAATTGGATATAAGGTGCAATCTGCTAGTAAAATGGGCCAATTAGATCTAGGAAGCAATTCTCTCAAAGCTAGCTAGCAATACCCTCACAAAAATGAACGATTCACTTGCTAACTAGAGCAAATCGCTTGGAAGAGCATGAGAAGTTAAATTTAGAAGTGCAGATCCTGAGATGAATCCTTTGAAAGTAACATTTTGGAATGTAGTGGCACATTAAGTCATTTTGAAAGCCTTCTAAGCCTATTAGAAGTGTAACTAGAGGCTTGTAACATTTGGTGGTGCATCATTTTGCTAAATATACCCCTAAACCTTTATTTTCACTAGGAGTAATTGTTTCTCACCCCAAGTTACTCAAGAGTAAACTCTATATAGGAGCATAGAGATCCATTGTGTTCATATTTTGGCCATGAGAATTTAAATCTACACTTTGTGAAACCCACATTTTACTTTAACCTCATGAGATTGTAATAAATTTTCAAGTCCTTATGCATTCCATTAATGGCATTGCCTTCCTAGTTGTCTAAGTATGCAAAAAGTGTGGCATTGCGCTTTTAGCCTAGCTTGTCATTTTCTTAGCAATTTCATATCTAATGAATGAGATGACATTGATGTTATTCATATTTTTATATGTTGATTGATCTCATACTTTCTTCACTATGGTTTAAACTTGTATTTGTTTTAAATTACTCAAACCCTTAAACTTAAATATATTTTAATTTTGAATTTTACTTTCCACACTTTATTTTATGCAATTTACTTTTCATAAAAGTTAGTGTAGGTTGGCATAGGAGTATTCCACAAGAATAATGGAAAGTTGGCCTAAATTCAAAGTTTGGGAGAAGCCATTGACAATGTTTGCAACTTTTTTGAAACTAGAATTGAGATGCAAATATCAAATTAGAATTTAGGATAATTTCCTCGTTTAATAGGGGGACTTCCTTGGGAAGTCTTGTACCACTTCCCTACAGCCCATCCTTGGCCCTATCCCAGATCCCTGGCCTTATCCTAGATCTGGATTTTGAATTCCTTTCTTGTGGCCTTCCTCTGGATTTTTAGTCTTATTTCTTGTTGTAATAAGGTTTTGGGATCCTTGATAAAAACCCATTTTTAATTTAATTTAACCTATCAAAAAAAAATCCCTCATTTAACAGTTTTGAAATTTAAAAATAAAATGTTCTTTAAAATTATTTTTTGAGTGTTGGATTATCCTTATTGTAATTTTTAATCTATTAGCTATGTGAAAAAAATATAGGTTTTAATTTGGTCTAGAATGGAATGGGTGTAATATAGTTGTAGAATTCATTGATGCATTTTGTTCTTATCTACCATATTTGTTAATAAAACTTTGATCTTTTACAGCAAGCAATATTTTTGTTTTAAATGATCTTTTGCATTTGATTTTATAGAGGAATAATTTTTGGAAGAGATTTCTTACAACATGTCTATGTCATTGTTGATTTTATATTTTATGTTATTTATGTCATTAATATGTTTGTATTAAATGATTTAAAGGGTTAAATTCTAATTCTTTTATATTTATTTATTTGACTATATGAAAAATGAGAGGTTTTAATTTGGTCTAGATTGGATGTAACATTGTTGTAGAAGTCATTGATGTATTTCCTTATACATATTTTTTAATGAAACTTTGATCTTTAAAAGCAAACAATATTTTATTTTAAATGGTCTTTGGCAATTGATTTTATAGAAGGGATATTTCTTGTAAAACTTGATCAAATCATGTATACACCATTGTTGATTTTCTCTTTCTAATTATTTATGCCATTGATATGATTGTACTAAACTAATCTAAAAGGCCAAATAGATAGATCTATAAAGTTTTAACTATAGGTTTTTTATGAGAAATTTAAAAATAAAACATGGCTTAAAATCTAGTAAGAGGATTCTTTTACTTTGTAAGTGTCGTATTATCCTTAGTGCCCTATTTGGATCCACTAGCTATATGAAACAATTAAAGATATTAATTTGGTCTAAAACGAGTGTAATGCTATTATAGAAGCTATAGATGCATTTTGTTTTTCTCTAATAAATTTGTTAATGCAACTTTGATCATTCCAAGGAAACAATACCTTTATTTTAAATGGTCTTTTTTATTTGATTTTATAGAGGGGATATTTCTTGGGAAAGCTTGCTTAAATGACATCTACGTCATTGTTGATGTTGGCAATTTTGGGTACTTTGGGTACATTGCCTTTGCTCAAGTGTATAAGTTGTCATTGATGTCAAGAAGCTCTTGAAGGAATTTGATTTGATGTCAAATAATTTGTTTTGATGAAGGTTTGGCATGACAGACTTCAAAGGTCTTTTGTAAACCCCAAGTTGGCAGGTTTAAAGATTACAGGTGGATGCATTAGTTTAATGCAATTGGGTCCAGGAGGAAATATTTATTTTAATAATTAAAAACCTTGTTAAGGTTCCCTTTAATTATTTTTAAAATAAATATTAATTATTTGCAATGGGTTCTCCTAATCCATGGCGCAAATGTTTTAACATGGTGGGCGCTAGCCAAGACCTCCGTCGACGTGTTAAACTCCTCGCCGACGTCAAAGAGCTTATGGCAAGGATTCATATTAATACCCCTCGATGAAAACAAAGATTTATCCCATCCGATTTTTGAAAGGAGTTGCTCGCTGTAAATTCGACTGTGTCTTCGCCGATTTTCGTAATCCGTTGATCGTGTGTGTGTCTTCGTCGATTTTCGTATCCGTTGTTCGTTCGTTTGTCTCACCATTTATCGAATCCGTCGTAGAGCTTGTTGTCTATGAATTCACGTCAGAAGGAAGGGAGGACTGTGTTTTATTTTCCTGGTGCAGAAGGGACAAGCATAACAACATGAGGTTTTAACCTCATCGGGTGCCTTTGGTGCACCGGTAGCGGCTAGGTTGTTGGCGCGCTATCCGAATGGGAGGTTCCATGTTCGAATCATGCGAAAGGGTTTTTCGTCGTGGACGCAGCGGGTGGTGTTAGATTTCGGGCGCAAATTTCTCCAAAGTGATTTTTTTGATGTTGGCTAAGGTATTTTCGAATTTAATCTTTTGCTAAGTGTATGTTGTGGATGGACGAAGTTTGTTAGAAGAAAAATAGCTTAGGAGTAATAAGGGTTTTAAAGCTTGTTGTTATTTTGATAAAATATTAGTTTGAAGGTGTTGTTGAAATATCTTATTGCATTCTTATAAGAGATAAACTTTATTTTTGATGAGACAATAAGGGAGAAATAAGGTGTATAATGGATAAATCTTTCTTGTAATGTTGAGAGTGCTTTTGGTTGATTATGGAAATGAAAGCATGATGTTTTAAGGTTAATTGCTTCTTGTGTGAAGTTGTGAAACCTTAAGTGGGCAGCTTTGAGATTGACATTTGCTTTCATTAAATTGGTTATAATCAAGCTATTCTTTACTTGGTTAAAGTGTTGGGCTTACTCCTTTGTTGATGAATTGAAAAGTTGTTTTATGCTATTGTGAGTTGAGTTGGTGGATGCTTTTTGTTCAAACAATATTGGAGAGAAAAGGAGTTCTACTTGTTTCCTTTTTTTGATGTTGATTGTGAAATGCTTCAAGGTTGTGTTTTGAGCTGAATGGTGTTGATTGAACCTTGTTTGATGAGCATTGTTGTTGAAGCCCTAATTGATGGTGAAAAGAACATGAGTATCATTGTTATGTGATTCTTTGCATAGTTGGCAATTGTTGGGGTTTCATGTTCTTGAAAGAAAGCATTCTATCCTATCCATTTCAGATTTTGAGTTGAGTTTTCAGATTTGAGATTGAGTTTGAGCTGAGTTGATTTGAGTTGAGTTTTGAGATTGGGAGTTGAGTATAGAACATATTGAGTCTCTAACAATTCTCTTTATGCTTCTATGAGTTTGAAAAATCACATTGGGTCTCTAACAATTCACCTTGTGATTTCCTACTAAGAAAGTTTTTCTTGGTGAGCTTGTTGAGGTTTTGGACAGGTTCCGGTGGGGACTTGAGAGAGTTTGGACAGTGGGGACTGGAGTGGGGACTTGTGAGTGGTTTTGATAGGTTCATGGGGACTTGTGAGCAGATTTGGACAGGTCCTAGCAGAGGACTTGTGAGCTGAGTTTGTTAGTTCTATCAGAGAACTTGAGGACAGAGGTGCATTGGTTCTTTGAGAAGAACTTGAGGATAGATTTGGCAAGTCTTTGAGAAGGCTTGTGTGTAGAGGATTGATTTGTTCAAGTGTTGGACAGATCTGACAGACAGAGGAAGACTTGTACTAGACCGACTGACTGTGTTTGGTACAGGTTGCTGAGTTGCTGTGGACGTGATCATAGAAGGCAGAGGTCTCTTAGGCTAAGCATTGAGGATAGGAGGTCTTCGATGGAAAGGAGTTCCACGTGCTGGCAAGAGGTAGAGGCAGTTGATCTTCTGAGGGATCATTTCCAGAGCAGAGGGGAAGGTATCTCCTTTGAGCAGAGGCTCATAAATTCAGATTGGGGGAAGGTATCTCCTTTGAGCAGAGGCTCATAAATTTTGATTGGGGGAAGGTATCTCCTTTGGGCCGAGGCTCATAAACATTGTAATTGGGAAGGATTCCCAAAGAACTTTGAGATAACTTTTAGAGAAAAGTTTTGTGGACGTAGCCCAACCATTCTGGGTGAACCACGTTAAAATTGGTGTCACTTTGTGGATGATATTGTGCATTGTTTTGATATTGCTTTGGGTATATTGCTTTACTATTTTGAAGTATAAAGGAAAAAGTAAAAAGAGGTCTTATACTGTTCACCCCCCCTCTCAGTATAAGCTTGTGTTCTTCAATTGGTATCAGAGCAGGTGCCTTCGAAAAGTTTAACAACTTGAAGGAAAAGCTAGTAAAGAACACAATGGATCATTCAAGTAGCAATGCAACACCTATTCTTGATGGGTCAGATTTTGGTCTTTGGAGTGCAAGGATGAAGGTTCATCTAATGGCACTTGGTAATGAGGTATGGGAAGTGATTGAAGATGAGTACACTATTCCTGTACATGGTCCTAATACTAAAGAAGAAAGGCTCCTACATCACAACAATTCAAAAGCAATGAATGCAATCCCGAAAGGCTTATAGAAAGCAGATCTCACCAAAGTGATTCACTCGCAAGACAACTAGTGAAATGTGGAAACAGTTGAAGGTGGTTCATACAGGTGATACAAATGTCAGAAAGGCCAAGTTGAGACACTTCAAAGGTATGTTTGAACAACTCAAGATGAATGATGATGAAAATATTAGTGACTACATGCTTCGTATGGATGAGGTTGTTAACTCCATGAAAGACTTAGGTCTTGAGCTTGCTGAAAATGATGTTTGTGATAAGATTTTAAGATCTCTTCCTAATAGATTTAGTGAAAATATTTCTGCTATTGAGGAAGCTAAAGATTTGGATAAGTTGAAAAAGGATGAGCTCCATAGTATACTTGCAGCATTTGAGTTGAGAACTCAAGTGAAGGTTGATGTCAAGAAAGAGGCAGATTTCAAGGCTACCAAGGAATCCAAGGGTAAACAACTTCAAGATAGTGATGAGTCTTCTAGTGATGAAGAGGCATATTACAGCAAGAAAGGCAAGTTCTCTAGAAAACACAAAAGTATGAAAAATATAAGATGTTTCAATTGTGGAAAGTTTGGTCATTATGCTACTAACTCGTATCTGTTCCCAAGAATGAAAGTGATGAAGATAAACAGGATTCTATGAGCAAGGTTTCTGAAAAGCATAAGCATCACAGAAAGAACAAAGATGAGCACAACAATCAAGGAAAGAGGTATTCTCACAAGCACAAGAAGAGTTTCTATCTAGACAAAGCAAGTAAGTGTTCTAGTAGTGATAGTGAAAGTTCTTCAAGTGATAATGAAAATGAGATGTTGTTCATATCGGAAAAAGAGGAAGAACCGAAACATAGATTCATTATCATGAAATGTCTTAGATGTGGAAATTTTGGTCACCTTGAGGATGATTGTACAAATAATGATTTGGTTTCTAGTATGTATGAGGATGCTTCAGAAAACTATAAGGAAGATGCTTGTATGGTTTTTGAAAAAGGTAGCACCTCTAGTGATAAGAAATCTGAAAAAGGCTTTGATGATTCAGAAAGCAAACAAATAAAGGATCTTGAAAGTGAACTTATTAATGCTCTTAGTGCTTTGAAAAAGGAAAGAAAGAAGAATGCTAGACTCAAGGATAAGTTAGATGAATGTTGTATGGAGAGAGATGATCTTATAGAAAATCTTGATTTCTCTATAGCTAAGACACAAGAACTCAAGGATGAGTTAGAGTCTAAGGTTCTTGAGTATAGTGAGTTAGAACAGAAAATGGCTTCTTTGAAAGAGGAAACTAAAGAGTACAAGGATAAGCTTTACAGGTTTCAAGATAGCTCCAAAAAGGTTAAGTCACTCATCAAAGGTCAAAGAAAGACAACAGATAAAACAGGCCTTGGTTTTGTTAAGCCACACAAGGAACAAGTTGGAGAGTCTAGTAAGAGACTCCAAAAGGAAGAGAGTTCTGATGAGGAAAGTATTTCAGATCATGAGTCCTTGAATGATAGATGCACAGAAATAGAAAACAGAATTCAGAATGAGAAGAAGAAGTTTTCAGGACCCAAGAGGTCAAATAAAGGAAAATTTCAAGGCAGATGTTTTGCTTGTCATAAGTTTGGTCACATGGCTTCACATTGCATGGCTCAAGTGAAGAAGGTAAATGACAATTTCAGAAGTGCTAGTTTCTTTCAAGGGTATTGCTACTCTTGTCAACAGTTTGGGCACAAGGCAGTCTATTGCAAGGTAAATAACAGGAACAGGTTTGATCAAAATAGGTTTGGTCGAACAGTTTGCCAGAACAGGTTTGGTCAGAACAGGTGGATTCAAAGATCAGGTTTACCTCAGAGAAACAACATCATCAAGTGTTTCAAGTGCAACAATGAAGGTCACATAATCAGACAGTGTAGAGCTGAAATTCTAGAATACAGGAATAGGAATAGTGGCATGATCAGGTCCAAGGATCAAGGCATGGACAAGAACAGGGATGAGAACAAGAACAAGAATAGTGACAAGAACAGGAATATGGACAAAGAGTTCAAGAGAAGGCCCGACAAGGAAGTTATAGACGCTGATGATGATCAGTGCCTAATGGGAGTTTTACTCCCACCCCAAAATTAATCACCTCATCAGGAGGTGGGGGAGGGACTAAGCTAAGAGGCTCATTCTTAGTCCCGAGCCCCAAAGGTGGCCCTTTGCCATTGATGACAAAGGGGGAGAGATATGAGTAAGGGGGAGAGCTTCAAGTGAAGAGGAAAGCTTCAAGTCAGGGGGAGCAAAACTTCAAAGGAAGATTCTCAGTTGTGGGCACAGTTGGTCAATTGTTAGCACAGTTGGTTTTAGTTTTGGCTCTTGAGAAGTGTTTTCAGTAAAGGTTTGCCATCAATGACAAAGGGGGAGATTGTTGGCAATTTTGGGTACTTTGGGTACATTGCCTTTGCTCAAGTGTATAAGTTGTCATTGATGTCAAGAAGCTCTTGAAGGAATTTGATTTGATGTCAAATAATTTGTTTTGATGAAGGTTCGGCATGACAACTTCAAAGGTCTTTTGTAAACCCCAAGTTGGCAGGTTTAAAGATTACAGGTGGATGCATTAGTTTAATGCAATTGGGTCCAGGAGGAAATATTTATTTTAATAATTAAAAACCTTGTTAAGGTTCCCTTTAATTATTTTTAAAATAAATATTAATTATTTGCAATGGGTTCTCCTAATCCATGGCGCAAATGTTTTAACATGGTGGGCGCTAGCCAAGACCTCCGTCGACGTGTTAAACTCCTCGTCGACGTCAAAGAGCTTATGGCAAGGATTCATATTAATACCCCTCGATGAAAACAAAGATTAATCCCATCCGATTTTTGAAAGGAGTTGCTCGCTATAAATTCGACTGTGTCTTCGCAGTTTTTGTAATCCGCTGATCGTGTGTTTGTCTTCACCGGTTTTCGTATCCGTTGTTCGTTCGTTTGTCTCGTCGTTTATCGAATCCGCCGTAGAGCTTGTTGTCTGCGAATTCACGTCAGAAGGAAGGGAGGACTGTGTTTTATTTTCCTGGCGCAGAAGGGACAAGCATAACAACGTGAGGTTTTAACCTCACCGGGTGCCTTTGGCGCACCGGTAGCGGCTAGGCTGTTGGCGCGCTATCCGAATGGGAGGTTCCGCGTTCGAATCACGCGAAAGGGTTTTTCGTCGTGGACGTAGCGGGTGGTGTTAGATTTCGGGCGCAAATTTCTCCAAAGCGATTTTTTTGATGTTGGCTAAGGTATTTTCGAATTTAATCTTTTGCTAAGTGTATGTTGCGGATGGACGAAGTTTGTTAGAAGAAAAATAGCTTAGGAGTAATAAGGGTTTTAAAGCTTGTTGTTATTTTGATAAAATATTAGTTTGAAGGTGTTGTTGAAATATCTTATTGCATTCTTATAAGAGATAAACTTTATTTTTGATGAGACAATAAGGGAGAAATAAGGTGTATAATGGATAAATCTTTCTTGTAATGTTGAGAGTGCTTTTGGTTGATTATGGAAATGAAAGCATGATGTTTTAAGGTTAATTGCTTCTTGTGTGAAGTTGTGAAACCTTAAGTGGGCAGCTTTGAGATTGACATTTGCTTTCATTAAATTGGTTATAATCAAGCTATTCTTTACTTGGTTAAAGTGTTGGGCTTACTCCTTTGTTGATGAATTGAAAAGTTGTTTTATGCTATTGTTGAGTTGAGTTGGTGGATGCTTTTTGTTCAAACAATATTGGAGAGAAAAGGAGTTCTACTTGTTTCCTTTTCTCATGTTGATTGTGAAATGCTTCAAGGTTGTGTTTTGAGCTGAATGGTGTTGATTGAACCTTGTTTGATGAGCATTGTTGTTGAAGCCCTAATTGATGGTGAAAAGAACATGAGTATCATTGTTATGTGATTCTTTGCATAGTTGGCAATTGTTGGGGTTTCATGTTCTTGAAAGAAAGCATTCTATCCTATCCATTTCAGATTTTGAGTTGAGTTTTCAGATTTGAGATTGAGTTTGAGCTGAGTTGATTTGAGTTGAGTTTTGAGATTGGGAGTTGAGTATAGAACATATTGAGTCTCTAACAATTCTCTTTATGCTTCTATGAGTTTGACAAATCACATTGGGTCTCTAACAATTCACCTTGTGATTTCCTACTAAGAAAGTTTTTCTTGGTGAGCTTGTTGAGGTTTTGGACAGGTTTCGGTGGGGACTTGTGAGTTGCCTTGAGTTTCGATGGGGACTTGTGAGCAGGTTTTGGATAGGTTTCGATGGGGACTTGTGAGCAGGTTTTGGACAGGTTTCGGTGGGGACTTGTGAGCAGATTTGGATAGGTCCTAGCAGAGGACTTGTGAGCTGAGTTTGTTAGTTCTATCAGAGAACTTGAGGACAGAGGTGCATTGGTTCTTTGAGAAGAACCTGAGGATAGATTTGGCAAGTCTTTGAGAAGGCTTGTGTGTAGAGGATTGATTTGTTCAAGTGTTGGACAGATCTGATAGACAGAGGAAGACTTGTACTAGACCGACTGACTATGTTTGGTACAGGTTGTTGAGCTGCTGTGGACGTGATCATAGAAGGCAGAGGTCTCTTAGGCTAAGCATTGAGGACAGGAGGTCTTCGGTGGAAAGGAGTTCCACGTGCTGGCAAGAGGTAGAGGCAGTTGATCTTCTGAGGGATCATTTCGAGAAAGTAGAGGGGAAGGTATCTCCTTTGAGCAAAGGCTCATAAATTTATATTGGGGGAAGGTATCTCCTTTGAGCAGAGGCTCATAAATTCTGATTGGGGGAAGGTATCTCCTTTGGGCCGAGGCTCATAAACATTGTAATTGGGAAGGATTCCCAAAGAACTTTGAGATAACTTTTAGAGAAAAGTTTTGTGGACGTAGCCCAGCCATTCCGGGTGAACCACGTTAAAATTGGTGTCACTTTGTGGATGATATTGTGCATTGTTTTGATATTGCTTTGGGTATATTGCTTTACTATTTTGAAGTATAAAGGAAAAAGTAAAAAGAGGTCTTATACTGTTCACCCCCCCTCTCAGTATAAGCTTGTGTTCTTTAGTTGATTCTCTCTATTTTAATATTTAATCATTTTATCATTGTAGATGTTAGAGATATAGCTAGGCATGTGTCTTTTGTATTGTAGGCATGAGGTTGGCATATAGGCTTATAGGTCATGAATAAATAGAGTTTTCTAGGTTGTCAAATTGACTTAGGAATTGGTGGAAGAACTTAATTAAAAAATAATTTCAAATCTATTCATTGTGGAATTTATCTTGTAAACTTAATGTTCTCTAAAAATGTAAGCTGCCATTGAATTTTTGTTCACTAAATGAAAGTGTCTCTCATATTCTAGGTCTTGCTCCACCCAAATTGCATCATGAGTATAGTGTGGTACTACAACAACTTGACTATTAGGCATGTATCGCTTGACAAAATTCAAACCAATATATTTTTTTATTAGGGTAAATACAGGGTTTTGAAAGGGTCCATACCCTTCTACAAAAAAAAATAAAGCTATTCAAGTAGTACAAAACCCACATGTAAGAAACAATCATACTTTTTACACATATCAAAAAAAATTTAAACAAAAAGATTATTACTTACTACTATAGATCATTATAGATAGCTACATATCACAACCTAAATGATTTTATTTCTTTTCCCCTAGCTAAATTAGGTTGGGAGGAAAGCTATTATGGGGGATCCATATTTGCTCTTCTCTAAGTTATTCCTAATTTGCCAACCAATCTGTCATGCTATTATCCTCTCTATAAGTATGTAAAAATTCAAAATTCTCTAGAGATTTTATAGAATGTCTTACTTACCTTAGCTTTCCCTTTCAAGCAAGTAATAATATTTAGAGAGTCTCCCTCTACCACTAACTTCTTCACTCCTATGTCAATGGCTAGTTTTACTCTAGATAGGGTTTCTCTAGCCTCAACCTGGTAGTTGGTCATAGTAATTGGATATTTAATAATTACCCCCACCATAACACTACTATTGTGTTGATAACTCCCCCTCCACTAGCATTACTTGGGTTACCTTTGAAAGCCCATTCAAAATTTAATTTCATCGATTCCTCTTTAGGAGGATGTCAACTGACTTGACCCCTCAAATATGTTAGGAAAATAATCTCTTTTTCTAAAGGTTTAAGATCCTACTTCAAGACTAGACTTGCCTCCTCACCAAATTTAGGCTTCTCCTTCAGCTTCATAATAAAAAAAATATCTAGAATGTCCCCTATAATAGTTTACCAATCACACCTATAAATAGGTATTATAGAGCTTTCTATCAGATAAGACTACATTAAGTGTTTATGGTTACAAACCTTATCTGTTACAACAACTATGAAATAAAACAAGTACTATTAATCCTTATCAAGTATTTATGACTATAGGTATTTTCTACCCTCTAAATAGCCTTATAATTCTCTCTAACCAAATGTACCAAGCATAGTCAAACAAAATGAGATCTCATATCATGTTTAATCTACTACTCTTAAATGGCCTTTCTACTTGTTGCAGCAAATCTAACATGTTATCTAGCAGGACCCAACTTATTCTCATTTTCAAAATACAATGATATGAATTCTTAATATAAATGCAATTCATGCAAAAACATATGCTTTGCTTAGGAGTAATCTATTTACTTAGTAAATAACATCTCTTAAACAAATTCAAGTATATATTCATTTTAATAAAGATCTAACTTTTAAAAATTTAATTATATAAAATTTAAAATATAATTAATTTAAATAAAAATATGATTAAATAATATATACTATTTTTAAATTTTAATATTTATTGAAAGATTGTTAGATAGATAAACTTGCTCTTATTTAACCAATTAAATTATCTTTGTTTGTAAGTAACATACTTCTCAATCTTTTTTTTAATAATATTTATTTATTTATTTTTGCTAGGGGAATTAGTAGCATCTTTGATCCATTGCGAGGTATGACTTTGGATCGATTTTGGATATTGTCACTAACAACCCTAGTTTATTGGATAAACACGAAATCAACAACCCTAGCTCACTAGATAAAGACGAAATCAATAGTGCCTTTATCGTCTACAAATTGAACCAAGACAGGATAGTTTATCAGTAAGCATTCGACTACTACCAACTTGTCACTATAAACCTTAATTTATTGGATAAGACGAAATCAATGGTACCTCGATGTGTACAAATTGAACCTAGTTTATCTGGTAACTTGTCACTATAAACCTTAATTCATTGAATAAAGATAAAATCAATGGAACCTTCGCTGCCTACAAATTGAACCAGAACAAGATAGTTTATAGCAAGCTGCCTACAAATTAAACCAGAACAAGATAGTTTATAGCAAGCACTCACCGCTATCAACTAATTTATAAAGCATAAGTTTTTTAAAAAATCTTCGTTCTTTATATAAATTTTTAAACTAAATTTGATAGATAAAAACGAAAAAAACATACCGCTAAAATAAAAATATTACCATATTCAATAAAATATTTACCATTTTTTAATAATTAAATATTATTTTATTAATATAATAACTTTTTCATTAAAATAATACGTTTACAAAATGAACTATCCACCCAAGAAGTATACTGACCAACTCAAATCAAGGGAAGTTGCGCAAAACTTAGTCTCTAATCTCACCCATTTGCATATAAACCGTATTTAGCGAGCACATGACGACAAAAAAAAATAGTGGGAAACGGCAGCCAAGGAATAGAACACGACAAATTTATGCCATTTGATCCACTTAAACAAATTTGCCGGGCATTAACATGCGCGTGACATTGATTTTTTAATCATACATGCGAATTGACAACATCATCTCAAAATTATCATTATAATTATTTGTCCAGCCTTTGTAAACATTTATTTCAGTGAAGGGATCAGAGATTGATTGAAATCGCAGATTTTAAGCTGTCAAAATACTCAGCATAAAAGTTGGTAAACACTTAGTTATCAACATCAAGTTTGTTAACCTTTTTAAATATTTATTTCAGTGAAGGGTTTTGACTTCTCTTAAAAATTCAAGGCTTAAAAGTATAAATTCATTAAAACATAATAATAAATTTAAAATATTATTTTAAAATTTAGAAAATATTAAATTAAACTTATATGATTGAGATTAGTGTTTTTTTTTTTTTCTTTTTGTTGATAAGCTTTAAGTTTTAACATCAACAAGGGTTTAAGGGAACTAAAAAAGGGAGGATAAGAATAGAAAGAGGTATTTATAGATTTTGAAACGAAGTCTAAGGATCTAAAAGAAGAAAATAAATAAAATACCTTAAAAATCATTTGATAAGAAATAAAATATCCAAAAATTAAATAATAAAAAAAATAAAGTTAAATTTAGCTACATTTTAAGCTTTGCCACACAAACAAATTATCAAAAGTAAATGTATTACTTAAATTTTTTCAATAAAATTTTTATCCCTTTCAAACGCTTAACATGCATGAATGGCAGGTATTTAACTTTGGCATTTGCCAACTTAAGGTGAGATCAGTATTTGAACTAACTTGAGGTTGGTATTGTCCAGGAAATGACAAAAATTATTGTCTATTCCTGTGTCTTTAAAAAAAACTTTCATGTGATTATGTAATAACTTTCCAAAAAGACGAAGATATTATTGATTCCCTTGAAAAGTATGAAAATATACATCTTAATAGTAATAAGTCTTTCCAATCAAGGAGAATAATAAAATTTGCTTTCTAATATACCTGTAACTGTATCCTTTGACTATATGTTTTCGTTTAAAAAAAACAATTGACCATACACAATTAAAATAGCAACCAAGAAGGCAGCCAAGTACACGGACGCAAATTAGGGAAGTTAGGTAAAACTGAATATCAATCAGAGAAAGTCTAAACATGCATGAAAATTTACTTTACAGACATTATTTTTAGCGAATTTAGGGAAGTTTGGTAAAACTGAATATCAATCAGAGAAAGTATAAACATGCATGAAAATTTACTTTACAGACATAATTTTTAGCGAATTTACTTTAAAAAAATCTAAATCTTCCTTTTAAATAGTTGCAGTTGGAGAGCGAATTGGCTTCTTCCGTTTTCCATATAAATCATTTTTAGCCACCAATTCCTGAAATCTCTGATATAGGTATAAAGTCTTTATCAAACAAAGTGGATGAATTATGATTAATTTATATAGAGTTATAAAACTATAAAGAAGTGGTCCATAAGAATTAGAAAGTCTTCTATCCAAAAGATAGATCATGAATGCCTAATCGAGAATCCTTAGTTGACATCTTTGGCAATTAAGGGATCAAAGCAAACAATTTATTAAAAACTAAAAAACTATAAGAAAGTGGTCCATCTAATGAAGAGGCCTCCCATCCAAAAGATAGATCCGAAGATTCTGAATTGACACCTTTGTCAAAACCTAGTTGTCTATAGCTTTTTGAAAATAATGACTAAATTTATAAAGTTTTTGTTATAGCATATCAAAACAAAACGAAAAAAACAGCTGCAACCAACAGGACAAAATTATGGCGTCAAATCCACCCTGACAAATTTGCCGCCCATTGCAGACACATCGGGCCGTCCAGGCATTTCCATGAACATGACATTGAATTAAAAGTAACAGTAAAACAAACATGCCCGCTACAGCTCGGCATTGAATGAATCAAATTCGATCTTGAAACTTGAAAATGAAAGTAAACAAGTTCAGTCCTTCCATGCAATGAATCACAGTGCCAAGGAAAATTTTGGGATCTTTTCCTTTTGCTTTCCTTCAGACCTACTGATTTGTTTAACCCTCACAAAAACATGAAGCCATAAACAAACGCGGCAGCATCACCAGTCCACCACAAGAATTGAAAACTTAAGGAGGTTCGATCCCCTCTGTATTCGACAGTTGTTGTCTGTTAAGGACGACGGAGCGAATCGTTGCGGGCAAGCGGAATAAACTCGGAAAGAGGCGTGGGCATGGGGCTGGCCTGCGCCGAGGGGAGAGGCGACACCACCCTGCACATGGGACACGTCGGATGCCGCCGCAGCCACTCGTCTATGCAGGCCACGTGAAAGACGTGGCCACAATCTGGCATGACGCGCACCACGTCGGAGTCCTTGTAATCCGTCAGGCAAATCGAACAGCAGTCCTTCTGAGACTTGGATCGGGGCAACTTGCTCTCGGCATACATCATTTTGGGATACTTGTCCAGCGTGGCCTGGTCGATTCCACCGTAGCGCCCCCCCCGCGCCGTGGCGGCGGCGCCCTCCTCATCCCCCGCGATAACGATATCGAAGGCCCCCGTCCCACCCACGCTGCTCCCGCCGGAGTCCATCGGCCGTAGGCGGAAGCAGACGTAAGACACCACCAAGATCGTAGTCAGCACCACCATGGTGCCCACGGATATGACGATGCCGTAGCTCAGCCCGATTTTGCCGATGCCCGTGGCCGCAGACGAACTCATCACCGTGTTGTTGGTGCTCATCTCGAGGCCTTGTCGTGCAACCGTTGCGGTGACGCGCGTGGCATGATATTACAGAACGGAGCTGCTGCCGCCCGACAAGTTAGAGAAGTACTTTCCTTGCAGGTTCCGTGGAATTCCTTAACAGAGGCCATGTCCTTGTTTGGCGTCACGGACAGGAAATCGAAGGGGATTTGATAAACCTCGCAGACTGTTCATGTTAACCTGGGAATGTCGATCCAAGCACGTCTCTGCTAACAAATAAGAAAAGGATGTAGGGCAGGGCAGGGCAAGGGCTTGGGAACTTAGAGTAACTGAAGGCTACTTTTGCGTCTCAATTTCTAACGTTGACCCGCGTATTGAGGGGAGGGATCCGCCCGGTAAACGGATTTGGTGAAAACGGGCCACTCGGCCTCATTTTAATTGTTGACTCGGCATCCGAGGAGCGAGAAAAATGCATCACTCGAAACAACATGATAAACAGGAAATATTGCATTCCGGAAGGACAGCCTGGTCGGTGTTAACCATTGCCAGCAAGTTGTTTACTCTGGTTAAGGTTTATAGTTGGTAATGGTCGTTTCTAGTAAGCTGATCTGGTTTGTTTGGATTTTTTTACTTGCTGTTTATAAAAAGTAGAAATCATTATTTAAATTAACTTTTCAATTTTTTTATCTAATAAATTAGGTTTTATAATGTTACTAAGAAAAAACATTGTTTTTTTTTTTTGGTTTACAGAGAGTTTGAAGGGTAAGTGGTGATTGTGGAGCAGGTGGATCATATTAAATAGTTTACCTCGATTTACAGTGATCTAATCACAATTCTATAGTTTTTAATTTATATTTGAAAAAATCAAAGGCTGTAGAGGTGTGAGCCTAGGGATGTAGATTATTTACATCATTAAATTTTAAGGCATAAGGATATAATGTACAAGTCGTGATAAAAATATTTGTATTTATATTTGTCGGTATGTTGCATTAGTATTTTTATTTTAGATATTTAGAGGTTGTTTTGTTGTATGTTGAAGGGTGATTTTAGTTGTGCTTATCTTTTTTTAAATAATAAAATATAAGCACCTGAAAAGTAAACTTACAACTACAAGTATCTTTTGTCTTGTCTTTTTTTGTTAGAGAAAAAAGGATTGTACTTGGGTCCCTCATTCTTTTTTTGCTTTAGAATTATGTAAGTAATACTTCTTATACATATTCACCATGAAGATTGAATGAGAGTACTTTTTGAGAGTTTACACATATTTAATTTTTATATCAATTAAGTTGCTATGAGTACATACCTAGTCTTTTTTTCATTAAAAAAATTAAATTTTTTAATTATTTGTTTGAATCTTTTGCAAATAAAATTGTAAATACAAATAAAATAAAAGAGTTTGAATTCTTGACTTTCATTCTCTTGGATCTTCTTTGATTTTCTTTATTTCTTCTTTACATTTTCAAGTTCCAACCTTCCCAATATCAAAACTTCAATTTTATTGTCCACACATTGCACCTTAATAAAAAATATTCTTCAATTTTTTTTTTTTAAATACAAATATCTTTCTTTTTTACATTTTCTTGTCTCAACCTTTACAATATCAAAACTTCACCTTTATTGTCTACACATTACATTTTAATAGAACAATATTTCCAATACTTCACGTTATTTAGTCCGCTTTTAGCAACTCTTGATTGTTACTTTCCTTCATAAGCATAAATACAACCACACACATAATAGATAAAATATTGTAAAATATTAAATTATTCAAACAATTTAAAAAAATATCAATAATTTTCGAAAATATAATTTAAAATCTAAAAAGTTACCACTATGCTTTACTCTACCTAAAATATTTGTATTTATATTTGTCGATATGTTACATTGGTACATTATTGGATTGATATTTAGAGAGTGATTCTAGTTGTGTCCCTGGTTGTACTTGTCTTTTTCAAAGTAACAAAATATAAGTATCTAAAAAGTAAACTTACAACTACAAGTATCGTTTGTTTTGTCTTTTCTTGTTAGAAAAAAAAAAAAAAGGTTATACTTGGATCCCTGATCACAACTTTTTTTGCTTTAGAACCTGAGAGTTTTTTTATTTTTTTGAGTAATACTTTTTATACACATCCATCATGGGGATTGAACCCGATAATGCAAGTGGCGTCCTTGGCGGTGATAGAAAGTGAGAGTTTACAAATATATTCAATTTTTTTCTTTAGAGCTTGAGAGTTTACACACATATTTAATTTTTATGTCAATTAAGTACCTATAAGTACATACCTAGTCTTTTTTTAATAAAAAACTTAAATTTTTTATTTTTTTGTTTGAATCTTTTTTAAAAAAAAATTGCAAATAAAATAAAAGAGAAGAGCTTGAATTATTGACTTTCATTCGTTTGGATCTTCTGCAATTTTCTTTATTTCTTTACATTTTCATGTTCCAACCTTCACAATATCAAAACTTCAATTTTATTGTCCACACATTGCATCTTAATAAAAAAAGTATTCTTCAATTTTTTTAAAAAATACAAATATCTTTCTTTTTTACATTTTCTTGTCTCAACCTTCACAATATCAAAACTTCACCTCTATTGTCTGCATATTACATCTTAATAGAACAATATTTCTAATACATCACGCTTTTAATAACTCTTGACTGTTACTTTCCTTTGTAAGCATAAATACAACCACACACATTATAGATAAAATATTGTAAAATATTATATCTTAAAATTATTTAAACAATTTAAAAAATATATCAATTATTTAAAAAAATATAATTTTAAATCTAAAAAATTACCACTATACCTTATTCTACCTAAAAATAAATATTTTTTTAAAACATATGAATAGATCATCTCAAATATAAACTAAAATATTTAGAAAACCTCAATATCAATTGACTTGTTAAAATTGAAAGAAGTTTAATCCGCGTACGCCACGTGAAGTTAAAGAGAATCCAACTGCTGTCTTCGCCGTTGCCAACCCTAATCTAACAATTTTTCAAGCTAAGTACATGTTCATAACATAACAATACATATATATATCATATAGCGTTAAATTATTATTATTATTTTTTAATCTTTTTAAATATTTTGATTATAATTATTATAAATTTTATTTTATTGATAAAGTTAACAGATTTTAGATCTTATAAAGGATTGAATTCAATAATTTATTGATAAGTTTTTAGTTAGTGTGAGAAACTCTTACGATGAACACATAGGGTTTAACATATAAGGTTCCTCGTAAAGCTCAAAGCTATGTTTATCAACAAAGAATTTAACACAAGACCACTAAACAACCACCTTCTACACGCTCGCCCACGCAGCTGTTTGAACCTTACACCTTTTAAGAAAAACCAAAACTCAAACTTCCCACACAGCTGTTTGAACCTTGGACCTTACCCGAAAAGTGACCCCTAAAACTATTAATAAATATTTAGTTACTATCAACAAACCTATCTTAAATAAAAAATATTAAAATATAACGTTTTCAAATATAAATGTCATTGAAACTATTACTGTTATAAAAATATTTATTTTTTTTCAACGCAGTTGACCGTTGTAACAGGCCCTCCACCGAAAGTACCCTTAAGAGGCATGGTAGGCCAACCTAACCCATGTGGAATATGACCTTAAAAGTTGACAAACAAAAACCATTCTTATATTCTCTATGCAATTTAAATGTTATTTTCAATTTAAAGGTACTATTTTTCATAGCAAATTGGTAATATTATTTTGTTTGTGAGAGGTTTTATAAGGAATTAGTAATTGTTTTTTTAATTGTTGAGGGTATGATTCAAGATTATATTGAAATGTAACCCGTTTTCAAAAATTAAGTCAACTAAATTTTAACCATTTAATAATTGAATTAATAATTACTATCACCAAAACCAAACACTTTTTCCTTTCATATAATTGAAATGATATTCAAATATTATGATAGACGTTAGGTATCATGGACGCAGCAAAGGACTTTGTCAAAACCCAAGATAGAGATGGAGATTGCTTAGCTCATAATTTAAAGTAAAATATATGAAAGTTGCTGCATTCACGCCATCAACTTTAGTGACGTGTTCCATGCTTTTCACCAACTGAAGGACGAAAAGTCAGCCACGTAGTGCTTTTTTTAATAGAATTTAAGATATTATTTACCAAATGTTTAGGTGTTTGGCGCGAGATTAAAGGTTAACCTCGTTTTCGCTGTTTTGAAAATTTGTACATGGTATTGGGGAATAGTGAGTGGAGTGTCTTCGAAAACGATAGGGTTAAAAATTCTTTTTTATGGTAATCAGATTAATATATGTTTTCCACTCTTAATGTTTAAAATTTGAATCGAAAGAAGTTATTTTAAAGAAATTTGGGAGAAGAAAGGAAGCTCTATTAGGTTTGTGCATAGTATTGTCGCTATTGTATCTAAAAGTTTTAGTAAGGCAGAATGGATGTGGAATGCAAGGTTTAGGTTTCTTTTTTTATCTCTAACATTATTTGGAAAACTGCAAATATTTTTATTTTTATGTTTTGTATCTTGTCACATAAATAACACACTAAAATTGCTTTTTAGCTATTCATGGTTGTAGATAAGGGTCCTTCGAGGGCTCTTTCTTTATCCTTTTCTTCTAAGCAATCCTTTGCAAACATAATGAGAGAGAGACAAGAAGTTGAGGACGAATCTTTGAGTAGTGATGCCTTAAAATCCATCTTCTTCGTTGTTGTAGCCAAGAAGCCAATAGATAAAGGCTTCTGGTCTAGACTTAATGGTTGTCTTCCCCAAGCTTCCTACTATCCCGAACTTGTTATTGAACAATGTCTAATGGTTGAGAACATGTTGTATAGGAGTAACCATCATTTAATATGTAAGTTTATTAGCATGAGACCGTCTCTAAGGTTTATGACCTCTTGGATTCAAAAGAAATTGGAGCCTTTAGGGGACATTTCAATATTTCTCACTAGTAATGGATGCTATATAGTGAGTTTCTTTTCATGATTAGACAAAGCTAACTTTTGAATCAGGGAAGAGAAACTATGGAGCAACAAGTCTCTTTGTGCAACCCTAGAAGCTAGGATTTGATCCACGAATGGAACCTATTGTAGTGGCTATTTGGGTTCGATTGTATGCTCTACCAATGGAATATTGGTGTAAACCAATTTTTGAGAGATTGGACAATTTCTTGGGACGTTATCTAGGAGTAGCCAAAGATACGATGATGGAAGCTTTAGCCATTTATACTCAAATTTGTGTTGAGATGGATCTTAATCACCCATTGCCAATTGAAATAGAAATAGATATGGGGAATTCAACCCGGGTCTAACAAATGGACTATGAAGTGATCCCTTTTGGTGTAGGATTTGTCATAAGCATAAACATCATGCCCAATCATACCTCAAGACTATCCAAAAAGAGCCCATCCCATTGAAGGCTAATGGCAATGACGACAAAATGCTTGAGAAGAAGGTACAAGCTCAACCCACAACCTTGAGCCTAAATAAACTAGAAGAGGATTTTGAACTTTTTCTTTTGCATAATATGGTTTTATATTTTGATAATATCTTCTACATTGAAAAGTTCCTCTTGATAACTTATCCATTTTTGTATCCTAAAAAACTTATAACTCTCTAGGTTTTAAATAAATCAAATTTTCTAAATTACAAAACCTATGAAGTAGAATTCCTTATATCTCCCTAATATTTAGAAACTAAGAAAATATAAATTTTGCAAAATTAATTTCCTAAGTTTGAAGTTGTAAACCTTTTGACTCCCCGCTTATTTAATTTGCAAAAATTTAAAAAACTTTAAATTAAAAAAAAAATTAACAAAATATTTTTTTTAAATAAATCCTTATATCTCCAAAAATACCATACTACTTATTTCTCCATTATTTAAATATTCAAAGATAAACTTATGCCAATAAATCACTTATTGCTCCTTTTAAATAAAACCTTAGAAATTAAATACTTTACTACTTATCACTCCTTAGAAAAGATTTAAAAACCCTAAGAAATTTAAATATATTTTTACCTCTACATATGCCTATTTCTTGTTGCCATTTGTCTATCTCTTCTCACACTACTAATTTCACATATCTCCTCACACGTTATTCCTTTACCTTTGTCTCTTCACAATACCACTCTGCCTTGAATGCAAATTTAATCTACACGCTTGAATGCTATGTGGAATGTTGGAAGGCATTTCATTTCCTGATGTTTGGTTGTTGGATTTTGACCTGAATGTTCACATTTATCAAGCATTATGTAATGCTCCAAATGCTCTAACGCTTAATCATTCCATATATTTCATATTTTAATCTGTTCCAAGATCTTTCAAAGCTTGAAACAGTTTAAATTATTACCTTCTTCCTCATGAAAATCTATTTGATGATGTTTTGAATTCTTGTGTCTTGTTGTGCTCTCTGAATGTTGCTTTCATTTTAAAAGTTATTCTCTATTGTGTATCACGTAGGATTTCTTCTTTGTTCAGCTTTGTAGGCTTGCATAGATCTCTTACGTGCTGAATCCTAGTGCGTCTTATCTTCACTCCTCACTGAATGCTTTTTTCCTCCTAGCCTTTGCATGATAACGCTTTCCTCTAGGCACCATATTAGTGCTTCTCTAAACACCTTTCTCCTATGTCTCTTTGCTTTATTTTTGGCTTTAGGCCTCTACATTCATTGTTCTATTCATGTTCTATCCATCCTTGTTGTTGTGCATCACCAAGTTCGAAGGTTTGTTTCTTCTTACACTTTTAATGAGTTTGTCAATAAGTTTATCTTATGTCCAGGTGCCTTTAGCGTTGGTATTTGGACATCTTTTACTTTGACGTTCAGTGATACAAATTGGGCGATGTATTTAGCCTCTTAGCTTAGTTTCAAGGCTTTGATGCACTATTTTGCTATTGTACTAAAACTACTTTGTTGTTGCTATTATAGAATTCCAAACCTTTGTTACAAGAGCTCTCAAACTACTATTTTGAATGCTCTTAAATATTGTTACAAACCATTATTTCAAATTATCTTTATAGAGTCTCTTTGCTTCTCTTTTCATTGATCCTTCACTGTTACTAATCATTGTTTCAAACCTATGTATCTTAGCTTCTCTTTCTTCACTTGTCGCTTTGCTTCTAGACTTTTCTTTCTCTATAGCTTCTATTCACATGAAAGATCTAGGTACTTTCACTACCAAGAGTTGCATGGCTCCTTTCTCTTTTCCAAAATATGGTCGTAAGCTTCTCTCTTGCTATCGTCTCTTGAGTTTACCTCTAAATGTTGAATGCTTACAATTGCACTACCTCTTTACTACACTTGAATCTTAATCTCTATACTTAATCTTTCTCTTCTCCAAAACTCTATATGGCTACCAAAATCTTGATTCTTTAAAACTTTTATCAAGGCCTTTCTTTAATAGCCTCTTTCCTTGAATATTATGTTGTCCTCTATAACTCGACCTCTTTTCCTAAATCTACATATCTTATCTATATTCAAGCCTCCTCTTTCTTAATAAAGGGCTTGTATATGACATCTTCAATTTCACTAATAAGGGCCTCAAATCTTCTACTATGGATCTCTTTATCTAAAAGGTCTCAATCTTCTAATATTGGCCTATATCAAGGTCAATATGACCTGCCACTTACTATGATCCTTTGCTTTATCAAGGTCTATCTTCAAGACCTGGATCCATTTTTGTTAAGGTTTACCTTCAAGACTTGAAACTACCTTTGTCAAGGTCTGACTTCAAGACCTGAATCTATTCATAGATCACCTCTATTCTAAATAATATTTCAAAATAGGCAACCTCAATATTTTTCTATTCTTCTATCGCTGCTTGATGAAAGTTTTTGCCTTCTCTTGAACTTAAATATGAAAGTATTCTCTATCTGTTGTAGGAATGTTCTAACTCTTCTATATTTTCCTTAGTATTTAATATGCAAATATTCAAATTAATGTCAAGGTTGGCTATTTCCCTGAATAATCAACTATCCTCAGGTTGATTCACCCAAATATGAGTCCTTGTCTTCACTGGTTATTCTTCAACCTAGAAAAAATACCCTAGTTGAGTCCTAGTCTTCACTAGTTGTTCTGCAACTATGGAAAGACCCTAGCTTTTCTCTTCGTTCTTCTCTGCTTCAATATTTTTCTTCTTCAAATTCTTCTATAATTTTCCAATGATCGTTTTAGCTAGTTCTTTTCAACTTTGGCTAATTTTTTTAGTTCTATACTTTTGTTAATCCTCAAGTGCACTTATCAACCCAATTTCTCTCAATATCAAATGGTCAAATTGTAGCTCTAATACCATTGATGGCTTTTGAAGCCTCAATACTAATGTAAACTCATAGGATCAAATATAATATAGCCACAATATAGTAAGATCAAATGATAGTGTAACCAAAATAATATGAGCCAAAAAATATGTAAAATCAAGGCTAATAATATATCAACTAACATTCATTAATAAGAAGCAATATGAATTTAATAGCCTAAATTATACATGTACAAAGCATGTAGCACAACTTACAATATTAGTTGCTCAAATGTATGTAATATTTATTACTTCTCTTTCTCTTACAAATGTATCATAAAACTCTCATACAATAGTAATGTTTTTTATGCTCACTATTTAGACTCTATCGACAATGTAGGCTATGTAGACGATGTAGGAAATGTAGGCTATGTCCTATATGGAGTAATATATAGCCATTGTAGGATGACTCTTTGGCTACTTTACTCTTACTTTCTTTATGTCAATTCTCATATCTCTTGGATTCTCTACTTTACACTTGCATACACATGACTCTATCTTGTATGCACACTTAGTCATGACTCTTCATATTACACGCATTAATATAAGAATATTTGTGTACATATACACACATAACAGTTGCACACTTGCTCACATGACACTTATGCATTTCATACACATTATTACATTACATAAAATATTTACTCACACTCTAATCTAGGACACAACCCTAATATAATATTTATAAGATGTACCATGAGGGTACATTAACATGTACCAAATAATGTAATATTCCCTAATAGAATTTAATCCATTTACAATTTATGGATGACACAGGGTTGCTTGGAGCAACCAATGTCAAGGAGACAAGAGTGCTCAAGGCTGCCTTAAATATCTATCTAGAAGCCATAGACCAATAATTGAATGCAATAAAGTCCAAGGTTGTTTTCTTTAATACCGAAAGAGGGGGATCCAAGATCAGGTTCTAAACATCTTAGGTTTCTCTTAGGGCTTTCTCCCGTCGTACTACCTAGAGATTCCACTTCATTATAAGAAGTTGAAGATGGTAGAATATAAAATTTTGGTTGAAAAATTTGGTGGAAAGGTAAATCATTGAACGTATCATTAGTTTTATGTTAGAAACTTTCTAATAAAATAAACTTATTCACATAAATATTACAATTAAAACAAAATTTCATGAAAGAACATTATATTGTAATACAAAATGTAAATGCATAATTAAAGTAATCTCACAAAAAAACACAGAATTGTAGGTATTTTCGAGGGGGTAACCTCCTTCAATACATTCATTAATTTGCAAAAATATACATTCATTCATGGATCCATGTCTTTTAAATATACACTTCATGTAACCCTAACCTAATTCTAAAGAGTTGACTTACATGCAAGGTGCCACTCTAGCTAGAATTTTCTACCCAAAATCGATTACATTCTTGATAACGGTTACATGAAATAGCCCCACTTATCTAGGTGCCTCACTTACCACATTCCATTACAAAGTATTACAAAATAATATAATAAAGGGGTCTTCCCATTGGATGGGGGTCATTACATAATCATATGAGAATTACAAAAATAGTGTTAGGATGGGGCCCTAACATGCCCTTCCCCTTCAAAAAGCTTAGTCCTCAAAGTTTTAGATGAGGAAAATTGAGTTGGAGCTACTATAGAGACTCCCAATTAGCATATTTTGGTTGTAGTCAACACCATTTAAGAAGAACCTCAATGATGACACAATTTTGAAGAGAGCATGATTTACAGTCCAATAATTATTTTGGCTCGAACAAGATGAAACCCTCTTCATCTAGTTTGGGTAAAGCACATTAAACCTATACCTAATTTCCCAGATGATACATGAAATACATGATGGAGCTTTGATGTATATGGAAGGGATAATGTGTAGGCCATTGCACCAATCTGTTGTAAGACCTGGTAGGGACCATAGTATTTGGTAGTAAGCTTTTGGAACTTTCGATGTTGGAGTGAGGATTGTTTATATGGTTGCAAGTGGAGGAAATCCATATCTCCCACTTCAAATTTATGCTCATAATGGTTTGATCAACTTGTTGGTGCATTTAGTTTCGGTTTAATTTCAAGTTCATCTTTAGTTGGCAGAGGACTACAACATGTTGGTTGAGTGTAGTGTCAACATCATGGACCTTGGAGCTACCTAGAATGTAGGAAGAAGGTGTTGATGGAGGCCAACCATAAAATACTTCAAAAGGAGTAACCTTGGGCATGGTGTGATAGGAAGTTGTATACCACCATTCAGCCAAGGGAAGCCACTTTGCCCACTATGTAGGATGATCAGAGGTAAAGCAATGAATGTAGAAATATAAGCATTTATTTACAATATTTGTTTGACCATTAATTTGTGAATGATAGGTTGAACTTATTATAAGCCAAGTTCTCTACAACTTAAAAAATTATTACCAAAAATGACTAGTGAAGGTAGGGTCTCAATCGGACACGATGGATGCAAGCATGCTATGAAGGTGGAAAATAGAGTCTAGAAAATTTTGGGTTACTACTGAGGTGGTGTAAAGATGGGAGAGGGAAAAAAAATGAGCATATTTCTTGAGATGATCCACTACCACAAAAATAATTGATTTACCTCCAGACTTAGGTAAGCCTTCAATAAAGTCCATGGAAATATCTATCCATACTTGTTTAGGAATAGGTAAGGGCTGAAGAGTTCCTGGGGAATGCACCATTTCTCCTTCATCCACTGGAAAATGTCACACTCTACCATAAAATTTTGAATTTCCTTCTTCTTTCCCTTCTAGAAGAAAGTACACTTAATCCTTTCATAGGTATTGAGGAACTTAAAATGACTTGTAGTTGGTGAAGCATGTATCTCCTTCAATATGAGTTCTCATAGTGGAGAAGTGTGGGGAATAACAAAGCACTGGAGATATATCAAATATTTTTCATCCCAATTGTATCTTGGACATGAGGTAGGTGTTATTTGAAATGTGGCAATCAAAGTTTGCAAGCCTGAGTTCTTGAGCACGTCCTCTTAGAGAGAATTAATCCATTGTGATATGGGCAAAGAGATAACACATAACATACTTTGAGCCTTAAATTAGTGAGAGAGTACATCATCCACAATGTTGTCCTTACCTTTTTTTATAGGTAATCTCATAATCATAGCCCATGAGTTTAGGGATCCACTTTTTTGTTCTAGGTTGGCAACATGTTGCTCCAAGAAGTACTTGAGACTTTGGTGGTATGTTTTTATGGAAAAATTATGCCCAATGAGATAGGGTCACCAGTGAGTAATCATATGTAGAATTGCAAGCATATCATTTGCATAAGTGAATTTACCCAAATTTTGAACTGAAAGTGCTTTACTAGTGAATACCAAGAGGCATCCATCCTACATCAATACAACTCCAATGCCATTGCCTAGGGCATTGCTTTCAATGACAAAATGTTTGGAGAAATCGGGCATTGCTAAGACTAGAGTGGTTGTCATAGCATGCTTTAGGTCAATGTTATCCTACTCAGCTGGGTCTATCCAAGTAAAAAATATCTTTTTTAGCATGGTCATTAAAGGAGCAATGATTTTTCCATAGTTGCAGATAAATTTACGATAATACCTTCTGAGTCCCAAAAATTCATGAAGGCCCTTAAGAGTGTGAGGCTTAGACCAATATTGAATGACTTGAATCTTCTTAGGGTCAACTTTAACTCCATATGTGGTGATAATTTATCCCATATACTCTACTTCGGTCAACCTAAAAGAATACTTAGACCTCTTAGCATAAAGTTAATGCTGATTCAAAAGCTGTAAATTCTAATCCACATGGATGAGGTGCTCCTCCCAAGAGCGAATATAAACCAAAATATTATCAAATAAAACTAAAATGAGTTTTTTGAAGGAATGGGAAAAAAATGTTTTTAATGAGGCTTTGAAATATGGAGGGTGCATTTATTAAGCCAAATGGCATAACCAAGAATTCATAATGGCTCTCATGAGAGCAGAATATTGTTTTGGAAATATCATCCTTATTAAGCCATATCTAATAGTAACCTGAGAAAATATATAACTTTGAGAAAAACATAGCACTTATAGAAAGACCTGCCAAAAGATACAAAACACGAAGCAATTGTATTCAATAATGGAGATGGTATAAATACAATATTTCAGGTGGTTCGGTTGGTTGAACCACCAGTTGGTTGAAACAACCACCTTTCATATGAGCACTTAAAACACTTTTTAAAATACCCCCCAATATTGAAATATAAAATTCATAGTTACATATATGCTAACATCCCCCCTTATTACATTATTGCCAAATACCAAGAGTATTGCGAAACAATTCAAACTTTATTAGTGCAAGTGCCTTGGTGAAGATATCTGCAACTTGCTCATTAGTGGGAATGTAGTGGAGCTGTATTTTGTGCTTTGGAACTTCATCCCGAATAAAATGACAACGAGTATCAATGTGCTTGGTGCGATCATGAAAAATTGGATTCTTGACAAGGTTCAAAACACCTTGATTGTCGTAAAATAAATGTAGTGGAAGATTCTTTGGAAGGCCCATATTTGTAAGAATGTGACGTAGCCATATTATCTCGTAGACTGCTCCACTAGCTGCATGATATTATGCCTCTGTAGATGAAATAGCAACCACCTATTGCTTTTTACTATGCTAAGAGATAGGACCAGACCCAAGATGAAAGATATATCCAGAAGTTGATTTTCGATCATTAATGGATCCAACATAGTCAAAGTCCGTGTATCCCTATAGATAAAACTTGTTATTCCTTTTGTATTCCAAGCCAAAATCTGTTGTACCATGGACATAATGTAGAACTATTTTTGCTGCTTTCCAATAACTTACCTTGGGTTCCTGCATGAACTGTGAAAGATATCCCACAAAAAAATTGAGATCAGACCTAGTATTAGTGAGGTATAGAAGAATCCCGATCAGTTGATGATAGAGAGTGTCATATACCTTTAGAGATTGATCATATCTAAATAACTTAAGTCTTGCTTCTATTGGAGTAGCTTTTGACTTACAGCCAATCATACGATATTTCTCAATCAAAGTCTTGGCATATTTTTTTGTGTAACTCTAATATGATGTTTCTTTTGATTCACTTCTAAACCAAGACAGTAGTGCAGAATCCCTAGATCTATCATTTCAAAATATATCTTTAGATAATTTTTCACTGTATCAATCATACTATCTGAACTACCTGTTATTATCAAATCATCTACGTACAATACCATAATCACTATGTCAAAAACATTGTTCTTTACATAGATATTCACATCTGACAAACTTCGTTGGAATCCATGTTGCAATAGGTGACTATCAATTTTGATATACCAAGCTCGAGGAGCTTGTTTTAGCCCATACAAGAATTTGATCAACTTACAAAATTTTTGTTCTTACCCTTTAACAACAAATCCTTCTGGTTGGGTCATGTATACTTATTCTTGTAGATCACCATTAAGAAAGGCACTTTTGACATCCATCTGATGTAGCTTCCACCCAAACTGAGCTACCATGGAACACAATACTCGAATGGTAGTCATTTTTGCAGTAGGGGCAAAAGTCTCTTCATAATCTATGCCTTCTTTTTTAGCATAGCCCTTTGCAACCAAACGGGATTTATTTTTATCAATTGTACCATCTGCCTTATACTTTACTTTGTATACCCACTTACAACCAATGGGTTTCTTTCCTGATGGCAGATTTACTAGCTTCCAAGTGTGATTCTTCATGAGAGATGTATGCTCTACTTCCATAGCAAACTTCCATTGAGGCTTACTAAGAGCTTCCTGAGCAGTTGTGGGTTCATTTTCATCCAATGTTGTCAGATATACCCTTTCATACTCTATATCCATATCTCTATCTTGTGTTGCATCTACGGATAGTTCATCAAACTGATGATAAAGTTCATCAACTTCTGAATATGATGCTTCTGCCTTCCTCTATTGAGTGATACTGCAAGTACATGGTCGATCTAGAGTCATATATGGAAGTGAGGTCAATTTAGAATCTCTCAAAGTGTTGGTATACCATTTTGGAATATTTTTTTGAGAAGATGAAATCTCTTGCTTAGGTTCATCATCCTCATGATATACTATTGTAGAGGTATTTTTTGATGTGAAAGCTTCATCAAAAACTACATCTTTACTTATATGTGTTTTCTTGGTTACAGGATCTATCAAGCGATATCCTTTTGAATGCTCATCATAACCAAGAAATATACATTGCAAGGTTTTCTCATATAACTTCCTCATTTTTTGTTTTGGAATATGCATGAAAGCTTTACATCCAAATACTCTTAGATGAGAAATGGAGGGTTTATTACCACTCCATGCTTCTTGTGGGATTTTGCCTTGTAGAGCTCTTGTGGGTGCTCTATTCAAAAGGTATGATGTTGTATTTACTACTTTTGCCCAATACTAATATTCAAGATGTGCTCCTTTTATCATACATCGAACCATTTCCACAATGGAGCAATTTCTCCTTTCAGCCACACCATTTTATTGTGGTGTATATGTTGTTGTCAGTTGTTGCTTTATCCCATGTTCTTTCAGAAATGAGGAAAACTCTTTGGAAGTGTATTCCCCCCTCAATCTGAGCGGAGGGATTTGATGAGACGGCCAGACTATTTTTCAATAGGTTTTTTGAAATGTTGAAAATATGAAAAAGCCTCTTATTTCATTTGGAGGAAGAAAACCCATATTTTTTGAGAGTAATCATCAACGAACAATTGAAAGTATTTCATTCCACCATAACTGATGGGCATAGGGCCGCACAGATTGGTGTGTACTAAATCCAAAGGTTTCTTAGCTTTGGAAGAGCTTGGTTCAAACGGTAGCCGGTGTTGCTTCCCTGCTAAGCAATCTGAGCAAACTGGTAAGATGGAAGAGAGATGAGGAAGTCCTCTCACCATCTCATATTTACTCAATTTGAGCAAATATCCTGAATTGAGATGCCCATATCTTCTATGTCAAATATAAGTGGCCTCCTTTGTATTTGCAACTAGAGCAACATGAGGTGTTGTAAGAGCATCTAGGATGAACAATCCATGCTTTTAGGAACCGGTTACAACATGTTTACCTCTGTAGGTTATAAAAATTTCTTCTTGCCTTTCACCACTTAGAACACAACATCCATTTTTCTATCCAACATCTGAGGAACAAACAACATATTATTGGCTAATTCGGGTACATAGAGGACCTTCTCTATCTAACATTTACCATATGGAAGAGTAACATAAATATTTCCTTCTCCCTTTACTTGATAGACTTGATAATCAGCAATGGTGACAGGATTTCCCTCTTTCTCCTCAAATGTGTCAAACCATGATTTATCTCCAGTCATATTCTTACTAGCTTCGAAATCAATATACCATACAACATCTATCTAAGAAGATGAAGTATGAGTCATGAGCACCTTGTGTGATCTTTTTAGAGTCATAATCTAAATCAAACTCAGAGGAATATGTGTTTGAGTTGGAGTCATCACAAGTAACATGTCCCTTAGGTTGCTTATGTTTCTTTTTATACTTCTATTTCTCTTTCCCTTTCTTCTTATGAGGTTTTTCATCTTGTTGCTTGTTCTTGAACCAACACTTGTTGGTGTCATGGTTATTCATATCATAAATCTTGCAATATTTATCCTTTTTTTGATTCTGCTTCCCTTTTCCTTTGAAATATGGACCCCCTTTTTGAAACTGCCCTTGTTGCTTACCCCTCTATTGAGTAGAAAGAACATTATCTGACACCTCATCTTTCTAGACCTGATTTGCTTCCTCAGTCTGGAGAAAATTTACCAAATCTACAAAAGTTACTTGTCTACCAAAAACATTAAGGGAGGTGATCAACATATTATAGGAATCTAGCAATGCTCTCAAGATAACAGAATTCAAGACATCATCATCCACTATTTTCCCATAGCATTCAGTTTGGCTTTCAATTCTACCACTTTGCAAAGGAATAGGTCAACTATTTTCCCAAATTCATATTGAGGGTGTGTAGTTGAGTTTGAAGGTGTAGATCAGTGGACTGATTCTTCCCTTCATACACAGTAAGCAATGCATCCCAAGCATTCTTACTGGTTTTGGCATCACAGATGTGAGGCTGGACCTCATATTTCGTAGCAAGCAGGAGAAACATGAGGCCTTTTTTATCTTTTTTATCAAATGCTTCTTGATCTGCTCCTGCTGTTTATGGGCGTTTTGTAGTGCCAGTCACTACATCCCATAAATATTCCACCTGAAGAATAGCTCTCATTTTTGTCTTCCACGAAATAAAATTAGGACCTTTTAGCAATTGTGAATCTGAGAGATATTTATGCATAGTTGCCATTATGAAAGTTTCTACGTGAAATAAATTTTCCCCCTGGATTTTGGAATTTTGCAAGAACGAAGGAAGTGCACACTTGAACCCTTTGTTTTGGTAAAATTTCACAGTGGAAAAAAACAAGGAATAAGCCAAGAGCTTTGCTGGCAAAAAAAACTTTGGCAAGGTGTGTTTAGCAAAATTTGTTTGAAAATTGTTGGCAAATTTATGTAGCAACTTTTGGCAAAATTTGTTTGTTTTAGCAACTTTTTCAAATTGTTGCTAGAAACTTTTGTTTTTGTTTTGACAACAAAAAATTGTTGTGGGCGGGATTGGAACTCCCAACCTCACATTTCATGCTATGAAGGTCAAACCACCTCAGCTGCACATGGAGGTGAAAACAAAAGCATCCAATGCACCTTTTAATTAAACCTTTGTAGCAAAAAAATTTGCACGACTTTTGGTGAGGATGGAACCCCCAACTAAACTATCGCGAAGAAGATGTCGAACCACCTCGACCACACACAGAAATCGTTGCATTATAGCAAAGGAACCGTCACATTATAGCATCTGACAATATTGATTTTTTTTTTTTTTCTTGCAAAAGGCAATGGGGTTGGAACCCTTGACTTCGCCCACCGAGGAAGGAAACCAAACCACACCGGTGACACAACTCGTGGGTGAAAGAAGGCACAAGGTGCCTTTTGGTGCCAATGTGAAATAGAGGTTACTCACTATGAAACACAACAACTCTGCACCATGAACCTCACGAGCTTTGCACAAACCTCTACATGAAACCCTGCACAAAACATAGCAATTTTTCACACGTTTTTGGGAACGCTGCATTCACCGAGTTTTAGGATTTGTTGAGGGTCGCCATGGAACGCTGCTGCCACCAAGTTTAGGGTTTGTGAGTGTTGAAAAATGCCACCGAAATCTATCTGTGTTGCATCGTACGAAAAAAAATAAAAATCTATCTTTCCTTTATCCCATATGCATGAGAGAAGGAAAGAAAGAACATTTTTTATTTGCCTTGTTACACTAAGGCTTTTGATTACCTTCGGGCAATCAAGCCTTACCCTTCTTTTGCCCCTGAGCCTATCTCCATGTGCCACGTAACTAGTCAGCCTGGTCAGCCTCACCCATGTCCTGCCATGTGTCCTAGTCACCCAGGTCAGCCTCAGGGTCGCCCGTGTCCTACCACGTGTCACGGCCTGGTTTTGGGTCTTGTTTCACATGTTCGTGGGCCAGGTTTTAGGGTCTGCCTAATTTTGGTCTCGCCATGTTTCAGGGTTCACCTAGTTTCTGCTGCCTCAGTCTTACCGCCCAACTCCACTCGGACCGCCCTGCTCTGATGCCATATAGAAAGACCTGCCAAAATATACAAAACATGAAGTAATTGTATTCAATAATGGAGATGGTATAAATACAATATTTTAGGTGGTTCGGTTGGTTGAACCACCATTTGGTTAAAACAACCAACTTTCATATGAGCGCTTAAAACACTTTTTAAAATACCCCAAATAATTAAATATAACATGCATAGTTACATATATGCTAACAAGCACCATGCAACTCATCCAATAATTCATCTACCATGGAGATAGGAAATTTATCCTTAATGGTGAGCTTATTGAGCTCACAAAAATATATACACAATCACCAAGACCCATATTTATTTTGAACCAATAAGACTAGAGAAGAATAAGGATTGTTACTAGGTTGAATGACTCCAAATTTTAACAATTCTTGTACTAATTTCTCTATTTTTAACTTAAGAGCATGAGGGTAGCAGTAAGGTCTGATATTAGGTGGCACACTACCAAGCACCAATGGGATTACATTATCATGGGAGCAACGGGGTGGAAATTCGATCGATTCTACAAAAATTGCATCATGCTTTGTCAGAATGAGTTGCAATTTTTTTGGGAGTTTATCCTCTTTGGAAGTGAGTGGTTGTATTGCAAATATTTGAGCAATTACCCCATTAGAATATTTTTTAACAAATTTTCCATATTATTTGAACTGATAAACTGAGGAGATCCTACTTGTGAACCATAAAGAATGTAGGACTTACCATTATGTGAAAATTACATCCATAACTCTGCAAATTTCTAGGTGATGGTTTCCAAAGTACCTACCCATTGAGCTCCTAGCACAATATCACATCCTCCTATTTGAAGGGAAAACATATCTATTTTGAGTTCATAATCCCCTATATTTAACTTAATAAATTTATGTGTACTTCTTGAATCAATGAGAATTGTAATACATTGGCAATTGAAAAAGCTTTTGACTTTCATTGTATGAGGGGTAGTAATTCTTGCAAGAGCATGGGCAAATATTTTTGGTTGTGGCTCTTCATGTGTTTCACCCTCATCTTGAGGTGGTTCCTCTAATGGTTCTACTTCATCATCAATTTGTTCATTTCTTATTGAATCCTCTACATCCAATAAAAATAGCTTCTTTTGGGTGCATTTATGTCATGGTGAGCATTTTTCATCACAATGATAACATAAACCTTATGTACATCAGGCATCCATATCTTCTATAGTCAAGCACTTGTACGGGGTAGATTTATTTATAGTATTGGGTGTGAACTTGGAAGGAAATGAGGGTTTGGCTTGTGGAAATTTAGGTGAGCTCCTTTGAGCCAAAAACATTTCTTTGGCCAACCTACCAGTCCTATGGCCCACATCATAGTTTGCAGTTTGAACATCTTGACTTCAACCTTAATATCATATTTCAAGTGACTGATGAAACAACTCTAAAAAATCCTTCATTCAACCCCTTGGTCCTGTTAGACAGTTTTTCAAATTGGGTTTGGTAGTCACGAACTATAGTAATACATAAATATTTAGAGACATTGTAAAGTTTGAAAAACTCATCTACTTGACATAACCACCCATCCGCATCCTTTCTATTGAACTTAGTAAAATCTAATTTAAGCATCTTAAAGGGAGTATTGAGGTAAAAAATAGAGTTTAAGCCTTCCCTATCCTTATGGATTCCTTTTCCTCGACCTAATGGATCAATGACACGATGCTCAAACACCTTTGGACCATCCTTAATTTATTTATCAACCTCTAGGAATTGTTCTTAAAATGAAGCTTTAGTGTCACTGAGCTATTGAAAATTAAACTAATATTTCATTCAGCAATAGAAACTATATACAAGAGCAGTGGTCAAGATTAGCCACGTATCAAATCATACAAATTAGACAAACAAATATTTGCATCTCCAAATAACCCAACTTAGGTACTAGCTAAATTTATTTGCAGCATGTTGGATTCTAGAAAGCCACCCTATCGTGCATTAACAATAATGTAATAATAAACTATAGCCTATATCCTATAGCCTAACATCTCCCCTTATTACATTAGCTGAAGTATGTAGAGAGATGTGAAACAACTCAAATTGAACACGTGCAAGTACCTTAGTGAAAATATCTGCAACCTATTCATCGGTGGGAATGTACTGGAGCATAATCTTGTGCTTTGGAACTTCATCTTGAATTAAGTGACATTGAGGATCAATATGCTTAGTTCATTCATGGAACACTAGATTCTTGAATAGTTTCAAAACACCTTGGTTATCGCAATTCAAGTGTATTGCAAGATTCTTCGGAAGACCCATACTTGAAAGAATGCAACATAACCATTTGAAATAATGATAAGGTTATTAATTACAATGTGTATTTTCTCCATAAAGTTAGCTTGTTCTATCCACTTTTAGTGTCCTCTAGTACCACTAGCCATTTTGGTGGAATTTGAACCATGACTACTGACTTAATAAAAATAGAAGTATTGTTCTAGGAGTTACTATTTTTAGTAAAGAGCCAAAAATTGTGTTTGGGTGCTATATATCAATAATGACCAGCTCAAAAAGATGATTGTAATGGACTAGGTCCCAAAATGATGTTTTTTGGCACCCTAAAAAGTGCATGGAGGCTAATATACCAAATTGATCAGCTCAACGAGATGGTCGCAATGGTCTATATATCACAACACTATTTTTTTGGCACCCTAGACATATTTTTAGGGGAAGTGTTGTCGAGTGTTGTTGATTTTCTCTTGGAGGCTTGGTTTGCATAGAAATTGGTTTCTTGTTAGACAACTCCTTATAACATTGTCTTTGCATTATCGATCACTAACACTGTTCTATCATTGATATTGTCTTTGCATTGTCTGTTGCTCATTTTATCTTTGCACTATCTGTTATTGATATTGTTTAGTCACTAACACTATGGTTCCATATACTAACAACTATTTGGTCAAACTCTGTCATTGACAATTCCCTATCTGCTATGAATTCTAACTATCATAGACAACTACTATTGACACTGGTAACTCTATCTTGAATATTATCATATCAAACTAAATTTATACTTGACTATTACTAACGTTGGTAAACTTTGTGCTGATTGTGACTAATTGTGCCTATTTTTGTCTTGACTATTATGTCCCTCTCTAACTTCTTTTATTTTTTCATTCAGTAATTTTATGATAGGGAAGTCTCCTTTGTATGCTCAATTTTTGTGGTAGAATTTTTGGTTGCAGGTTTAACATTCAACAAAATAGGAAGTTTTTTGCAAGTTAAAATTTCAACAAAACCAGGTATTCTAAGCCAGGGTGTATGTACTATCCATAGACCCTATGTTATACCATAGTGACGTGTTGAGCAAGGTGCAGTGACAGTATTGTCATTGTTGTCAACACAGTCAGATAGATCGTTTGATGCAGTGGACAGGAGTTTAGAGGTTATTCAGAGTATGTACAGTGGTGTTAAATGCTTATGAGGATGTTTTTGATGTTTGGGTGAAGTTGTTACAGGTTGTTTGTGCAAAGTTGAAAAAAATCATCATGTTGTGGCTGCTCCACAACGTACCCCAAAATTGGGGACCCACATTTTTGCATATTTTCCAAGAAGACCGAAGTGGCCCATATTTTAAAGATCAAAGAAAAAGCAAAATATCACAAGGAAAAAAAGTGTCGCGATATCGTGACATGTTGCATTTTCATGGTCTAAAGCAAAGAGAAAAAGTAAGGAGAAAAAAGTGTCGCGATATCGCAACATGTTGCATTTTCGCGGTCCAAAGCAAAGAGAAAAAGCAAGGAGAAAAAAGTGTTGCGATATTGCGACATGTTGCATTTTCGCGGTCCAAAGCAAAGAGAAAAAGCGAGGAGAAAAAAGTGTCGTGATATCGCGATATGTTGCATTTTCACGACCAAAAGAGAAGAGTAAGAAAAAGAAAGAAAAAGTGTCGCGATATCGTGACATGTTGCAATTTCGCGGCCAAAAGAGAAGATAAAGAACAAGAAAGAAAAAGTGTTGCGATATTGCGACATGTTGCATTTTCGCAGCCAAAAGAGAAGAGAAAGAACAAGAAAGAAAAAGTGTCCAAATATCGCGACATGTTGCATTTTCGCAACTCAAAAAGGGCAGGCAGGTAGAGAAACAAAGTGTTGCGATATCGTGACATGTTGCATTTTTGCGACTCAAAAAGGGTAGGCAAGCAGAGAAACAAAAGTGTCACGATATCGCGACATGTTGCATTTTTGCGACTCAAAAAGGGTAGGCAGGCAGAGAAACAAAAGTGTCGCGATATCGTGACATGTTGCATTTTCGTGACTCAAAAAGATTAGGCAGGCAAAGAAACAAAATTGTTGCGATATCACGACATGTTGCATTTTCGCCAAAGGAACAGAGTAGTTGACAGTGTGTCTGATATTAGTGATGAACACCAGGATAGTGAAACTGAAGACTGCATAGTGACGTGGACCTATAAGGAATAAATCGAAGATTGAATAAGGTAATTTTTCACATAAGGACAAAATCAAATGAATAAGAAAAAACGTGACATAAGGAATCTTTAATGATTTGAAATCATCTAAGATGGTCGTTACACATGGAAAGAAGCGGACGCATGCCCATGTGGAGAAAAGGAAACGAAGGGCCACAAAATAGAAACGAAAAGCCTTTTTGGAAAAAGTGTGTCAGTAGCAGTTTTTGTGGAAGTGGTACAGGTGAACCGTAAGGAGTTAGACAGTGATTTTTGGTTTGGACATATTCAGTGTTACAAATATTCTACGTTTCAAATTTCATAGAAAAAACAGTTACGAGGTGAGAGTTATGTTTTTTGCAAAAACGTTACAGGTCTCTTTTATGTCAATTTGTGCCACTTGTGCAAAATCCTTTAGTTGGCCATTTCGACCTTGAAGAGTCGCCAGAGTTTCAGTTTCAATGTTGTTACACCTTCAAGGCATCAAATAGATCATCTTTTGTTTTTGGTTTGAGTTGTCACGTGGTCCCAAAGTATGAGTTTGAGTAAGGTGCACTGTAGTTGGCCGTGAAGTGTTTGACGAAATGTCTTCTCCAGATTTGAACAGTTGAAAGTAAGATGTGACCAGCAGTGACTGTAGAAAATATGGACTAGGTTGAAAATATAAAAAGGGATTTACAATTGACAAGTGGCATAGGAGAATATTGTGTCATAAAGGAGTTACATAAAGAAGGTGTTACAATTGACAAGTGGCATATGAGAATATGAAAGGAGTTACAATTGATAGGTGGTATGTGAGAATATGGAAGTTACAAAAGGAGTTACAAAGAGAAAAGATAGTTATAAAAGGAGTGTTGCTTGGAGAATTTTTGTCGGGGATTTTTTTTTGTGAAGTGAGAAGAGTGTGTGGAGAAAAATAAAGAGTGAAAATTCGTGTTTTTGGGAAAAAGGTGAAAAATTTCACTCTAGTATTTTGGACATAACTTTCTCATATGAGATTAGTTTTAGCTGAAATTTTTAGAGGAGGTCATAGACAGAGTTTTGCACAATACCCAGAAAGCGTTTACCATTTGACAAAACAAGCTAAGAGAACGGTCAATTTTTTGTGAGAAGATAAGATTCATATATGTCATTTTATTATCAATATCAAAATCAAGTGGGTGCTTGGTACAAGATTTAGTGCTCCTTTCTATTGGTGTAGATAAATCAGGGGTTGGTGCTCCTTTCTGTTGGTGCAGATAAATCAGGGGTTGGTGCTCCTTCCAGTGGGTGCTGGTAAATTGATTGTAAAGTTGGTGCTTTACAAAGGTTGGATTTGGATGGGAGTCCAAACTATCATTTTGAGGATGTAGCCAAATTGGTGAACCTCGGTACATATTGTGTTGTGTGATGTTCTCTTATTATACTTGCTTTATTTGGTTTTAAGTTTTCATTGTTTCGGCTTTAAGAGTTGAAGATTTAATTTATAAAAGATCTACACTGATTCACCCCCCCTCTCAGTGTCATTGTGAGACTAACATGATAAACGATAGTGCTCGAACCAATATTTTAGGCAACTAATCAAGGAGGATTCCATGCATACGCTTGAGAACAATACATGAGAGTTATATTTTTAGATGTTGTGTCTAGTATACTATGGATAATACAAGGCCAAAAATTATTTTAGGGCTAAGTGTTTCTCCTAATCATAGGTGGTCTCCGGATATACCCAAAGATATGTGGGAGCTCAATTTCATAGACAAGTGCTATCTGAGGCTATAGGTATTGGAGCCTGATCGACCCTCACTTCACTGCATATTTTACAAAAAATCTAGCTTAGTCAATAAAAAAAAATCTCCATGATATTTTAAAAAACTCGGCATAGGGTTTCTAACCTAATAAACTATTGTAGAATAAAAAATATTGTGTTTTTGTTGTTTTTTTTAGTAAATAAACAAGCAAAAAATGGAAAACACGAGAAATTTATACCTAATAGTCAAAATGGAAGGATAAGAATTGTCATAGTCATAGTGGAACTCATCCCTAGAAAGTTCTCTAATACCACTTGTTAGGAATATTCTAATAAAAATAAACTCATTAACATAAATATTGCAATTAAAACAAAATTTCATGAAAGAACAGTATATTGTAATACAAAATGTAAATGCAAAATTAAAGTAATCTCACAAAACAACACAAAATTGCAGGCCTCTTCGAGGGGAAACCTCCTTCAATAATTTCATTAATTTGTAAAAATATACATTTGTTCATGGACCCATGTCTTTTAAAGATACACTTCATACAACCCTAACCTAATGCTCAAGAGTTGGCTTACATGCAAGGTACCACTCGAGCTAGAATATTCTACCAAACATTGGTTACATTCTTGATAACGGTTACATGAAATGGTCCCACTTATCTTAGCATCTCACCTTCCACATACCATTACAAAATATTACAAAATAAAATTATAAAGGGGTCCTCATGTTGGAAGGGGGTCATTACATAATCATATGATAATTACAAAAATAATGTTAGGATGGAATCCTAACATTTTCTTTTGGAGGAAGAGTGACTCTCCTCCAATCAAGTTCTCTATCCTTGTGACTTTGATTGGAATCCTAGGGGGGCTAGACTCACTCATGCAAAAATTCCATTAGGATAGCCCAAATATGGGTAAGCGATGGGCTCTAGTAATTTGGGAAAAAATATGCCAACCTAAAGCAAGTGAATGATTATAAATTTGAAAAGCAACATTGGATAATCAAGCTCTAGCAGACAAGCTTTATTGGAGACAGATCTCTAATAAGGAAGCATTGTTTAGAAAAGTTATAAGGAAGGATTGTTTAGAAAAGTTATTACTAGTAAGTATTTGGGTAAAATTCCCCATGATGAAGTAGGTTGTATCCCTATGAGTGATCAAAATTTTGTTGTTAGTAAGGTGCTAAAATTTGGAGAGAAAGTGGTAAAACCAAGATTATTTTGGAAAGTGGGTAGAAGGGATTGTAGACACTAAAAATTGATCCAACCAAATGAGTCAATTTTACCTTAGATTCCTAGAAAGCCCCTCAAAATTGCTAAGTGCAATTTTTGAGATCCCCCATTTGTTCAACCCTTTTTTCTAGCCTTGTCAAATTCATGGTCGTATTAGATCGATCGTGAATTTGGCCAGGCTGCTTTTAGCACCAATTAGACCTCCAATAGTCAAACTTCATGGATTCATGGTCAAATTAGATCAACTAAAAGTATGATGTTTTAGAGCTTTTCCCTTAAAGCCCTAACCCTTGGGTCAATATTTGTCTTTTTGAGTCCTAACCCTAGTTTTTGAACTCAATTTTCTTCCCTATGTCTCCCTCAAAGCCTCTATAAATAAGGGCATGGAGTTCCATTTTTGGAAACATATATGATTTGTTACCTTACATATTCCATTTGTGATCTTATATCTTTTATCTTGAATCTGTAATTTATAATTTGTGAAATAGGTTCCTATGAACGAGCAAAATTGGATTTTGGCAACTAGAGAAGCAACGATATTGTGATATGATAACTAACATCTCTCATGATCGATTGCTTCACTTGGAATTCAAGTGGATCTTTGCTTTGCCACTGCTAAAGGCTTAAAGAAAGGAAAGTAGGCTCATCCTAGTGGACCATTCCCCCTCTTGGTTGTTTCCTCTTCCCTTTCCTTGCACTTTATTTTCTTTGTTCTAAGTTCTCTTTTCATAGTGTAGCACCCTAAAATTGGTGCAGTAAAATTATAATAATTACATTCACCTTAGTAAATAATTTAAATTCAAATTTAACCTCCCAAACCGCCCGTTAACCGTCGGGTAATCCGTTTCCCCTTTTTCGCGCCAATTTTAGAGGTTGTTTTGACCGTTTGACGATATCGTCGCCGATCAGACGATATCGCCCTATATCTGATGATTTCGTCTGGGCTAGGACGTCCAGACGATCTTGTCGCAAAACTGATTTTGCAAAATTAGCTTCTGTTCCAACGGGTCTCCAATCCGGGCAGAAGCGTGTCTGCGCCGTTAGGGACCCTCCCCCGTTGGAGATCTCCCAAATTGGGATGATCTCCAACCTCCTAACTACTCCCCTAAGCCTATTTAATCCTAAGCTATCCCCTTAGCACCCCCCCTGGCTGAAATTCCCTGTAAACTGACTGTCTGCACGTTAAAACATCTCAAACTCTATTTTGCATTGGTTCTTTATCAATTTTGTTGTAGGTACCACCTTATTTTTCAGCCGGAGCAAGCATACATCGTCGCCGATGAACCTGTTCAGATCGGAGGCGATCTTGTCAAATGCGAGACGATTTCATATCGATACGAGGCGATCTTGACTGCAGTCCACATTGAGGCAATCAGTGCCTGAAGTTTGCATTTCTCAACCTTTTCTTTGTTGTTTTCTTTTGCAAATTAGATAATTTATTCAGTATTTTATACTATTTTGCATTTGGAGTTCACCCATTTAGATTAAGTGCATAATTAAATCCTAATTATCATCTAATTAGCATGATTTATTTCTGTTTCTGTGCATAAGTTTCAGTTTTGATAACACTCATTGTTATTTTATGTCATTTTCCTCTCGTTATCATTATTGTATTCTTTGTATTTTACATCTATTTTTCTTGTTTGCAAGTTTCTCGATGAATTTGTCAGATCTCAGATGATCTTGTCTGATCTCAGATGATTCTGTCGAATTCCAGATGATCCTGACTGCTTCAAACACCAGAATCTTCATCAGACATCCGGATCAGGTATTCCGCTTTTAATGTTCAGTAATTTCTCTGTTTTCTGTCTTTAAATCTATTTCCTGTATTCATTAAATCTGCACTTTCATTTAGATTAATTTAGAATCATTTGGCCAAACCTAGGATATGAATGCTTAAGGTTAAAAATGAACACATCAAAACACATTCCAAACCTAGGCGTGGAAACTGCCATTAAATGTTTCCTGGTGAACCCACCATCCATCAAAAAATCATCAAAATACACCTCCCTTGAGAGGCGGGACCTTCACAAAGTCCTCTCAGTCCGAGGTACCGCACCATCCTTTTCCCATCCTCCTTTCGGGCACGGATCCTATAGCCTGAAGGTAAGGGTGTGAAAAATTTGGAGCGATACATTTTGGTGAACCCGACGTGAATGCATCATAACCTTTTGAAAAAAAAACAAAAACAAAAACATATATAGAACAACTAAAACATAGATGCATTTTAAAAACATTTAAAGTTTAAAATCATGTTTAGATGGTAGCTCCTAAGAAAAGGTTAGCAGTTACTATAAATGTAGAAAACCAATTAGCAGCCGTAGAAATCAATTCTATGCTTAATGTGCCTGAGACAAGTAGAAATCAATTCCTGTGGAACGAACTTGATAGAAGACTTAGTCTCATCTCATCTAGGTCCACACAACTTAAGCAAATCAAGAGGCTAGTCCTAGATAGAATCCTGGATCCTCATCAACTAGTTTTTTATCATGAACTTCAGAGAGCCTGCCATAGATGGTTAGCTTATAGGAGAGCTCTAGTATCTTCAGAATTGTTCACCTTCGAGGAATACCTCGAGAACGCAGCCATTGTGCACCAGTTCCTAGGTTGTGTAGAAGACCAAGAGGTTGTTCTTACAGATAGGGAAATATGGAATAGAGTTCCGCGAGCTGTGCTATATCGAGAGTATTGCCATGAGCTTTACTTTTATCAACCAAGCATCTCGAAACATACAATATCACTATAGCTCTTTTCATCAAATTTTTAAAAGAAAACTTTCAATTTGAAGAAGAACACTTCATGACTCCTGAACAACTCGAGCCTATTAATGATATTTATAAATTGTTTATAGAAAACTAGATTATTACTTCAGTATTATTTCTTGCATTTATTGTGTTATTTGTTGTCTTTATTATATTATTTCAAAAAACAAAGAAAAACTAAAAAAAAAACATAGCAAAAACTTAAATATTTCATTTCAAATATTGTAGTAGGTATATAGTAAATATATACCTCTTAATTTGTTGCATATATATATATATATATATATATATATATATATATATATATATATATATATTTGCTGAAAATCAAAACTTAGCACCATGCCTAAACTTAGGAATGGTAAAGAAACTTTAGGAGAAGAAGAAGATTGGTTACAAGATACAACTGGAAACCCAAATGTCCTTCCCGAAGATCCAACTTTGGAAGGAAAAACTCTAGCTCCATCAGAACATGACCTAGGTGAAGATAAGGAACAAGAAGGAAGTGTTAAAGAGGATGGATCCTCATCCCCTAGAATAGCTCCAAATGGAACTATTGCCTTTGACAACATAGATCATTTCAAGAAATTTCTCAGTGATAACATTGATGACCTTAATGTGGCAATTCGTATTGATAAAGGGCAAGTTAGTGACACTCGTGCAGCTTTGGAACGTATGTATGATGTGCGCATTAATCCCTTATCTTTCATTGATCAAGAAAGTGATAAGGCTGGACCATCCAATACGGATATGGTCACTATGATTCAAAACATGTCAAAACAACAGGCTATCCAACCTCCTAAGGAACCTGTTATTCAACCCAAAATCATTCCCACACAAAAGAAACCTTCCTTCACTACTTTATTCCGCCAAACTATTGAGCAATATGCTTCAAGTAAACAAAAACCTAAAACGAAGCCAAATACAAATTTTCAACAATCTGAAATACATCATAATACAACTTCAAAATTCCTTCATAATACTTTTCCTACCAATACTTTACACAACAGTAACATGGCATCTAATCTTCATGTTCCTCCATCCTATGCCCATAAAACCCATGTCAATGCCCTACCGAACCAATATGGGGGGCAAACTAGTAATCTGGAAGCCATGGTGAAACAGTTAGCTTCGCGTATGGACCAGATAGATCCCTACCGTCCCTCGTATAATTATCGAGAGATATGTAGTCAACCTTTAGATCCCATAGTTGTAGCTCAACCATACCCTAAGCATTTTCCCATGCCCATCCTCCCTATATATAAAGGAACCGAAGATCCCATAGAGCATCTTCGCATGTTTAGGATAGCATGTCATGATATATCGCATGATGACTTGCTATTACTAAAAATGTTCCCAAAAAGTTTAGGTGGAATGGCATTAGAGTGGTACTATCAATTGCCCACTCATTCTTTGAGAAACTTCGAAGAAACAACGGAATCATTTGTCCATCAATTTAGTGCCTACATCGAGAGGCATGTAACTATTAAAGATTTATACAATTTAAAACAAGACAAAGATGAATGTTTTGCCGATTTCTTAGCTAGATGGAGGCAATTGACAGGAAAACTGCACTTTGTGCTACCTTATAGGGAAATGTTGGACATTTTCATCAACAATTTACAAGAACAAATATCTTATGAGCTATCGACTGCTACCTTAACTACCTTCGACCAAGCTATAGATTTAGCTCGAAGAGTAGAAGATGCCCTCATTAGGAGAGGCCAACTTAGGAAGAAGGATGATGAGAAAACATCCAGAAATCAATATAAAAACAAACAAGTTGTCGGTGATGGAGTCACTGACAGCAGGAATGTTGCTAATATCAATGCAACAAAGACAACAAAAAAATTTATATTGAAACCTCCTGATAAGCCTCCTCGAGAATTCACTAGATTAAACCAACCCTTATCAACTATTTTACCTCAATTACTCGAAAGAGGTTTGATCCAATTACCAGCTATCCGGGAACCCGATCCAACTATACCCGGATACGGAGCCGACTTGCACTGTGATTTCCATAGAGGACCTGGACATTCTACCAACGCTTGTAAAAGGTTGAAACATAAAATACAGGATTTGATTGACAATAATGAAATGGAAGTGCAAGCCTTCCAACCTAAACAAAACCCTCCTAATAATACTCAAAAGACCATTCCCCAAAATCAAAATCAAAATGCCAATCAAACTCTAGACATATTTCAACACCCTTTACCACGACATGGTAAAGAGGTAGCCAATCAAATCGAACATCATAATGTTCCCCCTCCTACCCGATATGTAGGAACCATTAGCGGACAATTACCTGTTCAGGATCCTCAAATATTTGACACAACCTTATCCCTGGTTACGACCAGGCCCTTACATAATTTTCAAACTTCTGATTCTAGTGATATAGAATCAGATAGTGAAAGTGAACTAGACATTACTTCAAACCAATCGAATAGTTCTGAAAATGAATCAGATCCTATTCAACCCATCACAGATGCTATGGTTCCAGAAGAACCATTTCCTAGAAGAGTCACTACTCGACCTTCTTCTAATATATTCCTTTCTAATGAACAAGCCATCAATGCTCAACCGAGACCAGTTCAGCGTCTTCATTATAACATTGTAGGTACCATTGGAGTCGTCACCCGACAACAAGCTCAAAATTCCCAACAAGAACCAAACCAGAATGATGGATCGGCTCCATTTGTTTTGAAAAACCCCAATAAAGGGAATCATGCTCCTACTGTTCAACCTAAACCCCCTTACAATATTAATGAGCAATTGTCCAATACTACGGCCAGAATTTCCCTCTTAGATTTATTAAGATCCTCTCCCACCCATAGGGATGAGTTGATGCTTACATTGAGCCAAATGATGGTACCTCAAAACATTCAACCCGAAGCTATGGCCAATACTATCATCACTCGAGAGATTGATTGTATTGACTTTCGGGATAAAGATATCCCACAACACAGTTTACATAAGGATAATCCCTTATACATTACTGCTCTAATTGGAGATGTAGCCGTCAAACGAGTCTTGATTGATAATGGCTCATCTCTAAACATTTGCACTTTTGACTTCTACCAACGATTTGGCTTTAGAAGTGATGAAATGAAGAAAACTGATATGATTATCAAAGCTTTTAATGACGAAACACAAGAAACGTGTGGAGTTATTACCCTCCCATTGCAAGTTGGTCCTAGAACCCTAGAAACAACCGTGTTTATTGTACATTGCCCAACGTCGTACAATATACTTTTGGGTCGCCCTTGGATCAACGCCATGCGAGCGGTCCCATCAACCTTACACCAATGTGTTAAATTTGAGTTTAAAAATCAGTTGGTCACTATCCATGGTGACCCTAGACCTTTTGATATGTGTGCTTTGGCGTAACCCGTTGGAGTGCAATTTTGCCCCGCTCCGTCATCCACACATCCTAGTTCTTATTTTTCATCTAAAACTCGTGAAACATACACCCATAACTTCACCTATTTCCCCTCCATTAATTTCATCCTCCTATATAGACCAACAACCCTCTAAACAAATCATTTTAGAACCTCAAAAAGATCTTAAATCTACAACCAATCCTTCAAGTTCTACCCCTATAAATTCAAATCCTATAGACACATCTATCATACCTTCCACATCTAAAGATATAGGTAATGAGCCTTCTACATCTTATGCCCTTTCTGATGAACTTTTACCAGATTTATCCACAACCTTAATATCAGAAAAAACAAATGCTTTCATGCAAGATTCAATTCTTTTAAATAACTTACCGCCATCTCCCCGTACTTTGGGCCTCCCACAACCTATGGGAAGTACTTACCAAGTCGGGAGTTGTGCCTTCATTTATAAAGGATATGACTGGGGAAGAATCCCTCGGAATATCAAAACTCATCATGAAGGATATGCTCGGTGTTATTTTACCAATGAATATGGTAAAGCTAAACCCATGATGCTTAAAATGGGATATAAAGGGAAAGGCTTGGGACCTTTCCAAAATGGCATGAAAGAACCTTTCGAGGTAGAACCGTGGCCTGCCCGCTGTGGTGTGGGCCTATTTCCTAGTAAGGGTCAACCCTTTCCTTTTGAAGATGATGATCATCTCATATGCTATCAAGATTATTTGGATGGGCATGTTCATTTGCCTCTTAAAAATCAGTCGTTTTCATGTAACATGCTATCCATAGCTTACCCCGAAATGATTGTTGACCCCGATGAAGAGTTGGAAGGAGATATCTTCCATGATGTCTCTCGTTGAAGAGATGTTACACAATGGATTTTATTTTGATGGTTCTATACCAACTATAGCCCAACTTGAGGCCACTAATCCTCAAGATGAATTATCTAAATTAACCTTACAAGAATTACAAGAATTGGGCGTTTCACCCGCCCCACCTAATTTTGAAAGAGATCTACACATGGAGGTAGAAAACGTCATTAAAATTAATATTGGAACTGAGGACAATCCTCACATAATCAATATTGGATCAGAATTAAGTCAAGAAAAACAAGAACAATACATTGCATTTCTTAAAGAGTATGAAGATGTCTTCGCTTGGACATATGAAGATATGCCAGGTCTAGACCCTTCTGTAGTCATGCATCATCTAGTGGTCCATCCGGATGCTAAACCGGTTAAACAAAAACTTAGAAAAATGCATCCCAAAGTGGCTCTGCTAGTCAAAGGGGAGTTAGAAAAACTCCTGAATGTTATCTTTATACAAGCTATTGATTATGCTGAATGGATCTCAAATGTAGTTCCAATCACCAAGAAAGAAGCTACCAAAGTTAGGGTTTGCATAGATTTTAGAGATATTAACGCTGCATGCCCTAAAGATGACTTTCCTCTTCCAAACATGGATCAAATCATTGACTTTACTGCCGGGAGTGGGATGATGTCCTTAATGGATGGATTCTTTGGTTATAATCAGATCAGGATAGCTCCTGAAGATCAGGCTAAAACAGCCTTTATTACCCCCTGGGGTACCTTTTGCTGGAAAGTGATGCCATTTGGCTTAAAGAACGCAGGTGCAACTTATCAACGAGCTATGACCTATATTTTTCATGATATGATGCATGATATCCTACATGATTATGTAGATGATATTATAGCTCGCTCTATTATTGAAGATAATCATTTAGATGATTTGAGAAAAGTTTTTAATCGATTACGAGAATATCTTATTCGATTAAATCCAACAAAATGCATATTCGGAGTTAAATCCGGCAAACTATTAGGGGTTTTAGTTTCTTTACGTGGTATTGAAATCGACCCTCTCAAGATTGTGGCCATCACTGATATGCCCGCACCTACTAATATATCTGAGTTACGAAGTTTACAAGGTAAACTTCAAGCTATCCGTCGCTTCATTGATAAGCTGGCGGACAAAACTGGTCCCTTTCTTAAACTCCTTAAGAAGGATGTCCCTTTTAATTGGGACACCGAATGTAGAGAAGCTTTTGAACTTCTCAAACAATACCTCCTTAATCCACCTGTGCTTTCACCACCTAAATCTGATCGCCCATTTCTCCTATATATTTCCGCTTCAGATTCTGCCTTAGGAGCTATGTTAGCTCAACTTGATGATGAAAAGAGAGAACGTGCTAATTATTACATTAGCCAAACCTTCATCAGTTATGAAACCCGCTATACAACATTAGAAAAACTATGTCTAGCAGTCATTTTTGCTACGCAAAAATTACGACATTATATGCTTAGTCAAAAAACTTATGTCATTGCCAAATACGATCCCTTGAGGTATCTCATGAGTCGACCTTATTTATCGGGTCGCACAACCAAGTGGGTTCTTGCTCTAAGCGAGTTTGATCTCACATTCATAGGACAAAAGTCTGTTAAGGGTCAAATCATAGCAGATCAATTAGCTGCTGCACCCTTAGAATCTACCCATCCCCTCATCATCGAATTTCTTGATGAATGCCTTCAATTAGAGGCCGACCATACTGAACAATGGTCCTTATACTTTGACGGAGCCCGATGCATGAGTGGGGCTAGTGCGGGTATTATTTTAATATCCCCACAAAAACATCTTATTCCTCTCGTCCTTCAAATTGACATTTGCTTGCACCAACAATACTGTTGAGTATGAAGCTCTAATCCTTGGATTACGAGCTGCCCTAGCACTAAAAATTAAACATCTTTTAGTTTTTGGTGATTCTCAACTGGTTATAAACCAAATTAATGAAGTTTATCAAACTCGAGATGATAAACTGCGCCCATATAAGGCCTATGTTTTACAATTAATGTCTTTATTTGATCAAGTTACCTTGGAAGCTATTCCTCGAACTAGCAACCGTGCAGCTGATGCTATGGCCGCGGCTGCATCTCTCCTGCCCTTGGAGTTAGATGACGAATATGCCACTATCATTATTCGTCGACTCCAGGAACCCACTTCAAATAAGTCATGCTTAGAGCCTTTGGATGTGTTTCTAATCAATGAAACTACTCCCGAACCTTGGTATATGGACATATTTGATTTTCTCCAAAATGGGACTTTCCCTGCCAATTCTAATAGAAACCAGACGTCGGTTATTACGTCGACGAGCAAGTCGATTTGTAATAATTGGCAATACTTTATATAGGAGATCTTTTGAAGGTATCCTATTAAGATGTTTAAACTTAGAAGAGTCTAAATCAGCCTTGAGTGAAGCCCACGATGGATCTTGTGGAGGACACTTTAGTGGTAGTGTTATTGCTAAAAAGCTCCTTCGGATAGGATACTTTTGGCCTACCATGGAAACGGATGCACATGAGTATGTGCGCCATTGCGACAAGTGCCAGAAACATGCTGACCTTGTCCATGCGCCTGCACAAGAGCTACAGGCTATTTCATCTCCATGGCCCTTTTCTAAATGGGGTTTAGACATTATTGGCAAAATCAATCCTATGTCATCTGATGGACACAAGTTCATCATAACCGCCACTGAGTATTTCACGAAGTGGGTCGAAGCTATGCCTTTAGCTTCCTGCACTGGCACACAAGTCTCTAAATTTATTTTTAATCAAATCATTTGTAGGTTCGAAATTCTTGCAAATCTCATCTCCGACAATGGAACTTGTTTCAAAAATAAAGATGTTAAAAAATTATGCCAAAAATATAAGATTCAACATCGCTGGTCCACTCCCTATTATCCTCAGGGTAATGGTCAAGCATAAGCATCTAACAAAACCTTAATCAAAATTCTCAAAAGATTAGTCAATAAACCGTCCGTGACTGGCACATTCAATTATACCCAGCCTTGTGGGCCTATCGAACTAGTGTTCGAACCCCCACTGGAACTTCACCATTTGTTTTGGTATATGGTGCTGAAGCAGTTTTTCCATTTGAATTGGAAGTTCCTTCTTTGGCTCTGCTACTTCAAGATACCGAAGTAGGAGATGAATATCGAGCTGGCAGACTCACTCAGCTGGAACTCCTAGATGAAAAACGCATCAATGCTTTGGAACATCTCCGTGCTTACCAAAACAAGCTTAAAAGATCATATGCTAAGAAAGTTCGTCATCGATCCTTTGAGATCGACGACCTTGTTTTAAAAGAAAATAAAAAAAATACAAATGCAACTAAGGACCTTAAAGGTAAATTTGAGCCCAACTGGCTCGGACCATACATTATTACTGCTAAATTTGAATCAGGAGCATACAAATTATCTACCTTAGATGGTAAAGAACTTAAAGAACCCATGAATATTTTGCATCTTAAACGTTACTATGCATAAATTTGGTCATTTCATCCTTGTATATAATTGTTTAAAATATTCTCAAAATTTTTGTCTTATATTTCTTTCAAATTTATAAAAATCCAAAAACATCAAAAATATTCATAATCATCAAAAATCTTCAAAACTATTTATTGCATTTATTTATGGCACTTGTTAAATTTTTTTGCTCAAAAACAAAAATAAAACCAAACATCAAAATAATGATAAAAATATAAAAACAATAATATGCTTGACTCTTTCGAAACTAAAACAATATAATGAAGAAAGAGAGAGTCAATATTCTCAAAACTTCTCAAAAGTGTTTATATATATTTTCTTACAAATGTTGCAGTTATATGTTTCAAATTATTTTGGATAAATTAGCATTTATTTGGAATCCCTCACTTGCACACTCACAAAAATAAATCTCTTGATTTTATCTGGCATGATTACTAATCTCTCTTATATCAAAGTTCACAAAATTCAATTAAATAAAGTTTGAGCATAGAGAATTGATCTTGTTATTTACTTAAACCAAGCACATCTTTTCACAATAAAATGATTATATTTGTAATTTCTATGCTTTGCTACATAGTAGAAGTGGTTTCTTGAGCGAAAAGTTTCCCCCGCTATCCTATCATGCACATGGTCTAGAATCTTTGAGAATTGGCAAAAGGACAAGCTCACCCCTACCCAGAATAAAAATCCCTTGCTCTACAGCTAATCCGAGCAAGTATCCCTAGCAAAGAAAAAGAGAAAACAAAAGTTCAAGAAAAAAGAGAAAAGAAAAATGTTCTTTTATATCATTACAACAATGTTCCAAGCATTATACAAAAGAATACAAAAGAAATACAAAAAGAAAAATAAGCAAAGTTCAAAAGAAAGCAAGAAAGCAATAAAATCCCTTTCCCTACCCTTTGAAAAGAAAAGAAGGGTTGATGAGCTTGAATCCCTGGAATTCTCAATTATTCGAAACCGTGAGGTAAGCCCCATAACAGGTGGTTTGTGCCCAACCTCGCTTGGCCTTGGGTAACTCCTAGCGTGGTGATATGTCCGTCACATTAGCGACCTTCTTTTGTACAGACCTATGTCTGCTTATGGATTAGCTAGCTCTTGATAATCCGATCTACATAGTAGTCTAGTATGGTTATATGCATCTACATCATGGTTAATGAACACTTATTTGGTTTCTTCAAATCACTTGTATCATATTATCTTGCTCAAAACTGGTAAATGCACAAAGCAATTGCACACACATTTGTATTTGAGAGATTATGTGTATCAATATGATAAATCAAGATTGGAAATGAATTCACATATGCACATGGGATTCCTTATAAATCTAACTTTTGTCTTCAAAATACTTTGAAATATTATTTTTGCAACTTGTTTGAAATAAATCAAGTACAGTTGTTTACCATAAAGACAACTATATAATAGAAAAATAAAAAATTTCTTTCAAAATATCCAATCAAAACATATATATCTGGTTGACTTTCACGACGATGGTATAGTTCCAAAAACCAAAATTGGAATTTTATGCCTAGCGCAAGTCCTCCTCTTCATATTTTCTGTTTCTTTTCAACAATTACAAATCAACCATGCAATAAAACAATCTATCTCTTTTTTGGATTTTTGCGATGATGGTATAAGTCTATACCTACATATTCTATGCCTAGCACAAACCATTGTACCAATTTTTATTCCCCATTTATTTAAAATCATAAAAACATATGACTTAAATCATTATGTTACACAATTATGCTTTAAAACAAACAAACACCTATTCTATTTCATGTCATCATGTCAAACTTCACTTTTGCAATGATGGTATAATTCCTAGGGAATTATCCAAAAAATTTATCATACTTAGGAATTTATGCCTAGCAAAAGTCATTTTAAAATATTTCATGCATAATATTTTCATGGAAATCTAAAAAACAAAATCATCATCACCTTCATTTTCATCATTGCACCAAAGTCTTAAGATAGTCTCTTAAGCACTCTTTTACTTTTAACCATATTTCTATACTGGGATTAGCTTGACGACTGAGTGAGCAGCGACTCCATGAAATGGTCTATAATAGCGACAATGTCCTTTGAAAGAAGTCTCTTTTTATTTTTATCATCACATCACAAACAACCAATTTGTTACATCGATTATTTCATTTAAAATCTTACAGCATGACATTCAAATTATAATATTTCCAACGACATAATTACATGAATTATCAAATCAATCAATCAATCAAAAAAAGCATCATAAGCATCATACCATTATACAAGTCATGTGATCAAAAACATATCTCATATCATATATATGTTAACAACATATATGTACATCATCAAAATTGGATTGGTATGCCACAATCTGTACCTCCGCATACTCAATCCTCTATCAACAAAAAAATAATAATACAATGTCAATGCAACTCTCTAGCCTCGAGAGCCCCTCGAGCTCTCTACCTCATCTCCTCCCCCACCTTGAGGTGGACGAGGTGGCCCCATCGTAGTCTGAGTAGTCCTAGTCCTCGATCGAGACGTGGTCCTCGACGACCCGATCCTGATCGGATCTGCAATGTTGGCTGGCAGGGGTAGTCTATCTGCCTCTAGCACCAGTTGGTAGTACAATGTCTGGTAGAAAGTGAGTTGGGCAATAGCCCGTGTTAGCTCCCCAGAGCTTGCCCCTCCACCCCGTGCCCTGAGGCGTGCAATCTCATCTCGTAGCTGTGACACCTCAGCTCGATGGCGTGCAACCTCATCCTGTAGAGTCTGCACCTATGCCTGGAGATGATCTCTCTCCACCCGGAGAGTAGCCATCTCGCTACTCTCTCCTGTGTCTATGCCCTTGCCCTTATCGAGCGATGTTGCCTTTGTGGAGATGGGGGTCTCGCCTCCCTCCTCTCCCTCTGTCACGGCCTCTCCTATGCCTGTGGCCTCCTCGCCTCTCTCCCACCGTGACCCTGGGCTACCTCCATTGCTGCCTGGTTCCACCTCTCTATCTGACGCACAACTGTGTGAATCGGACCCTGTGCTCTCATCATCTGAGGAGGGCGGATGCCTGCGTACCAAGCATCATAGCCATCGGCTACCCCTGCATTATCGCCATCCACTGGCTGGATGGGGGCATCGTCCACATCTTGGCTCCAGAATCGTTGCATGTCTGGTGCCCTGCTAACTGTGGTGTTATCCCGGACAGTCTGGGAAAACTCGTAATCCCTCAAAGATGGGATCCCCTGTTGTAGACCAAACTATCTCAAAAATTGGTCATAGCGATGGAGCTCCACCTCTCCTCTCTCCATCCGTAGCCAGCAGACTCGCTTGACATGAGCCAACTCCTGTCCGTCCTCGGCCCACCCTGGATGCTCCCTCCATGGCCTCCAGGTGATCTGATCCGGGACTAAGTCATCCAGTAGCCTCCGAGACATAGGCAGGTCGATCCATCGCTTTGACCCTCTCTGGAGCCACCAATAGAAGACTCGGGGCCTCTCCCTATCAACCCCTATCAGAGGAAGCCCTACCGGCCTCTGCACTGTAATGTGCTCCCAGCACCAAACCTGTAAGAGCGATGTCATCACCAGACATCGGCCGCCCTTGTACATGATCCCATATAGGATCCTGTATAGTCGACATAATACAAAACTACCCCAAGAAAACCTATACTCGTGGTCCCGCATATCACAGATCACATTTACGAGCATCCACGGCACCCTGCACCCGCTCTGGTGGCACAAAAAAAGTCCACCAACCACTCTAGCTAGCACCCATGTGAGTCTAGATGCCCCAAGCATCTGGCATAGTGCCTCGATGTTAACTCCACCTTTCTCCAGGGTGAAGCTTGGGTCACCACATAGTCGTCCCATAGCATGGCCCTGATTGGCCGTAGGAGTGATCAATCGTCCTTGTATGGGGATTCTTAGAATCCTCCATACATCCTCTAGAGTGGGAGTCATCTCCCCTGTCGGTAGCCGAAAACATGAAGAACCCGGATACCACCTCTCTGCTAGGGTCGTCAGTAGCCCCATATCTATGGATACCTATGGCATCTCTGCCACATGCTGCAAGCCGACCTGTGCCAGCTAATCTCGCTCTGCCTGTGTGAGAGCGGCCAAGTCATCTCTCAACCCTCCATACTTCCATTCCTCTTTAGTAAACCTCTCTGCAAACATAAACAAAAAAACAACAAACAATCATTAATAAACAATTCAAGTAATTAATAATGCAAGTTAAAAGTTCAATTTTATGCAATTGATGATATCGCCCACTATTGGACGATATCGTCCCCAATTTGAGCAGAATCGTCTCCGATTTTGCAAGTCGAAATCGTCCCCCTTTTGTCGATTTTGCCCTTGGGCGAAATTGACGAAATTGAGATGATTTCATCGAAATCGGGACGATTTCGTCCCGACGACGTCGACGGCCCAAAAACGGCCGCGATGCTCAAAATTCACCTAAAAATTACCTACAAAGCATGTAAATTCAAATTAAAGCATTCTAGTTAAGTCTAGACTCTTACCCGTAGACCGCGTCGGACCTCTGTTGATCTGTGTGTCGTCTCCACCATTTTTGCTTTAGAGCTCTAAAAAACCAGAAAATGAACAGTAAAAATGAATTAGGGTTTTACCCTATTTTTCTTAATTTTATTCAAAAATAATTTTTGCTTTTCACGTTTTTACCTCAAACGTTCGATTTGGGTAAAAACACGGAGGGGGCACCATAGTAAGCTGTCGTACGATTCGACCAAGAATCGTCGCCTAAAAATGGGAATAATTTTTGCTTTCTCGTAGATCGAGAATAACTCATCTTTAATGCATTTTCTTCAAAAAATTTGCTAAAGAGGGGGCAAAATGTAGCACCCTAAAATTGGCGTAGTAAAATTATAATAATTACATTCACCTTAGTAAATAATTTAAATTCAAATTTAACCTCCCAAACCGCCCGTTAACCGCCGGGTAATCCGTTTCCCCCTTTTTCGTGCCAATTTTAGAGGTTGTTTTGACCGTTTGACGATATTGTCGTGATCAGACGATATCGCCTCAGATCTGACGATTTCGTCTGGGCTAGGACGTCCAGACGATCTTGTCGCAAAACTAATTTTGCAAAATTAGCTTCTGTTCCAACGGGTCTCCAATCTGGGCGAAGCGTGTCTGCACCGTTAGGGACCCTCCCCCATTGGAGATCTCCCAAATTGGGATGATCTCCAACCTCCTAACTACTCCCCTAAGCCTATTTAATCCTAAGCTATCCCCTTAGCACCCCCCCTGGCTGAAATTCCTTGTAAACTGACTGTCTGCACGTTAAAACATTTCAAACTCTATTTTGCATTGGTTCTTTATCAATTTTGTTGCAGGTACCACCTTATTTTTCAGCCAGAGCAAGCATACATCGTTGCTGACAACCTATTCAGATCGGAGGCGATCTTGTCAAATACGAGACAATTTCATACCGATACGAGGTGATCTTGACTGCAGTCCACATTGAGGCAATCAGTGCCTGAAGTTTGCATCTCTCAACCTTTTTTTTGCTGTTTTCTTCTGCAAATTAGATAATTTATTCAGTATTTTATACTATTTTGCATTTGGAGTTCACCCATTTAGATTAAGTGCATAATTAAATCCTAATTATCATCTAATTAGCATGATTTATTTTTGTTTCTGTGCATAAGTTTCAGTTTGATAACACTGCTGTTATTTTATGTCATTTTCCTCTGTTATCATTGTTGTATTCTTTGTATTTTGCATCTGTTTTTCTGTTTGTAGGTTTCTGATGAATTTTTCTGACCTCAGACAATCTTGTCTGATCTCAGACAATTCTATCAAATTCCAGACGATCCTGACTGCTTCAAACACCAGAATCTTCATCAGACATCCGGATCAGGTATTCTGCTTTTAATGTTTAGTAATTTCTTTGTTTTTTGTCTTTAAATCTATTTCCTGTATTCATTAAATCTGCACTTTCATTTAGATTAATTTAGAATCATTTGGCCAAACCTAGGATATGAATGCTTAAGGTTAAAAACAAACACATCAAAACACATTCCAAACCTAGGCATGGAAACTGCCATTAAATGTTTCCTGGTGAACCCACCATCCATCGAAAAATCATCAAAATACACCTCCCTTGAGAGGCGGGACCTTCGCAAAGTCCTCTCAGTCCGAGGTACCGCACCATCCTTTTCCCATCCTCCTTCCGGGCACGGATCCTATAGCCTAAAGGTAAGGGTGTGAAAAATTTGGAGCGATACACATAGTTGTCTCTTTCTATTCTCCTGTTTACTTCTGCTCTCTAGTATTAGTTGTTTTTCATTTCCTGTTATTTGTTTGAGCATACATTAGTTAGTTTTATTTTACTATTTTGCATTTTATTTACTATTATAGATTGCATTTAGATCATCATATCACTTCTCTTTTCTTCATTTTACTATTTTGTGTTTTATTTACTACTATAGACTACATTTAGATCATCATACTACTTTTTTACTCAATTTACTATATGCATCTTATTTAGTGTTAGATTATATTTAGGTCATCATACTTCTTCCCTCTTACTCTAATCATGAATTCAAGGTTCATCCATATGAGGTGTGAGTTTGACAAAACCCTTGTTTTATCTTATTTTATCATTCTGCTTATATCCCAAATTTGTGGTCACCTCTTACAAGGTATAAATTTGGTAGAAACACTTTTTAGGGTGTTTTTTTGTGCTTTGCTCTTCAGTTAGAGGTAAACATCATTTTATTTTTGTTATCTTCTTCTTACTATTTGCATTATCTTCTCTGTTCTATTCTCTACAAAACCCTTTTTTCTCTACTTTGTGCCTTTTTCATCTTCTAAAAGGTCAATACATTTCATGGTCAGCTAAGAGGACCAAGGGGTTTGATTGCCACATCTACGATCCTAGTCTTCATAGTGGCCTAAGTAGGCCCTCGAACACTAACAATGCTTTTCCAAGTTTTTTTTTATCTTTTTACAGTTTAGCTCAGATTCACAATTGTTGGATATGGGGCACAAATTCATATTCGTGATCATCAGATACGGGGTGTGAATTTAACATAGGGACAAATGTGAGTTCAACCAAGTATCATTTTAGTATTTTAGGTATGTTTGGTTGTTTTATGTATTCTGATATGTGTTTTTGTTCTATTTTATCTTTTCTATCAAAAATAAAAAATAATTTTAATTTCATCTTAGAAATAATGTTAGTTTTAAAAGGAATCAAAATTTAGTTAGGCATTGAAAGAACAATCTATTTATTTTTTTCCTTAGGCATTGAAAGATAAACTGCATGTAGTTTTACATTTAGGCTAGCTTGTTTGTGCATCTCTCTTGTACCATTTCTCAAATAATAAAGATTTATTTTCTATATCTTAGGAGTAGTTGTGCATGCAAAGGAAAAATTATTTCTAGGGTAGTTTCTATTTGTTTGCATTTTGTCTTCTTGCATCCTTTTTACAGTATTTTAAGTAGTTGTAGTTTTATTTTTTAAGATCAAACTTAGGTGTTTTCAAATTAACACATCAAACCCTCCCATCCTAGATTTGGAGTGAATCCTTAAAACACTCTTGGTGAACCCTCAAACCCAAGAATCACCAAGCCTGAAGTGTGAGGAACATAGCCTTGTGGTTACCTTAGCTCCCAATGGATCCATCGAGAATCATCTACGTGGTTTTGTCCCTCCATATTTTTGGTGAACCTGACGTGAACACCTCCTTAGTGGCCATTTAGGAAGCCTTTTCCCATTTTCTATTTTTATTTTTAAAACTTAAACAAGACCACCTAAATTTATTTGTGTAGATTAGATTGTAAAATTAAAAATATTTAATAACTTTTGCATCTTTTGCATCTTGAATAGTTTAGTTTTGAATCCTCTTTCCCTTATCCTATGGCACCTACCCTTAGGAATAAGAGAAATATGTTAGATCCAAATGATAATCCTTTGTGGAATGAGGATGATCAAATTGATAGGGAGAACCCAAACATAGAAGAAGATGAGGACATAACAACTAATGATAACTATGATCCGATAGAAGGACCTCATGGTCAACTCATTTTTAAAACACATGATCATATGATGAACTTCTATAGGTAAAATAAGCAAATTTTGTCTGAAATATTACAAAAGGACATCCACTTCAATGAAGTTGGACCATCCCATCATCAAACTAGTTCTCATCAGAATATTCGTATTAATCCTTTATTTCAATCTTCTCAAAATCATAATCTTAATCCATTTCACAACCCTATGTATGCTACTACCACAACAACTAATATTGGAGGAATTTCTCAATCACCTCCAACTAGTAGCATGCCTCAAAATCATACTCAATTTCCTTCTCATCACAATCCTTCTTCTAATATAAATATTCTTCCTCCTAATATTAACAATTATTCTTCTATTCCACCAACTACAAATCATGTCCCATTGCAAGATACTACACAAAATCCCCCATTCCATAACCCTTACCATAATAGTGTCAATGCTTCAAACATTAACCAAGTACCCTTCCAACAACCTATGCATAATAGTTATAACCCACCTTTAGGGAACTTTGGAGTGAACATGCCAATTGCACCCCATTTAGAGTTGCACAACAACAATCCTAACATTCAAAGCTTGACATCTATAGTGAAACAACTTGCATTAAGGATGGATACATTACAAGCACCAAGTTTCACTTATTCATATAGAGAAATGTGCAACCAACCTTTAGATCCCAATGGTAGTAGCAAGATCTTATCCTAAGAATTTTCCTACACCAATATTACCAATCTATAAGGGAACAGAGGACCCTATTGAACACTTAAGGATGTTTAGGACAACCTGTCATGATATTATTTATGATGACATGTTGTTACTGAAGATGTTCCCTAAAAGTCTTGGAGGAACAACCTTGGAGTGGTATTATCAACTACCCCACCACTCTCTAAGGAATTTTGAGGAAACAACTGAGATGTTTGTTCAATAGTTTGGAGCATATGTAGAAAAGAGAGTGACCCTTCAAGATTTATACCTCCTTAAGCAAGCTAAGGATGAGAGTTTCTTAGATTTCTTATCTCGATGGAGGAGCCTAGTTGGAATATTATAGTATACCCCACCTCCTTGAGATATGTTAGAGATATTTATCAATAACTTACAAGAGCAAATATCATATGAATTAGAGACAACAACTATCACATATTTTGAGCAAGTGGTAGACTTAGCTAGAAGAGTTGAAAAAACCCTTATTAGAAGGGGTCAACTTAAACTTAGAAAATAAGAAGAAAGGATGATGAAACCCCAATATAATAATAAACATGTGGTAGGTGATGGGGTCACCGATAATAGATAGACTAATAACATCAACACAACTAGTACCTTACAAAAATTGGTGCTTAGAAAACCTCAGAGACCCCCACCAAGGAACTTCACAAGACTCAACCAACCTTTATCATCTATCCTTAAACAACTCTTAGAAGCTAAGATGATTGAGTTACCCAACATAAGACAACCTGATACAATAACAACTTGGTACAAACTAGACCAACATTATGATTATCATAGGGTGGATGGACATATTATAGATCAGTTTAAGAGGTTTAAGCATGTGGTTCAAGACTTAATAGATGAGGTTCACCTTATTATAGGTGATTCCCAACCTACTCCTAACCACCAACCTGCTCCAACCACCAACCAAGATATGGGGATATTCCAAAATCCCCTACCCAACCATGATCAACAAACAACTAACCAAGTTTCTTATCATGTTGTGCCACCTCCATATGATCATATGGTTGGCATGATAGTAACAACCACTAGACAACAAGTTCAAGCACAACAAGCTCAACAACCTTATAAGCAAACACCTCCAACTTCTAATCAACCCTCTAGACCACCCTTAGTTTTGAGGAATACCCAAAGGAAGAGCACAAGTTTAGACAAGCCAACATTAGTTTTGAAACCTCAACCTATAGTTTCCTTCGACTTAAAACAACAACTAGCTAGTACACTAACCAAGATTTCCCTCTTAGAGCTTCTACAAACTTCTCCTATCCATAGGGAAGCCTTAGTCAAGCTTCTAAGCCAACAATCCATCCCACAAGACCTCCCACCTAGTGACATAGCCAATGTCATAGGTACTCTTGGGGTTAATCATATATCATTCTATGAAGATGATCTTCCTCCATAAACCTTACAAGGGGATTCTCCCCTTTACATCATCGACTATATTGGGAAAAATTTTATCAAGAGGATCTTGGTAGACAATGGTTCCTCCCTCAATATATGTAGTTATCAATTCTTTCAAAATTTTGGATTAAGGGAGGAATATCTAACTAGATCTGATGTAATCATAAAAGATTTCAATAATGAATCCCAAGAGGCTTGTGGCATTATATCCCTTCCCCTTAAGGTAGGACCCAAAATCCTAGATACCTTATTTTATGTAGTATCTTGCCAAACATATTTTAATCTTCTTCTTGGATACCCTTGGATTCATGCTATGAGGGTTGTCCCTTCCACTCTTCATCAATATCTTAAGTATGAATTCAAGAATCAACTTATCACCATCTCGAGTGACCCTCATCCATTTCAATATTATTCAATGGTTGAGCAAGCCCAATCAAAAATTCAATTTCTGTCCAACAATTTCTCTCCACAAATCTCCTCTCTCTTCTTCTTCTTCTTCCTCTAATTACTATCCCTCTCCTAAAATCACTAAAAATTTTAAGAACTTAAGAATTAGTGAGGAACCTCTAACTATTAACTCATCAAAGGATCAAGTTAATCAATTAGTGCAAAGTCCTCTTATAGATATAGCCAAGCTACCACCTTCACCTCAAACCATGGGTTTACCCCATAAAAAGGGTGAAGTAGTACACATAGGAATGTGTACCTTTATTTTCATGGGAACTTCCCATGAAGAAAATATTCATGGTAGCAACCCCTCACCCATAGAGAGAATGTTTTCCACCTATTACCTATCCAATGATTATCCATTACCTAAGAAAATCCTATCTAGTATGGGATATAAAGGTAAGGGCTTGGGGCCTCAACAACAAGGCATCAAGGAGCCTTTGGAAGTTGAAATTTGGCCTGGGAGATGTGGCATAGGCTACATCCCTAATAAAAACCAACCCTTACCCATCGATGATGATCAAGTCATAACCTTTACAAAATTTATAGATCATCATGGCTTAGAATGGAGTAATGAGGATGAGGGACCCCCTTCTCCCTCCACCATCTTGTTTTGTAATGTGATAACCTTAGTTCACCCTGAGTTAATCGTGACCCCAAGAGAGTATGTTGAGGGAGATACTCTTTGTGATATGGCTCACAAAGATATCCTTCATAATAACTTCTTCTTTGATGGGTCAGTCCCTTGTGTTGCCCATGTCCAATCTTCTAGTTCTCAAGAGGATCAAATTCCTATGTCTCCTAAAGACCTTGAGCAATTAGGAGTCATTATTCCTATCACTAAGAAGGAAGGTACAATCAGAATATACGTCGACTTTCATTTAGCTCACTTAAACCAATTGGAGCTGTTGGATGAAAAGCGCATCCATACCTTAGAGAATCTTTGAGCCTATCAGAATAGGCTCAAGAAAACTTACACTAAGAAAGTTTGCAATTGTTCTTTTGAAGTTGGGGACCTTGTCCTCAAGGAGAACCAAAATAACACTAATGCTTGAATAGATTTGAAGGGCAAATTTTAGCCCAATTGGCTAGGCCCCTTTGTCATAACAACCAAGTTTGGCTCAAGAGCCTATCGCTTAGCAACCTTAGATGGTAAAGATATTAAAGAACCAATGAACATAATGCACTTAAAAATATATTATGCATGAATTCACATTTGTCATATCTTCTTCTCTCTTCATATCTCTTTCTCTCCATTGACCATTTCTCTATTTTTCTATCTTCTTCTTCATTATCTCATCTCACTTCTTCTACTTCTTTAGTGCCAACTTGCATTGGTCTGCTTGCTCATACTGCATTCTTGCTTGTCATATCTTGCATGACTTGCTTAACATACTTCTTAATTTACACTTTCTTACTTTGCAAGGTCTTGCCCCTTACAATAATTGCATGGTGTGTAGGTAGCACCATTTTCTTCTCTTTTCTCTAGAGCCCTCTTTTCTTTGCTTAACATACTTCTTACTTTACACTTTCTTACTTTGCATGGTCTTGCCTCTCACAATAATTGCATGGTGTGTAGGTAGCACCATTTTCTTCTCTTTTCTCCAGAGCCCTCTTTTCTTCTTCTTGCAAGGTGATAATGAATTGATTTTCACCCCCCCCTTCTTTTTACCCCTCCCTTTCTCTTTTTATTTTTTTTTTCTTCCTTTATTATTTGTTTTTCTTTGTCTGACATTTTGAGTTTCTTCAAGAATTTTACATTCCTTCTATAACTCGAGGGGGGCACCTCAGCCTTGGGGGCATTGATGTCATCATTATCCCATAAAGCATACACAATTTCAAAGTGTTCGAAATGACACCATTTTTGCACCATACCTTCGCCTAAAATTGCTACCCCTTTTAGTGTCTATCATTTCAATCTTGCAAGCATCTACAATTTTTTTGACTTATTTATGCCATAAATGCATCAAAGAGGGGGAAAAAATAGACACCAAAAACTGACCCAACCAAATGAGTTAACTTTCCCTTAGATGCCTAAAAAGTCCCTCGAAGTTGCTAAGTTTAATTTTTGAGCTCCCCCCTTTGTTCGACCCTTTTTCCTAGCTTTGCTAAATTTGTGGTCATCCTAGATCAACCATAAATTCGGTCAGGTCACTTTTAGTGCCAATATGACCTCCAACAGTTATATTTTATGAATTTGCAATTGTCGTAGATCGACCATGAATTTGGTATTTTAGGGTTTTGTTTTTTTGAGCCCTAACCCTAGTTTTTGAGCTCAATTTTATTTCCTGCCTCACCCTCAAAGCCTCTATAAATAGGGGTATTGAGTTCCCTTTTTGGCTCCATATATGATTTGTTATCTTCCATATTCCATCCACAATATTGCATCTATAATCTTGAATCTGTAACCTGTGATCTATGAATTAGAATCCTGTGAATGAGCAAAATTAAATTTTGGTAACTAGAGAAGCAACAATGTGATTAGATAGCTAACATCTCTTGCGATTGATTACTTCATTTAGGTTTCAAGTGGATATTTTCTTTGCCATCACTAAAGGCCTAAAAAAAGGAATGCAAGCTCTTCATAGGGGACCATTTCCCCTGTTAGTTGTTGCATCTTCCCTTTCCTTGCTCTTTCTTTGTTTTGTTCTAAGTTCTTTTTTCATAGTTGTCTCTTTTTGTTCTTTTATTTATTTTCTACTCTCTAGTCTCAATTTTTTTTTATTTCCTATTATTTTTTAGGCAATACATTAGTTAGTTTTATTTTAATGTTTTGTATTTTATTTACTGCTGTAGACTACATTTAGATCATAATACTACTCTTTTTCTCATTTTACTATTTTACATTTTATTTATTGTTGTAGACTGCATTTAGATAATCATACTCCTCTTTTTATCATTTTACTATTTGCATATTAGTTACTAATGTTAGATTGAATTTAGGTCATCATACTTCTTCCCTCTTCCTCTAATCATGAATTTGCGATATGCCTATACAAGGCACAAATTTTATGAAACCCTCATTTTGCCTTCTTTTGCCTTTTTTCTTCTATCCTAAATTTGCAATAACCTCTTACAAGGAGTAAATTCGATAGAAACACTTTTTAAGGTATTTTCTACGCTTTTCTCTTCACTTGGGAGTAAGCATCTCTTTCTTTTTTTTGTTTTCTTCTTACTATATGCATTATCTTCTTTGTTTTGTTCTCTACAAAACCCTCTTTTCTCTGTTTTGTGTCTTCTTCAACTTCCAAAAGGTCAATACATTTCATGCTCATTTCATGGTCAGCTAAAAGGATCAATATTTCTATTTGTTTTGTCTTTTCTATCAATAATAAAAAAAAACATAATTTTAATTTCATATTAGAAATAATCCTAGTTTTAAAAAGAATCAAAATGTACTTGGGCACTGAAAGAACAATATATCAGTTTCTATGCATAGGCATTGAAATATAAACTACCTATAATTTTATATTTAGGCTAGCTTTTCTATGTATCTCTCTTACACCCTTGCTCAAAAAATAAAGATCTATTTTCTATATCCTAGGAGTAGTTGTGCATGCAAAAAAACAATCATTTCTATGGTAGTTTCTGCTTGTTTGCACTTTTTTCTTCTTTCATCCTTTTTATAGTATTTTAAGTAGGTGTAGTTTCATTTTCTTAAGAAGCCAAACTTAGGTGTTTGCAAATTAACACATCAACCCCCCCCATCCTAGATTTGGAGAGAATCCTTAAAACAATTTTGATGAACCCTCAAACCCAAGAATCACCAAGCCTAAAGAGTGAGGAACATAGCCTTACGATTACCTTGGCTCCCAACGGATTCATCAAGAGTCTACACGGTTTTGTCCCTTCACAAGGATAAAATAAATTTTAGACTAATTCTCGGAACCACAACACCTCCTTAATTTAAAAATTTCTAGAGCTACAGCCCCTTCAACAGAGCCTAGAGGCTAGAGGTTGGATCAAGACAACATGTTATCTACATACAAGGCAAATTGGGACCTTCTCTCTTATGCAACTAAAGCAGTGGGAAGAGTGATTAGTCTCGATCTCTTAGAATGTGTTATCGCTTTTAGGAGGATATTAAAGCAATGCCACCTTACAAGAAATGAGGAAGAGAATAATATAGCTTGGGCTCATGGGAATTTAGGCGTATATACAATCCAAAATGGTTATAATGAATTGCTCTCTCCCCCTCCGGTGAGGCTAGATGTTCCATGGGATAGAGTATGGTTGACAAAGGGTTGACTAAAAATCAATTTTTTTGTCTGGAAAGTTATGCATCAGAGCTTCCTCAACCATGATAACTTACAAAATAGGGTTTTCATGGTCCCTCTAAATGTATATATGCAATACCTAGGAGGAGACAATAGATCATTTGCTCTTCCAATGTGACTTTACCTTGAAGTTGTGGAGATGACAGGATGATCTCTTTAAGGCTTGCCTTAACCAACAATTAAAATATCCTAATATATGGAAGGTTTGAAAACAAAGAAGGTTAAAAAATAAATCAATTTAGTTGGGTTGGTCTTTGGTTCCGAGATTTATCTAGGGATATATATGGCTAGAAAGGAATGCCAAGATTTTCAAAGAGAAATACACTCTACTAGAGATAGTTTGATAATAATATTAAACAAGGTTACAAAAATAGTAAAAGCTCATGTGGGGGAGAAAAAAACCAGTAGGGAGAGAACATTGCCATGATGTGGAACATGGGGCTTGGCGACCCCCAGCCTTGGGTTAGGAAAAAATCAACATAGATGGAGCAACCAAGAACAACCCAAGGACAACAGATAATATTGGTTTCTTCATAAGAGACTACAAGGGGAAGGTTTTTCATTGGGAATTGGAAGGCCTAGGAGTAGTAAAAAATAATGAAGTAGAGGCTTAGGCAATCAGACAAGGCTCTCCAAATGCTTGGGAGAATGAAGTTCAAAAGATCATGGTGGAGTCCAACTCTCAAATTTTGGTGGGATCACTAGATAAGATTAAGAATTTCAGACCACATGAGTAGCAGATCAAGAACATAGTGAGTCATATTAAATCCATCTAGGAGTAATTTGAGGATGCCATTCCTGTTTATGTAGGCAGAGGGAAGAATGCAATGACTGACTTTTTAGCTAAAAAGGGAAGTGAACACATCTTGTTGGATACCGATTGAAATATGATCAAAACAAGGATAGGTAATGAAATACGCAGGATTAGGGTAGATGTTTATGATGATTAGCCTTTGGTCTAGCATCACATTGCTACTTGTAGTGCTCTTAGTCCCAATATGGGATAGCCCCCGAAATCATAGCAAAAGAGAGAAGCAATTTCAAGTTCTTTGGAATAGTATTAATGAAAATTGTAATTAGGATAAGAGTTTATGCTTTTTGGATCGCATTAAGAAATTTGTGGTCCAAAGAAATGTTAGAGTTAGTTTTATTAAAATCATAAGATTGATAAAAAATAATAAACTAATAATTATAGCTTTAAATCTATCTTCTTAATACTTTTTCACTTAAAAAAAAGTTTAAAATTTGAATCCCATAAAATTTTGACAATATTAAAATCTAAACATATTCATAACATTTCTATGTTTTTTTAATTATTATTATTTTTTTTTTTACATAAGAAACCTTTATAACCAAGAGGAAGCCAACAAAACCCAAATCCTCTAATAAAAACTTGAGATAACCCATTAACAACCACTTAACTGATCTATTTAATTTAGATCAAAATAAACTATTTAAATACCCACCTGCTCCACAATCACCATCATACCAGGCAAACTATTTAAGTACTTTTAATATGACCCACCTGCTCCACAATCACCATCTTACCAGGTAAACTATCTGAGTACCTTTAATATGATCCACCTGCTCCACAATCACCATCTTACTGTTCCAAACTGTGTGTAAACCACCGAAAAAAAGGCCTTTGGCTTGACTATTCAAGAACCTCAAAAATTTGAACCAGGACAGCCCAGAAACTATCACTATTAACCTTTATAAATTTTAACTTATTAAAAATAAAATCGGAACAGCTCACCTTCATGGTTGATGGACAGCTCACCAGCAATGCCTACTGCCACCGGCCTATCTTTTTGATAATGCAATGTTTCCTGTTTATCATGTTGTTTCGAGTCATGCATTTTTCTCGCTCAAGCATGTTTCAATCCTTGCATGCAATCAATCACCGCTCCAGTTCCCAGGAAATCCCAGATCTACTGAATCTCCGCTCAAAAAACATGAAGCCATATGAACAAAAGCGGCAGCATCACCGGTCCAACACAGCATAGAACTTAAAGCTTAAGAAGGTTCGATCCCCTCTGTATTCGATAGTGTCTGTTAAGGACGACGGAGCGAATCGTTGCGGGCAAGCGGAATAAACTCGGAAAGAGGCGTAGGCATGGGGCTGGCCTCCGCCGAGGGGAGAGGCGACACCACCCTGCACACGGGGCACGTCGGATGCCGCCGCAGCCACTCGTCTATGCAGGCCACGTTAAAGACGTGCCCAAAATCTGGCATGACTCGAAACAACATGATAAACATGAAACATTGCATTGGAAGGATTGGTTCATTAGTAGCGATTAGTTTTTATTTGATTTTTTTTATTTATTAAGTAAAGGTTTATAGAAGTTAGTAACTGTTATTTTAGGTAGACTAGCGGTGTTTGCTATGGACTAACCTGCCCACCAACTATTGCTTACATGAATTCGATTTCTTTAATCAATAAATTAAGATTTATAAAAGTTAATAATCCGTAATAAAATTCTTTAACTAAGAAAGTAGGTATTGTAAAGATTCTTATTTTGCTATTCAAGCCAAAGGCCTTTTTGTCGGGTTACAGAGAGTTTGGAACGGTAAGATGGTGATTGTGGAGCAGGTGGATCATATTAAATAGTTTACCTCGAGTTACAGTGATATAATCACAATTCAACACTTCTTACAAATTTTAATATAAATATTAAATTTTTATTTATAAAAAAATTTAAAGGGTGTATAGGTGTGAGCTTAAGGATGTAGAGTATTTGGTCTAGACTATTAAGTGTAAAAATATAAGTATTTGTTTTGCAAGGATATATATTGGTATGTAGTTAGATTTTCTTTTTTAAAATTTCGAGAGTGATTTTATTGTGTTTTTAGTTGTATTTCATTTTTTTAATATATATAAATGATATAAATATATAATTATTTGAAAAGTAAACTTATAAGTATTTTATTTTTTTTTATTTTTTGTTGGAAGACAAGGGGTTGTACTGCGGTACCCCATCCTTGATAAATCACAACTCTCTTGTAAAGTTTTAGAGTTTACAAATAAAATCAATTTTTATGTCATTTAAGTTGCTATAAGTAAATACTTAGATTTTATTTTCATAAATTGATTTTCATTTTCTAGATCTTCTTCAATTTATTTTGTAAAAATAAATATTACAAAATTCAACATTTTTTTTTTGAAATTTACTTGTAACAACCTTCACAATATCAAAACTCCACCTCTTTTGAAAACATAAATACAACCACAAAAACTATAATACACATAAACATGTTATTATAAACAGATAATGAATATATCATAAAATCATTCGAACCAAAGTTAAAAAAATGCAAAAAATTAAAGTTTTATATATTTAAATTTAAGGTTTCAAATTCATAAATAAATTTTAATACTTTATTTATAAAATATGAAACAAAATATAAAAAAAGTGCGAAAAAATAAAATTTTACATTTAAATATGAAATTTCAATTTCATAAATAAATTTTAATATTTTATTTAAAAAAGATTTTAAAATTTTAAAATAAAAAATTAAAAGAGTTATTTTTTTCCACGTAAAACATCCCTCACCTTTCTATCAAATCCTAGTAGTTTTTAAAAATATTTATAAAGTAACTTAACAACCCTTATAAGTTAAAACAACTTAATTTTAAAATACTTGTTTTTTTTTAAAACATAAAACTTAATGTCGGACACGGTGGGTAGGTCATCTCAAATGAATTATTTTAATATAAACTAAAACTGTTTTTGAACGGAGTACCCTTAAATAATATTTTTTGTTTTTGTTCGTGAGTAGTATGATTATAGATTATATTGAAGTGCACTTCTTTTAAAAAACGAAGTTAAAGTACAGACAACATTAGATTGCTACCAACAACTACTACGTAGCAAAGGACTTTATCGACCCAAGATAGAGATGGAGATTGCTACGTAGCAAAGGACTTTATCGACCCAAGATAGAGATGGAGATTGCTACGTAGCAAAGGACTTTGTCACAACCCAAGATAGAGATGGAGATTGCTTAGCTCATAATTTAAAGTAAAATATATGAAAGTCCCTGAATGTAATATTAGCCCAGACGTTAGGTATCTTGGACGTAGAGAGGCCTTTGTCAAAACCCAAGATAGAGATGGAGATTGCTTAGCTCATAATTTAATTTAAAATATATGAAAGTTGCTGCATTCACGCCATCAACTTTAGTGACGTGTTCCATGCTTTTCACCAACTAAAGAACAAGAAGTCAGCCACGTATTTTTTTATAGAATTTAAGATATTATTTACCAAATGTTTAGGTGTTTGGCGCGAGTTTAAAGGTTAACCTCGTTTTCGCTGTTTTGAAAATTTGTCCATGGTATAGGCGAATAGTGAGTGGAGTGTCTTCGAAAAAGATGGGGTTGAAAATTCTGGTAAAGTATTTAGGTTATTGTTAACAACATACTCTTAAAAAAAAAAAAATTAAATTAAATATGTTTATAAGGATAACTAAATTAATATATGTTTTTAAATCTTAACGGTGTTATTTTACATTTTAAAGAAATTTGGGAGAAGAAAGAGAGCTCTACTAGGGTTTGCATATAGTGATGTCATCATTGTATGCGGAAGCTTTAGTAAGATGGAATGGATGTGGAATGCAAGGTTTAGGTTTGTTTTTTTTGTATCCAATACTATTTGGAAAACTGTATATAATTTTTATTTTTTTGTATTTTGTCCTATAAACAACACAGATTAAAATTGCTTTCTACCTATTCATGGTTGCAGGTGAGGGCCCTCTTCTCTCAAGCAGTCCTTTGTAGATATAGTGAGGAAGAGACAAGAAATTGAGGATGAATCTTTGAGTAGTGATGCTTTAAATCCATCTTCTCTACTGTTGTAGCCAAGAAGAAAATGGATAAAGGCTTGTCTAGAGTTAATGGTTATCTTCCTCAGGCTGCCCACCGTCCTAAACTTGTTATTAAACAAAGTCTAATGGTTGAAAATATTTTGTACAAGAGTAACCGTGATTTAATATGCAAGTTTATTGGCATGAGACCATCTCTAGGGTTTATGATCTCATGGATTCGAAAGAAATGGGAGCCTTTAAGGGATATTTCAATATTTCTCATTAGTAATGGATACTATATAGTGAGTTTCTCTTCATGATTAAACATGGATACAACTTTTGGATTAGGGAAGATAAGCTATGGAGCAACAAGTCTTTTTGTGCAACCCTAGAAGCTAGGATTTGATCCATGAATGAAACCTACTATAGTGGCTATTTGGATTTGATTGTATGCTCTACCAATGGAATATTGGTGCAAACCAATTTTTAAGAGATTGAACAATTTCTTAGGACCCTATCTAGGAGTAGCTGGAGATATGATGATGGAAGCTTCAACCATTTATGTTCGAATATGTATTGAGATGGATCTTAATCACCTATTGGCAACTGAAATAGAAATAGATATGGTAGATTTAACCTGGTTTTAACAAATAGGCTATGAAGCAGTCCCCTTTCGGTATAGGATTTGTCATAAGCATAGACATCTTACCCGGTTGTACCCGAGACTATCCAAAAGGAGCCCATTCCATCAAAGGCTAATGGTAATGACAACAAGATGCCAGAGAAGAAGGTAGAAGCTCAACCCATAACCTTGAGCCTAAATACACCAAAATAGGGTTTTGAAGCACCTAAGATAAAGAAAAAGCAAAATAAGAAGGCAACACAATCAAACCAAACATAAGATAGGAACCTAAATAGGTATAAAATTCTTAATATCCTAATGGACATTGAGAATGAGATAACTGTAATGGGGGAACCACAATGGGAAATACTCCAAAAATATAGAATTAGTATAATAGAGGATAACTCAACCAGTGTTGGATACCAATATCCAACCCATCCTAAACCATATTGTCATCACAATTTCTATGAGATTCAAATGCTCATTATATTGATAATGAAATATTTATAAAGTTTATATAGTCCCCAAAATATAGTTGGAGAGAATAAAGGGGAGGAAAACAATTTTAAATTGACTTCTATTAAAACATTTTTCGACCACCTGTCGACTAAATTCTGTCGTCCACCTTGTCGTAAATAGTTTGCCATCAACCCCAAAAATGGGTTAAACTCCAACATTCTCCCCCTTAAAGTTGAGAGGTCTGACTATACAGTCTCTCAGCTTTATATATTGAGCTTTAGCCATGCCTTTGGTGAAGATGTCTGTAATATTGTCCAAAGTGCTGCAATGTTTAAGCTAACAATCTGGTGCTCCACCATGTCTCGGATGAAGTGATACTTCATATCAAAATGTTTTGATCTGCTATGGTGGATAGGATTATATGCCAATTGAATGACACTCATGTTATCACAATACAATCTGGTAGGACCACTTTGTCTTTCTCCAATCTCTTCAAGGACTTTTCTCAATAATAGAGCTTGAGTACTAGCATATGTGATGGCTATATACTCAGCCTCCGTAGATGACAATGCTACAACAGTCTACTTTTTGGAACTCCATGTAATTAGTCCTGACCCTAGACTAAAATAATTCCCTGATGTAGATTTCCTATCATCTATATTGCTGCCCCAATCACTATCACTGAACCCACCTAACTTGACAGAATTACATTTATGGTAATGGATACCAAAATCCAATGTACCCTTTATATATCTTAGAATTATTTTAGTTGCTTGTAGATACAGCTCGGATGGATTAGCCATAAACCTTGAAACAAGAGAAATAGCATAATGTATATCAGGTCTTGTGTTGGTGAGAAACATCAAACTCTAAACCATGCTCCTATAAGTGGTCATGTCAACCTTCGGTGCTCCATCATCCTTGCTCAATTGGATCCCATGTCCTGTTAGAGTTGCAACTGATTTGCACTACTCCATGGAAAATTTCTTGATCATATCATGAGCATACTTGTGTTGACATATGAATATCCCTCTATTTGTTTGATGAACTTCCGTTCCTAGGAAGTAATGCATTAAGTGAAGATATTTCATCTCAAATTGTTTCATCATGGAGTGTTTGAACTCCATATTCATCTTATTATTACTACCCATAAATATGAGATCATCCACATATAAACAAACTATGATAATATTTGTCCCTTGCTTTAGGTAGTAGAGAGTAGGTTCACTTTTACTTTGAGTGAATCCATACTCCTTGAAATAGCCATAAATACGAGAGTACCATGCTCTTGGTGCTTGCTTGAGGCCATAAAGTGTTTTTTTTAGTTTATAAACAAGGTTCTCCCTACCTTGTTCTTGAAAACCTTGAGCTTGTTGAACATAAACCTCCTCAGTCAAGTACCTATTTAGAAAGGCACTTTTCACATCCATGTGTTGAATGTTCCATCCTTTGTGGGCAGCCAAGGAAAGTATTGATCTGATTGTTTCCTGTCTTGCAACAGGAGCAAAGGTTTCCTCATAGTCAATGCCATATTTCTGAGTGAAACCTTTTACTACAAGTATTTCCTTGTGCCTTTCAATGCTTTCATTAGCATTGAATTTGGTCTTGTAGACCCATTTACATCCAACACATTTTTTTCCTTTAGGAAGCTTTACTAGCTCCCAAGTATCATTATTTTTTATAGAGGTTATTTCCTCTTTCATGGCTTCCTACCATATATTATGAGTACAAGCCTTCTCATAGCTAGATGGTTCTAGTTGTGCATTAGTCAATAAAGCATAATTGACTACATCTCCCTTAGGGTCTTGGGAGTCATCATCTCCATACATATGCAAATTTTCAAGTTTTTGCAAAACTGAATTCATTTCACTGGCTTGGCTTCTAGTGTATCTTTTCTAGAATTTTTGATCCAACATTTGAAAATATAGATGATGTTGTAATGTTCTTCTACCTCTTTATGGAGAATAAATATCCATAGGTGAAGAACTTACTGATATTTGTGGAGAAGGACTTGGAGTAGCTGCTTATGTACTCAAAGTAGTACTCATGCTTGGGCTTGGAGGAGGTGTGCCTTTGCTCTTCTTAGGTGTTACCTGTTGTATTTGAGAAGAACTTGCATCATGGGATTCATCATCAACAAAAAAATTTTGATGACCCCATTCTCCCCCTTCATCAAAAATCACATCCCTAGAAAGTACAATTTTATGTGTCTTTGGATTGTAGAGTCTATATGCTTTGGTAGACTCACAATATCCTACAAAAATACATGCTTGACTCTTGGGATCAAGCTTTTTCCTTTTTTCCTCAGGAATTAGGGCATATGCTAAAGAACCAAAAACTTTGAAATGTTTTACATTTGGCTTCTTGCCATACCACCCCTCGTAAGGAGTGATTCCATCCAAACTAGAAGTAGGACTCCTATTTAAAATGTAAACACTAGTTCTAACAACATCCGCCCAATACATATTACATAGATGCTTAGTTTGAAGCATCGTTCTCGCCATCTGTTGTGGAGTATAGGCAGTGGCGAATTGCCTTTTTATCCCACATGCTTTACAATATTTCAAAAATTCCATTGAAGAGTACTCATCTCCTCGATCTATCCTAAGACATTTTACATGGAACTCACTTTGTTTCTCTACATTGTTCTTGAAATCTATGAAGCAATAAAAATATTCATATTTGTGTTTCAAGAAATAAATCCAACACATCCTAGAGAAATCATCTATAAAAGTGAGAAAATAGGAATTATTACCTATGCTTTTTGTCTGCATTGGACCAAAAATGTCTGAATGCACCAGTTGAAGTGGATGGTTGGCCCTCCATGCTTGTCCTTTTGGAAATTTAGACCTTGAGTGCTTTCCCAAAGCACATCCTTCACAGACCTCCTTGTGTTCATTAATTTTAGGAAGTCTTGTCACCATAGCTTGAGAAGTTAAAAATTTCAAGCTAGCAGAATTCAGGTGACCATATCTCAAGTGCCAAAGCACACTTGGATTTACAATAGCAATATTTGCAAGTTGAGCACCCCCTGGTTCTCCAAACTTAAGGGGAAATAACCTATTTTTGGTCATAGGTACCGATGTGATGACTCGATTACAATTGTTTTTATCAAAAATGATACATTTTTCTTCATCAAAAATAAGTTTGTAATTTTTCTCCATCATTTGTCCAACACTTAGCAGATTATGTTGGAGCTTCGGAGTGTAGTAGATGTCATTCACCTTTTTTATGCCTTCTTTCATTGGAACCTCCATGGCTCCAATGCCTTCAACTTGCAAAGCTTTATCATCCCCTAACTTGATTCGGGATTTATATGTGGAATCCATTGTAGCAAAGAGTTATTCTTTACCACTCATATGGTTGGAGCAACCGATATCCAAAATCCAAGTATCATTTAGATTTTGTTCTGATTGTCCATGAGAAAGAAAAATATTATATGTTTCATCTTCTTCACCATAATTTCCATATTGACTGTTGCTTCCCTGAGAATATTTGGACCAACAGTCTTGAGAAAAGTGACCTGGTTTACCATAATTAAAACAAACCTTTTTGGATTTGTCACCTCCTCATCCTTGATTGCCATTTCGGCCTTGATTTCCACCTCTATTTTTATTTTCACCTCTGTTCTGATTTCCACCTTTGCTGGGATTTCCTCCTATGTAGTTGCTTCTGCCTCTACCTCTTCTTTTTCCTTTGCTTTGACCTCTTTCTTGTCCTCTTCCTACACCCTCATTGGATGATAAGGCTTTATAATCGCCCCCCTAACTTGTTGAAGGAGATCCCTGTAATATTTCTTCATAAGACATTAACAAACCAATTAATGCATCAAAAATTAGGGTGGAAAGGTCTTTTGATTCTTCAATGATTATGGCTATGTGATTCTATTTTTGAATAAGTGTTCTTAACACTTTATTCACTACTATTTTTGGTTTGATTTCTTCGCCAAGTGTTACCATCTTATTGACAACTGCTTTGACTCTGACGCAGTAGTCACCAAATTTTTCATCTTCATTCATTATGAGATTTTCAAAATCTCGTTTCAGGGTTTGAAACCTCACTTGCTTCACCTGATCTCTTCCATGGAAACCATATTTCAAGGCTTTCCATACATCTTTGTTAGGATCTCATCCTAACCCTTAATGTAATAACTTCCTTGATGTAATAATTCCTAGTGAACGTGGGTAGTACCCATGATTAATATTTTGTAATGTTCTAAGTTTTAGCTTAGGTAGTGCCTATGACAAATGGCACCCTTTTTTATGTAACACATGATAGATAGGTGGCATTGTGCATGTAATTCGAGTGGCATTGTGCATGTAATTCGGGTGGCATTGTGCATGTAATTCAAAGTGGCACTATGCATGTAATTCGGGTGGCATTATGCATGTAATCCAGGTGGCATTTTGCATGTAAGCCAACCTTGGAAGGAAACTCCTTAAATACCCGAAAGGGCACCAATGTAACCATCTTTTGCAAAATTAATGAAGTATTGAAGGAGGTTGCCCCCTCGAAGAGGCCCGCGATTCAGATCCTATTGTGAGATTGTTCTTTATGCAAATTTCTGTTATATTAATGTGATGTTTATGTGAGTTATTTCCAAGCAATTGTGTGAGAGTGTGTTATTTGAGTTTATTTTATAGCGAGGATCTTAACAAGTGGTATCGGAGCGCTTTCCGGGGCCAAGTTACTGCTATAACTGCAACGATTCTTGCCATCCAATCCACCTGTTAGGTATAAATTCCGTGTGTTTTTTCCATTCTGTTTTTCCTTATTAAAAAAAAAAATCCAAAAAAAAATAGTGTTTTTTTTTTTTTCAGACCAAAAACAAAAAAATATATTATTAGTTGAGTAGGTAGAAACCCTGTATCGGGGGTTTTAAAATATCACGAAGGATACTGTCGTTATTGGCTAAGCTAGATAGCCCATAAAGTGTCTAGTGAAGTGAGGGGCGATCAGGCTCCAATACCCAGGCCTCAGACAGAACTCGCGCACGGACTTGAGCTCCCACGTATCTTCGGGTATATCGGGAGACCATCTAGGATTAAACAAACTTTTAGCCATTAGGAAGCTCTTCGGCATTGTATTACTCATAGTCTACGGGACACGACATCTTGGAAGATTACCCTCTCGTATTGTCGAGAGAGCAAGTAGTGTGCTCAAGGGTATGTGTGGAATCCTCCTTGAGTAGTGGCCTGAAATATTGGTCCGAGCACTATTTTTCATCACTGTCGGTATATTAGAGGGCCTATGGGTGGTACATACTCCTATACTTAGCATTCCTTGGTTCTGTTAAAACTGCAACCTGTAAAAAACTCAAAAATAAAAATAAAAATAAGAATCCAAACACCCCCGTTCGTAAACCTGCATTTCAAAAGTGAGCATATGAGAAAAGAGTCCTCTACCAAGAAAATAATAGAAGGGACATGCATTCGGGATAAGCCATGAGGGTGACACTTAAGTTGAAAGTCTGGAGAGTAGTGATAAAATTCATGATGGCGATCCACGGTCGAGTCGAGTCGAGAGAGTCGGCACGGTCGAGGCGGAATTCACGGTCTTTAGAGTCGAAACAGAGCTGTCATATCAGTCACCTGCAAAATACAGAGAATCTTGAGTGTGAAACACGACCAGTTTTATATAGTGCTCCAGTACCCAACTTTTACTCAGTAGCTCAGAATCAGAATATGTAAACACCGTTAGACTCAGCAAAATAGGAGAAAAAAAAAAAAGTCTGGGGTGCCAAAAAGTAGTGTTAAGAGATATATCTCATTGTGACCACCTCCTCCTGCTGATCATTTTGATATATAGCACCCAAGCACTTTTTGGGCACTTACTAAAAATAGTAAGTCAAAAAAATTCAATTCTATTTTTAGTAACTGGTCACAAAAGGTCAAAAAATGGCCCAGGGTACTCGTGGACACAGAAAGAACTAGAACACTTGGAGTCCCTAACAAAAGCCATTGAGAACTTGAACTCGGCTTTTCACTCCATAAGGGAAGAAGTCCAAGGTCTTCGCCTAGAGCATGAGGCCACTAGAAATCGCTTAGAAGAAGCATTGACTGAAGTGGACATCAAAATGAGAAGAGAACCACCCAAATCAGAATACCAAGCTGAGAGTTCTACAAGGAATCGTGACCATGATACACCCTTTAGAATGCCCAAGTTGGACTTTCCCAAATTCGGTGGGAAGGATGTTGATGGGTGGCTATGTCGAGTTGACCAATTCTTTCGACTTCATAATGTACCGAGTATTTCATCGAGTCCAGGATGGCTTCCTTTAACTTGGAATGCGAGGCTCTGCTTGGTTTCAATGGTTGCGTCTTACCTACCCAAATCTCTCTTGGGAGGATTTTGAATCCCAAATACTCACTTGATTTGGTCCTAGTGAGTTTGAGGACTTCACAGGAGCCTTATCCAAACTACAACAAACAGGGTCAGTTCGAGAGTACCAAGCTCAATTTGAAAAATTGGCTAATCGAACAAGAGGATTGAGTGAAGGGTTCTTCCAGAGTTGTTATATCAGTGGGTTGAAGATGGAACTCCAAGCATAAGTCAAAATGTTGAAACCACGAACTATGATGGAAGCTATCAGTTTGGCTCATCTGGCCGAATCTAAACTCTCTGCCCAAAGACGCCCATCAAAGTTTTCTCAAGATAGACCTTCATTTCCCCCGAGAGCCCAACACCAAGATGATAATAAACCTGCTGCACCCAAGTGCCTCACCACCGAAGAGATGGATGCACGTCGTGCCCAAGGATTATGCTACAATTGTGATGAAAAGTTTTTCAAGGGGCATAAGTGTGCACACAAAAAATTGTTCTTGATAGATGTTGGAGAACCTGATACCGTTGACGAGAGTGATGAGGATGAGGACCCTCCAGAAACACCTCCTCCACAAGAAGAAGGGAAACGAGGAACTCGAGACATCAATTACAATCCATGCCCTTGCGGGCATTACTACTCCTCAAACCATGAAGGTTACAGGATGTTTCAAGGGCCAACGTCTTTCCATCCTTTTGGATTCGGGAAGCACGCACAACTTCATTGACCCTAGAGTTTCTCAACGGGAAAATTGCTATATCCATAATTGTATTTCCTTTGAGGTCATGGTAGCCAATGGGGGAACCTTATCTTGTAAAGGAAAGTGTCACAATGTTAAAATCAAGATAGGGGACTATGAACTCAAGCAGGACATGTTTGCCCTCCATTTGGGTGGATGTGATATTGTTTTGGGATGCCAATGGTTGAGTACGTTGGGCACTATCGGTTGGAACTTTGCTAAACTTTGGATGCAGTTCTCCCAGAACGGACAAACACACATCATCAAGGGCTCCCCAACAGGAACACCTCAAATTATAAGTTCAAACGACATGGAGAAATTGCTAAAGAAATCATCACATGGGGTCATTGCACAACTATTCTCCATCCAACCATCCACATATCCAATGGGTGAAATCCCACCAGACATGCAACAGATTCTCCACAAACATGAGGCCATCTTTTCGGGAACCCATCACACGACCATCTGCATCGCTCTCACGACCATGCCATTCCATTACTGCCGGATAGTACACCTCCCAATATCAGACCACCGTATGAGCGACTCAAGCGCACCTTATTTTGGAAAGGTAGGAAACAGGACATTCGCTCTTTTGTGGCAGACTGCGACACAGGTCAAAGGATGAAAAGAGAAACGGTGCACTCTTCGGGCACTCTTCCACCCTTGCCGATACCGGATCGGTGTGGGTGACATCTCTATGGATTTCATAGAAGGGCTACCTAAATCTGGAGACAAGTCTGTTATTTTTGTGATAGTGGACCGCCTTTCAAAGTATGCTCACTTTTGTGCCCTAACCCATCCTTACACAGCATTCACTATTGCCCAAATTTTCCTTGACTCCATATTTCGCCTTCATGGCATGCCAACCTCCATTGTATCTGATCGTGATCCCAACCTTACTAGCAATTTTTGGCAAGAGTTGTTTAAGTTGCGGGGGACTCGGCTCACAATGAGTTTAGCCTACCATCCGCAAACGGATGGTCAAACGAAGGTTGTTAATAACTGCTTGGAAACCTACCTTCGTTGCTTGCCTCCGATCATCCTACTCAATGGGCAAAATGGCTTTCTTTGGCCGAATGGTGGTACAACACTTCCTATCATACCGCCACCAGAGGTAGAGTACGGACACCCTCCACTCACGCCTCCCTCCTACATTTCGGGCAGCTCCAAGGTACAGGTTCCATCAACACTTCCCAAATTGGATGAAGAAGGCTCCATCTTACTTGCACCAAAGCGGTGCTTGTATCGTCGAACTCGCAACCGTACCATCACGGAGGTCCTGGTTCGGTGGCGTGGACTTCAACCTGAGGATGCTACATGGGATTCCCTCCATCAACTCCAGCAACAGTTTCCTCATTTTTAGCTTTGAGGACAAAGCTTCTTCAAGGAGAAGGGCATGTTAGGATCTCATCCTAACCCTTAATGTAATAAATTCCTTGATGTAATAATTCCTAGTGAACGTGGGTAGTACCCATGATTAATATTTTGTAATGTTCTAAGTTTTAGCTTAGGTAGTGCCTATGACAAATGGCACCCTTTTTTATGTAACACATGGTAGATAGGTGGCATTGTGCATGTAATTCGAGTGGCATTGTGCATGTAATTCGGGTGGCATTGTGCATGTAATTCAAAGTGGCACTATGCATGTAATTCGGGTGGCATTATGCATGTAATCCAGGTGGCATTTTGCATGTAATCCAACCTTGGAAGGAAACTCCTTAAATACCCGAAAGGGCACCAATGTAACCATCTTTTGCAAAATTAATGAAGTATTGAAGGAGGTTTCCCCCTCGAAGAGGCCCGCGATTCAGTCCTATTGTGAGATTGTTCTTTATGCAAATTTATGTTATATTAATGTGATGTTTATGTGAGTTATTTCCAAGCAATTGTGTGAGAGTGTGTTATTTGAGTTTATTTTATAGCAGGATCTTAACAATCTTGTGCAGTTAAACAAAAGGTAATTCTAGGAAAAATACTTTTCTCCAACGCTGCTTGGAGATGATAAAGAGCAGAAGAGTTGCTCTCTTGTGCTTCTTTCTTTGTTTTCTTATCTGTTGCCCTCAATGTAGCCCAATCTGTGGGTTCTGTGTAACCCTCTTCTATTATGTCCCATAATCCCTTACCAATGAGTAATGTCCTCATTTTGATGGACCAGTACTCATAATCGTACCCATTAAATTTTGGAATAGGTAGATTGTTATTGGAGGCCATAGCTGCTAGAAATAAACTAAAAACACACTTTTATTTCTCTATTACAATCAAAGCACTCTACTTTTCAAAGAAGGAAATAAAAAAGTTACAAGTTTAGGTCAAATATAGCTTGATTCACTCTTTCATTGATGGCTTGTTCTTCTTGTTGAGGTTCTTCTATTACTAGATTCACAAAGTTGTCTGCTACTTGTTCTTAGTCATCACTGATAAGGATTATCTCTGGTGAATAAGGTTTTGGCTCTAAATTTTCAATTGAGTTACTATTACTGAATTGTGGATTTGTTGGTTCATGTGGTGATGCTTCTATAGATTTTGATTGCTCAAATATACTCCCAAAAGAGTTGTCTTATGAATCTGCTTCATATCCTAAATCTGGATGTCGTTGATGGGCTATTACTGCATTTTGCAATTGACTAAATATAGTATGCAATCCATATCTTTGAAATTTTTTGTCAAAATATTTGGGGTTCTCTCTCAGTAAAAGAGAACATAGGGCGTGATAACAGCCTATAGATCGTATCATGAATCTTTACAAATTTCTACCCTTCGATGCAGAAATAATCCCCCCTTAAAAACCTCTTAGGCTATTACACAATTTTCAGTCTTCAAGTCTCTCAGACTATTACAAGGAATTTTATCCTTTAAGCCTCTTAGGCTTTTACACAATTTTTCACCTTTTAAAGCCTTTACAATAATTTCCTCTTAGGAAATCTCTATGCCTTCCTTTCTTTAAAATGTTGCAAAAAAAAAAAAAAAAACTTTATTAAAAAATATTAATTAATAATAAAGTAAAATATTGATTAAAACATTAAAAAATATTTTAATTAATATTTTAACTAAATTATTAAATAACTTTAATAAGTTAATTTTTTAACTTTTGCAATATTAAAAAAATATAAACTTTAGGGCACATAAAAAAAAATTAAAGCAATTTCAAGTCGCTGGGACTCGAACCCACGACCAGGCGGAGGGCTAAAGCCCTAAGGCTGGCTCCTCGAGCCAGTCGGGCTAGAGCGCCTGATGAAAATGTAAGTGAGGCGCCTTCTATCTAAAGTCGTCGCCTCCTCGCGACGCAAAAAAAAATAAAGGGATGTTTAATCCCACATCCATCAGGAGGAAACAATGCTATGTGTTTATAAGCTTCAATGGACACATAGGAAATCGATTGCCTTTAGGTAATCAACCATGTCCCTTTTGCCACATCCTCATCAAATCGTCACCCTCCACGTCATGTCTGTGTCACCCTCCTTGCTGCCACATCACACCAATCATGATGCACCAGGTGTCTTGTCTAGTCAGCTTCTCTTCCTTGTCAAACGTGCCTTGGGTCTAGTCAGCCTGCTCTGCCTCATCAACTGCACCATGTGTCTTGGGTCTGCCTAGGTTGTCCACTTGCCATTTGTCCTATGTCTGCCTGGGTCCACCCACCATGTGTCCTCTCCTCGAGTTCTGCATTGGTCTACAGGCTTGATTTCCTTGCCTTGGTTTCCATGTTGTGCTGGTCTCCTCGCCTCACCTTAGGATCCATGCTAGTCTACGAGCCTCCCTACCTCACCTCAATATTCATGCTAGGTATTTGGAGTCCTTGTCTAGTCCACTCTATGGGCCGCTCCTCGACCTCGGGATGCGTGCCTACCTGTGGGCCCTCTTAGTCAACTTGTTAGCCCTTCGACCTCGCCAGCTCTGATACCAAATATGAGATTCAAATGCTCATTAGATTGATAATGAAATATTTACAAAGTTTATATAGTCCCCAAACTATAGTTGGAGAGAATAAAGGGGAGAAAAAAAAATTAATTGACTTCTATTAAAACATTTGCCGACCACCTGTCGACCAAATTCTGTCGTCCACCTTACCATCAATAGTCTGTCGTCAACCCAAAAGATGGGTTAAATTCTAACAATTTCATAGAACCTCAACCTTGTTATGGTCTTGAATGATAGGGATGTCTCAATTAAAGACAAATATAAAGACAAAGGGAAGTCTAATCTTAGAATTCAACAAGTAGAGAAACAATTAAAGAACTCCCAAGCTAAGAGTGTGGACAAAAATCAAACTAGGAACAACTGGTAATGGAGGGTGATCAACTAGTAAACCAAGGAAGATTAAAAAAAATTGATACTCATTGGGTTCTAGGCTCCTAATGATTGTACAATCATGCAATATTAGAGGTTTAAACAACAAGTCTCATCAAATTGGTGTTCATAGTTTAACTAAAAGTCATCATTTTGATTTTATTCTCCTTAATGATGTGGTTATTATAAGCCACTCATGAAGAATAGAAGATGCAAAAAACAAAACCTTAAAGATGAAATCCAAATATGATTATTGCATTCATAAGACATATATATAGGTATATTGTATGTTATATTTACAATCATGCATATAACAAATGACAAGGTGGTTGCAACAAGGCTATAAAAGAAGCCCATAAGACAACAAACTAGAAGTCAATATATAGCTAACTAGAGAAGAAGAGGTGGAAACTACTCCTAACCACCTAAACAATTAAATAAATAATCCAACATGAGTTTTATTGTGAAATCTCATGTGGCTACATACGGGTGATAAAATCAAACAACCTGGTGCAGTAATATAATAGTTTATGTACCTATTGGTTCCAAAATCCATCTAGGTAAGTGAATGAGTGGAATGCACCCTCAAGAGCTCGACCAAGAGGTTGGATGGCTTAGAAATAGGGATATTTTAGTCAATCTCTGGAGAAGGCTAGTTCTTATGCCTAGCTAATCTAACTAAATGAGGGGTTGTAGGCTAGAGTAAGAAATGCAAAGGGTTAGAGAGACAAGCTAAAAGTGGTTCATATTCGATAACATCAAGATACAATGCATAGAGTCGTAATATAAATTTAAATTAAACCACCTAATAGAACAACCTACTTTCCTTATGCATTCAAAACATTTATCATTAAGAACTCTAAGTGATGCTAAGTCATTCTAGAACTATAATGATAAATCTAGGTAGAAATCCATAATGCAGAATAACTATAGCAAAATTACCCATTCCTAGCTTTAACAAAAAATCTTTAGAAAGAGTCCAAACAACAATCCGATATTTATTTAAGAAGACATATAACCTCAATAAATAGATTTTTGCCAATTGTAAATGCCAAAGATCCGACCATTAGAATGTTTCACATTCTAGTATATATAGAGATTTACAATGTATTTAGTTATCTAGGAATGATTGCTATCAAAGCATATTATAGGCCTTAGGGCAGGTGTAGAGAATGGTTGTCACATTCAAGTTAGATGTGTTTAACTACTTTAGACATGCTTATTTGATGTGGATGAAACATATTTTATCTTGAGACTGGCTTGCATGTTGCATCATTGGATTAAAACCATCAGCTGTTGATCCACTCCTTTTTGTTATGCATAACTAGTTGAGCAAGGGTAGGTGTGAAATATGGAGGGCTTCAATCATCGAGATATTCTAACGGTGGTGATTCTTGGTTGTTGATCATCACACACACATCTGTTGATGTGGAGCTATTTTGAATTACTTATGCAAAGGTTGGTATCATGAAGGTACTTTTCTCATTTTTGGGCACCTTTCATAACCTAGTATAGTTTCTTCTTTATCCTTATGCCATATTGAACTTCTCCTTATCAAGTGGAATGATGACTTCACTCATGATGTTTATTATTTGCAAAGTCTGACAACTATGTTTGATCATGTATGATGTCAGATGTTGGGATTCTGTTTGATCCTTCTATTGCTCTATGCATCCAAAATTGTATTTGGCTTTTGTAGCAACGAAAAAACGGTTCACCTTAACTGAAGCAATAAAATGTAAGTGCGTTATAAGTCCTATGAAAGCGTAAACCAAAGCATGCAAGCAAGAGGCAACATGTAATAAGAAATAAAGCAAATGGGGCGTTCTCCTTATTGAGTAACTTCAAATCAAATTACAATGCCTTCCCTTGAGGACTTAGGGATAACTTCAAATTTGGAGATTCTGTGATATGGAAGACCTCGTCATCAGGCAAATCCATGCTAAGAGATTGATCATCCCCAAGAGAAGCCTTCGCAAGCTGATCGACGATGACCTGACCTTTGATATATTTGTATCCGATGAATTCTAGGTCGAACTCTATCAATAGCATGATCCATTTCACCATACGACTACTATGATAAGTGCGACTTATCATGTATTGCAATGGATTCTCTTTCGACACAACATATGTGGTATGCCCTAGCATATAATGGTGTAGCTTCCTAGTGGTGAAAACCACTGCTAAGAACAACTTCTCGACATATGCGTATCAAACTTCCTCATTGACCAGGGTGTGTCTAAGATAGTAAGTAGCCTACTCTTTGAAAAACTTGTTCTTCTAGGCTAGCATGGCTCCCAATGCGATCTCAATGGCTGAGATGTACAAGTAGAACGATAATCCTGGTCAAGGGGGTACCAAGACTAGTGGTGAAACCAGGTATTACTTTATTTTATCAAAGGATTCTTTGCACTCATCATCCCAATGGAATGCGACTCCCTTATGCAATAGTCTACTTATTGGCCAAAACTTATTCAACAACTGTGTTATGAAGCACTTGATAGATACAATTTTGACTTGCAGGATCCGCACTTACTTGATGGTGGTTGGGGAAGGCATTTCAAGGATAGCCTTGAATTTGTTAGGGTCCACCTCGATGCCTCGCTTGGAGACTATAAAACCCAAGAGTTTTCCAGATGTGACACCGAAGACGCACTTCTTGGGGTTCAGCCTGACATTGTGGTCAATGAGGCGATCGAGGACTTTGAGTAGGACATTGGGATGCTCATGATGTAGTAGAGACTTAACCAATAAGTCATCCATGTAATCTTCTAGAATCTTGTGAATGTAATCATGGAAAATGTATGTCATGGCCCATTGATAGGTGGCACCAACGTTCTTGAGGTCAAATGGGATGACCCTATAACAAAATGTCCCCCAAGGCGTTGTGAATGCCATCTTGATCTGGTCTTCTAGGTTGATACGGATCTGATTGTATCCAGAGAAACCATCCATGAGGGAAAGTATTTCATGGCTTGCTATAGCATATACCAACACGTCAATGCTAGGAAAAGGGAAATCATCCTTTGGACTCACCTTGTTTAGATATCTAAATTTTGTGCATATGTGAATCCTCCCATTAGGATTCTTGACAGGAACCATGTTGGACAACCATGGTGGATAATCTATGGGGATAACAAATTGGGTATCCAAGAGCTTTTGTATCTTATATTTCACCATCAAGGCTACTATTGGATGCATCTTTCATAGCTTTTGCTTTACCGTCTTGACTGTCGGGTCGAGTGTTAGATTGTGGGTGACTAGATTTGGGTCTAGTATCGACATATTCTTATAGGACCATGCAAAAGTCTGCTTTCTCTTCATAAGAATCTGAGTGTACATGGCTTGCTATTTAGGGGATAAGCCTTCCCATAGCTTGATAAACTATGGACTATATGGATCTGATCCTAAGTCTCAGTCAATCGTTGGTTCGACTAACATATACGATTCGTCCTCCAACTGATGTGGGGTCAGGATCAGATGGATGTTGTCTTTTGAGTTAAGATCATCAATAGGAATTTCGAGTTTCACTTCAACATGAAATTCATCTTGAGTAGACCCTGGGTTGAAATGGAATATTCTACCAAATGGCCAGTACTTAGAAGGTGACGAGGTGAATCAACACGATCCCAATTGATATCATCTAGGTCTAGATGCAACAACATGGAAGGATCGACTAGATTGCGGAGTGATGTGGTCAAATAAATGGAGATCATGTTGATGGAATAGATTTTCTCTCTAGGACCACGGGTGAAAGACTTCTCATCAATATAACTTCCTATCCCAAGTATGGAGGTGAGGGAATAGGATCACCAGATCCTGTTTAGGAATAGATTGCAAGATGGGATCGTTGGGATCAACGAGCTTCATAGATGTCGATGGGTCAAGAAATACCGCATGATTGATCTGGTCCAGATTGAATGGTCTTGCCCTTAAGCATGGGCTAACATGCAGCTAATGATACACTTCATCTATGTCGATGGGCATGTGACGATGATGCAAATAAGGAGGACCAAGATAGGCCCTATCTGTCTCATCTTCATCATTACTATCGTATATGAATCCCTCGCCTCTACCCATGGGAATTGGGTGATTAGGATGATGAGGTCCCATATATGCTTGCTCCTCATAATCATCATTGTGGATGAGGACTTCTTCACTCTCATCTTGTGGTGCCATTGGCACGTGAGGATTGAGTAGTTTGAGCAAATGGATTGATCCCTCACTAGGTGGTCTAACTTCTTGAGGGTAAACTGACTCTTTAGAAGGCAGGAGATGTTTCCAGATAGGTTCATCTATGGGTAATATGTGCATGAAGTCCTCTTGCTAGTCATCAATGGGGACAATCTATGAATGATCACTATATGACTCAAAGGGATCATAGGGTGCCACCTCGTAATCAAACTCATCGTATGAGGTCCATTCATCAGAGGGGTCATATTCACAAACATGAGGACATGCTTGTGAACTCTCACCTCTCTCAAAATATGAAGGAATGTTGCTAAGGACCATAGGGTTCCCATTCGATATCGTGAAATAGTCCTCTAATGAATAGATGGTATGCAGGTTAGCGTATGGGTCTCGAGCCAACTCATATTTTTGACTTATGCATAGGCGATTGAGGCCATCTAAGAGGACATCTAAGGGCAAGGGGTTGTTATACCCTAATCCTGACTTGTCATACGACATCTGATATTATAGCTAAAAAGGGGTACGCATGCCTTACTCATATCGGCCTAAACCATAACCATGCCAATTGCATAGGTCAAAATACTTTAGTGTGAATTTTGGGTTAGAAAAATAATCGACCTGTTCCCTGAAAGGTTCCTCATCCTAATATTCCTGTTGATAGGGCTCTATTCCATAATCAAGGCCCCCATATATGAAATTTTTCTGGTTAGGAGGGAGACCTAAAGGCATGATGGTGCCCTTAGGAAGGACAAGTCTGCCCATGTCCTATACTGACTCAACAATGGGTGTAGCCATGATATTCTGGACTATGTACTCTCCCAGACCTGTGTTAGCCATCTCAAATATGATTGAAGACCATGGTGAAGGGGGAAACGGGAGTGCCTCTTGGGCCCATTCCATGTCAGGCTCGTCGGATGACTCTTTCACCGTCATGCTAGGTATCTCCTCAGAGGAGATGATGGAAACTATTGGGGGGATTTATTCGATGAGTCTTTTCCCTGTGTCCTTCAGCAAAGAGGGCATGGATGATGGCAGTTCCTATGAAGGAGCTGATGATGAAGATGGGATGGACTGTGATGAAGATAGATCTATAGGGGGGATGATGCCAGAATCAGACCCAAATGGGACTTATTTATCTAAAATTCTAGATGAGGCGATGGTAGGGTCGATTCGGGAAACTGCTGCACTAGGTTGCAATATTTGAAGGGTTCTAGGTCCACCAATATGACATGAACCTATCCTTTATACGTGTATTTTAGGCACTGGTGTGCGATTGAAGGGACATACTTCATGTTCCTAATCCAAGGTCTACCTAGTAGGATGTTGTATGCCATCTTGCCCTCTAATATGTGACACAACATTGGAATTGTCTTTTGTCCAACTTGAATGGGCAAGACAATTGTGCCAACCATTGAGCATATAGCATCATTGAATGATCGAAGGGTGTACGTGGACATAACAATGTGCGATATTGGTAGTTTAAGGTGATTTAATGCCATTGTGGTAATGATATTACTGGATGAACCATTGTCTATCATAACTCTCTTAAATGAAGTCCCATTCACACATGCGATGATGTGCAGATGTGGGTCCACTATATCAGTGGGAATAGGCCTTAATTCATCTTCCATGAACATAATGACCGACTTAGTGCATTGGCATACATTCCCCATAAAGTTGTTGAAATAATTTGCTTCCTGGGGTTGCAGCTCAATCACTTTTAGAATCTCCATCAAGGCCTCCCTGTGAGGCTGTGATTGTTGGATTAGTTCATAGATGGAGAGCCTAGCCGATGTGGTCCTCAAACTCTAGATCGTGGCTACAGGTCTAGGTAGGGGAGTATGTACTGAGGGTGGTGGAGCTCGTGAAGTTTACGAAACGTCACTTGGAGCTGTAGGGGCTGCGGTTGGACTTGGGTATCTATTGTTTTGTGTCATGATGCTCACCATGCCCATAAATCCTTGCTTGGGATAGGCCTGATGGGCCTTGTTTACTTGTAGCATGGGCTTGGCCTACTCCCCATGGGTAGGCAAGGGGTCTTTGTAGACCTTCATATGTTGGTTTTTTGGTGCCACGGGGTTGTCCATTGTGAGAGCTTTACTATCGATTAGGTCTTGCACCATGTTCTTGAACTTGTAACATCTGGAGATGTCATGACCCTTTTTCCAGTGGTACTTATAATACAAGTCTTCCTAGTATCCTTTAGGCTTTGGTGCGCTAGGATCTATAGGTCTACTCTCAGGTAGATGGACCAAACTGGTCGTATAGAGGCAGTTAAAAAAGGAATCCATGGATTTCGTTATGGACGTATACCACCACTTGGGGCGACGCTGTTGATTTTGCCCTTGTATTTGATTTTCCTTTTCATAGTTCCCAGGGGGTGCGACATGATATTTTACCTTTTGAGGCTACTATGTTTATGCTGGCCCTGGGATATTAATGGCAACTTGATTGACTATGATGGGTTTCGGTTGTGCTGCATTAGTCTTAGTGGTATTAGTCCACTCCTTATTGTGAGGTTTTGTAATCTCGCCCTCTTGGATCTTGATTTCTTCGATGGTCCTGGCCTGTGCCAAGGCATCCTCAAGAGTCACGTACTGTTGGAGTTAAAGTAGCAAAGATATGGGTTTTAGGCAGCTCTTAGTAAACATCTGGGTCAACTCTGATGCAGGGAGTAGATAGGGCAACTTTTAAAGCATACCCTTTCATCTGTTTTGATAATTATTGATTGACTCATCGTCATACTGCTTGAGACTAGTTAAGTCAGCAAGTGTCGTCTTCCTCTTGGTGTTGAAGGTGAAACATTCTAGGAATGCATCCACAAGCTGATCTAAGTTGTGAATGTTGTGCTTCAAGAGCTGTGTGAACCAATCGAAGGCAGGGCCCATGAGGGTGATCAAAAAAGTCCTTAAAAGCAAGGCATAATTGTTCTGGATACCAAAACATTGGCTCAAGAAATGGGTGATATGCTCCTGCACATCCTCTTCCCCCTTAAATATGGCTAATTGAGGCATCTTGAATTGTTTGGGGTAGGGAGACAAGGATCGATGAATGCACAGGGTGACTACGAAGTTGGCATAACTTGGGATTTTGGGACCCAGAGGTTCTATTCTCGATTGACTCAAGATGCTCTAATAGTGCCTTGTAAGCATCGAAGGACTTGATCTCCTGTTATTTATCTTATTCCCGTGGTGGGTTGCGAGGAATGTGAGGCCTGTTACGAGGTGGCTGCGGGACAAACCCCTTGCATTGATATGGAATTTCCACATGTTCTTCTTCCAGCTTGTACCAATCACATGCCTCATAAGGCATATCTGGAGCTAGTCTATAAACTTTTGCAGTCGCCTGCGAAGGGCACCCTACATTAGTATTGGGAGTCAGACCTATGAGGTCTAAGAGGAAATCCTCTATAAGGTCTATGCGACCTTTCCTAGATAGGGGGATGTTGCCTCTGATAGGTCTTTGCCCTATGAGTGATCAAGGTTGGAACCCGATCATGTAGGGTCTTTTGAAACAGGTCATTGGTTTGACGTTGAATATGTTTTTTTTTTAGCAGATGCAGGCGGACTAGATACTCCTTGTCATGCTGAAGCTATTTAAATTGAGCTTGGCATTCCGTGTACATGGCAACCACCTATTTAATTTGTTTCCCTATTTGGGGCCTAGGTGGCCTAGATGGTTCCCCTTGATCTATCTCTCATTCATGATGATCTAAGACCTCTATAACACGCTTCCCTCTATTGAGGTTGGCTACATTCACCTGCAGATCTGGTCAAGGCTTATACTCAGCAGGTGTGGAGGTACAACACCCCCCTACAGTGAATTTATCTTGAGGAATGTCATGGACTTCCTCGTACCTTCCCTCGTGAACGAGGAAAGGTAGGGCTGAATTAGCTCGCTCTACATGATGAGCCTCATACTCATCTTGATACCTAGGCTCCCTAGTCTTAATTGGGTGACATGGAGGTAAGATGTGATCATATTGCCCCACCCAATGTTTTTTGTGGGGATCTAGACCTTTAGTGGGCACTTCTTCTTTGACAGACACGTGAACGCATGGCACTGCCCTATCTCCATGTGCCTCTTTGTGCACTAGACAGTCATCGTAAAAATGAGTGTTTGACGTGTCCATCTAGTGGGAGCATTCTTCTTGAGTTGGTTCTTGGTGCACGAGGGTATCCCGCCTAGGGGTCTCTTGGAGACCCTACTCTGTCCTAGCTGTCCTAGCTATCCGTGAACTGGGATGAGTGTCAGCTGTCCAAGGCGGTATCACCAAATATTGGGGGCTATAACGAAGGTGACTTGTGCCTCCATGTACACTCTCTGTAGCTTTCACCCTTTATTGGGCTTGGATATGGGTTAAAACTATTGTAATGAGATTCTATCCAATGCTTAATGCTTATCTTCTTTACAAGTCTTATGGAATGATACACCGGAATAGAAAACACATAATCAAACATATGTTTATCTTATTAATGTATTAGACGTGTATCCTAAAACTGGTTTCAGTTTTGTTCAAATTTGTTGTAAAGAGATATCATGTCACATGTTTGATAATTATTGGATGATATTCTTGAGTTTAATGGTTTTCACCTGTATACTCATAGCTCGACAACCTGGCAATGAACTCTAGGTCATGTTATCCCACCTATAATGTGTGGTAATAAAGTCCACACATGGTCAGGTAGCATAGGTCCTACCAGTTTCTCACCCAGTTCACCCGTAGTCTATGATACACCTACCCGAAGGGTGATGCATGCTATAACCCATGGGCTATGAAAGATCTTGGAATCAGCCTTGGCAAGATGGATCGAGTTCATGGGATTTGAGCCAAGTGGATGGAGATGAAACCCACCATCACTTACGCTCTACCAACAGTTGGGGATGAAGTCCAACTCATTAGCATTTAAGTGGATCGTGGTGTGTGTGATTCCTTTTAAGATTTGAAGAAAGTAAAAGTAAAAGAACACTCAAATGATTTCATTCACTAAATGCAAGATTTATAGCAACGTTTTACTTTTAGAAGAGTTAAAGATCAAATATGGAAGTCACTACACTAAGCTAGGAAAACAACCCTAAATGAAAGCTTGTTGGTGGATAAGCAACATGCAAGCAAGCCAAGGAATATGTAATCCTATTTAAGACCTTTTACTTTATGTATGTTTTTATGTTTTTGCATTTTTAGAATAGGAAATGTGATAGTTTAACTTTCCCACTTAAGCACAAAGTAAAAATCAATAGAAAATAGAGTTATGCAAATGAGAAATAGAAAAGAAATGGTTCAAACCCTACCTATTCTCTGCCATTATCTCCTGGTTCTGAAATTTGGATAAAAAAACCTGTTGTTTTCTATTCATTCCAGGGTGGGACGAATTGCAGGTTTGCATTCATCTCAGGGAGGGACGGATTTGCATTCGTCCCAGGGTGGCACGAATAGTAGTCCTGAGTTTGCCTGGGTTTGGAGCGACTAGAACCTACAATCAAAAAAAAGGTAAAAAATCAAGTTAGAAGTTCACCTAGACAAATGGGGACTAGGTCCCATCATGATCGCCACAGTAGAAATAGAAAAACAGTGCACATAAACCAAAGCAATAGAATGTAAGTGCGTTATAAGTCCTATGAAAGCGTAAACCAGAGTATTCAAGAAATAGGTAACGTGTAACAAGAAATAAAGCAAATAGAGTGTTCTCCTTATTGAGTAACTTCAAATAATATTGCAATGCCTCCCCTTGAGGACTTAAATTAGCTTGATACAATATGTTACAACAAAGAGGTGCCAAGAGATATCAATCTCTCAAAGAACATGGTGCACATCCATTTTTCTTTCGCATGCCCACACTCGAAGTGGGTGGGCCAAATGTCACTATTGCTTGTTGGAAATTTGATTTAATTTGAGGTATTTTATGTTTTCATTGATGTCACATGGATCATATTTGGTTTTGGTGGCAAAAGCACTTCATAGATAATCATCTATGATATTTCGGAGAGCATGGATATATACAGGGTTTTTATGAAAACCAAGGCAGATAAAATAAAAGGTTTTATTTAAAACCATGGTAGGCTTATGTGGAAAGGGATTTTCTTAAAAGTCAATGTGGAATTTTGTTTCATCGAAAAAGGACCTCCGGTGATGAAGATATTAAAGTTTAAAGTTTAAGTTTAAATTAATGGAGGGCCGACCTATGTGCAATTAATGGAGGTTGGCATATATATAAAAAAAATATATATATATATATATATATATATATATATATATATATATATGTAAAGGTCTCAATTTATTTTGGAAATGGGGCATATTATATATCGTCGAAAAGCTTATTTCGAGGGCTATTTGACTAACTTATTTAGAAGGAGAAATAACATGTGTAAATATATATTTCTAATTTTGCAAAGGGGTTCCAAAAGTGAAGTTTGCCTTGTTCTTTTTCAAGAGGATTAATTATTTTATGAGGTGACAAGGTATGCAATATTGTGATTTATTTTATTTTATGGTATAAGTGGTTTTGGGAATGAAAAGGTTATGCAATGTTTTGATTTATTTTATTTTATGGAACAAGTGATTTTAGGAGAGATAAGGAAGTTGTGCAATTAAAGGCCTTGGTGATGATTATTGAAAAGTGGAGTAATGTTGATTATTTTGTGATCTACTAACCCTTGTGAAGATTGGCAAAAGAATTTTGTGATTGTGGCAGATTTACAAAGAGGTTTTTTCATATTCATAAAAGGTATGGGCACATTATCCTATTGATTGTTTATGGTGGTTGATTTCTGAAATATCATTGGAGGGAAAAGGATTGTTTGTGGTTTCCTTTTTGAAAGTGGTTGGTTGAATGCTTCAAGGTTTTCTGAATTGAGAGTTGTGTTTAAATATTGTGTTATAAACATAGTGTTTGAATCCCATTGGTTGTGAAATAAATTGAGTAGAAAAGAACATGAATATCATTGTTATGTAAGATTTATGATTGAGCATTGTTGGAAATATTTGAGTCGGTTGATGCATACTTGGATTAGGGTTTTGTGAGAAATAGTTGTCCCTTGTGGTGATTTGGGTTGAGAGTGAGATTAGAACATAATTGAGTCTCTAACAATTCTCTTTATGCTTCTATGAGATTGAATTGAGTTGAGTTGAGATTGATTTTATTTGAGTTGAGTTGAGATTGAGATTAGAACATATTGAGTCTCTAACAATTTTCTTTATGCTTCTATGAGTTGAGTTGATTTGAGATCATTATGGATCATTGTTGTCATCCATTGAAGAGTACATTGTCATTCATTGTTGAGTTCATCTTTGATATTTACCTTTATAGATTTATGGATGATATTTGAGTGCTACTTGAGCATAATTGATTGAGCCTTTGAGAAGGCATTTGGGAAATATTTGAGGACAGTGTTGGGACATATTTGTGGACAGTTTTGGGAAAGTTCTTGGTGAGCTTGCTAGAGCATATTTGGGCAAGTTCTTAGTGAGCTTGCTAGAGCATATTTGGACAAGTTCTTAGTGAGCTTGTTGGAGCATATTTGGACAGGTTCTGTGTGAGTTTGTTATTCAGCATTGGACAGGTTCTATGTGAACTTGTTATTTAGCATTGGACAGGTTCTGTGTGAGCTTGTTATTCAAGTTTGGACAAGTTCTGTGTGATCTTGTTAAGTAGGTTCTGTGTGAACATATTGAGTAGGTTCTTAGTGAGCCTATTTGTAGAGCTTTAGAGGTGACAAAGCACATAGGATAGAGTCTCAATGGATAGAGATCCAATAGCCAACACAGTTGAAGATAGATCTGAGTGAGGAGTCTTCAAGTGGAGAGAGGTCCACCAGTTAGTGCAGTAGAGAGACAGATTCTTCTAGAAGATCACATAGCCAAAGCAGAATGGGAAAGAGTTCTCTTGTGAAATATATCCATGAAATTGAGATTAGGGGATTAACATCTCCTTTGGACAGATATCCATAAACATTGTAATTGAGAGTGATTCCCAAAGAGATTGATTGAGAAACTTTTAGTAAAATATTTTCTCCGTGGAGTAGACCACATTGGGTAAACCACATAAATTATGGTGTCTCTATTGTGTATGGTTTTTGTGCATTACTTTTATTACTGCTATTGATACTGCTATCTTTACACAACATAATATTTGAACTGAAGCATCTTATGGACATGTATAAAATAACTAATTGAAAACAATTAGTGCATGAATTTCTATTCATTCGAGGGTGGGACGAATTCAACTATCTTAGATTGGGGGATGCTCGGGGGTGGGATGCCCACCAATATCTCCTAAATTTTCACACCAATCCAATGAGGATTGATGAAAAATTATAGGAAAAGTTTTTTAGGTAAATTTGGTGTGGGTATTTAAACTATAGATTCGGTTTTTCAGTCAAATTGTGCCTTCTTATGCTACCCAATAATATCTCTCGCTAAGGAGAAATTATGGATGAAAAGGGAACAATAAGGGTGAGGTAATAATTCGGTAGCACTTTGTTGCAAATCCTGGCAAATGTATCTCCCATTTTGGATGAGAATGTCATCCAATTTATAGATCTAGGAGGTCAAATGTGCAAAGAGCATGCAAGGGCATGCAAGGCCAAAGGGGCCACTGGTCCATCAGGGTGACATGCATAGAAATGGGAAGAGAATCTCCCCAAAATGGCCTCATTGATGAGGGTTGCCATAGGCATACCCTAGGTTATGACATGCATGCTTCTAAGAGCAGGGTAAGTGGCAATTTTTGGCGGCCACTTGTCTAGATTTGACTTTTGCCAGTCAAACCTGCTATTCACTCCTCCTTGGGATGAACGATTCTATTCACCCTGAGGTGGGACGAATAGGAACTACTATTCATCCCAGGGTGGGATGAATAGGAACTAGGCCTCAAAAACTCCCCAACTGATCTAGGAACCTTCCAAAACTACTTTAGGAGTGGTTAGAACCACTGCTTGACCTCTGAGGGCTGCCCTGGGGGATTTGTGCATTAATTTAGTCAATGCCTCGATAGCATAATTAGATTGGCATTGCTTTGGTATCAAAAACTTGTCAAATATTTAAGCTTCCAAAGATGATATCATCACCCTATAAGATCTAGCATTTTTGGAGGCTTAGTAATCTATAACACAAGATATCGGGTATCGAGCCCAATGCCTTGGGATATTTCTCACTTGAAATTGCTATTCATTGTATTAGATATTTTATACCACATTGTTGACATCACGATTGTGGTACACTCGACTAGCTTTATTTATTTTCCTTCAATGATTAACTACCAAATGTCGGGTGATGGATGCTAAGTTTTATACCTTTGATTTTGCCTTTATAAAATTTTTGGATGTCAAAATTTTGTTATGTTACTGCTAACATCAGTGTTCTAAAACATTTGGCTAGCTTCCCAGGATTACCTTTTTTTTTGCTTTACCTGGCCATATGTTGGATGTTCATGCCTTTACACCAAAAAATTATTTGATAGATATATTCCTATTGCTTTGTATTTTTCCTTAGCCTATTTTGTATTGGACTCTTCCTTTCTAGTTGTAAGCTTTTGAAAAAATTTGGCCTACTAAACCATCCTTTCATCCTTAAATATGCTTTAGTAGCCTCCTTTGATGTCCTACTTTGCTATATGAACTGTTACATGCTCATTGTTGCATTACTGCCTTGGAAAATGACTACATGTTCTAAACTATACCACATAGTGGATGTAGGCTATAGAAATTACCTACATGCCTAAGCTAATACCTAGGCTAATCAATGTCCTCATCATACCTCCCCATTATAGAAGCATTGGACTCCAATAATTTTACAATAAAAATGGGAGTGTGAGAGACCAAACACTAAAAAATATCCTACTAGCTAGATGGATTGGAGGTAAAGATGCCATATTATCATAGGCCTAGACAAGGTCGATGGATACCATCGATACCATTGCATTCAGAGGAGTCTTGCAAAGCATATTTCAAGGTATTTTTAGATATCATTTTTGGTAGGGAAGGATCCCCAATCGAGGAGAAAACTAGCACTGATCAAAGAAGAATTTGACTGCCCATGAGCACTACACAACATAAAGCTACAAATCCATCACCACACAACATTGAAGGATTATTAAGGTAAAGGTTGATTTTTATCATTAGCTTACTTTAAACTTATGGTATTTGGAGTTATAAGGTTACTTTATATCTACTACTGCAATATTCAACATTAGTGATTCATTAAGCAAGCATATTTCAGAATTGTTAATATTTGCAAAAAATAACCAAGGAGGAATAAGGGTTATTACTAAATTTTAAAATTATTTGCAAATATTATTTTCTAATTTTCTCCAAATTTGGGATTTATAAGGAATACAACATCAAATTAGAAATTGGAAATTACAAAATATTAAAAATCAACCAAAAGGGGTTTTTAAAGAGGTTTATTAAAAATTTTCAAAGGTTGGAATTTTAATAATAGTGTTGTCTCAAAAACACTTAAAGGAGGCAAAATAAATCCAACATCAAAATCTCTCCAAAAATTGAAATAGTGCTTAGCTCAATAGGAGTAATAAGGAGATAAAAAAAGGTTGATTTTGGTGTTTACAAAATTTTACAAAGTCAATCCAAAATTGAACTACAAATTACAAAAAATACTATATTGATCATATATCCTATCCAAAACATCATAGTTAGTCATAAGGCATTCTACAAAACTTGGTAATATTAGCATCCATAAAAATATTATTATGAAGTTCTAAATTCATTAGATAGATATAAGCTTTCTACAAAACCTAAAATCTTGTTAGGTTTGTGTACTCTCATCATTAGGGAGATATAAGGAAGTCTACAAAACCTAAGGGTTAAAAAATGTTTTTCAAATCAAGCTTATATATTCTAAGGGTTACATATACCTTAATATTGGGAGCTATAAGGTATACTACCTAAGATATCTATATTTTCTTCTACTTCTTCAAATGGAAAAAGGAAAATCAAACAATAAGTGCAAAAATTTCTCTAACAAGAATCACTCCACAAAGAATGAAAATAGTTGGTACATCGACTCAGGTGCAAGTCATCATATGATAGGAAATCTACAATGGTTTGACTATCTTGAAATCATCAAAGTCTACAAAATAATAATTGCAGATAGTCAAACTTATCCTATTCATGGATATTGATGTGTAACACCAAGCAAATCATTCAAAATATTTTTCTACAAAAAGTATTGTATGCTCCTAGATTAACATTCAATCTCATTTTAGTAAGAAAATTGGTGGAAAACAACTATATGGTCAACTTCAAATATATGAATGGCATCAATACATGCCTTATCATAAATCAAGGTGAGATAGAAGCGACAAGATCAATCCATGGAAACACATATATCCTAGACTCAATGGAAACCTCACAAGACATTGTTATATTTCAAAATGATGCTAACACATTTTCAAAAGAACAAGTTGGAGAAAATGAAGAACCAATACATCATAAAGGCAAGTACAAAAGAATAAAAATAAAAAATATGAGAGGACAATTACACCATGCTTTACTCAACCATCAAAAATTAGAGGAAAAATTAGAATAAAATGAAGATATTCACAGAGAGAACAATACATTTGAATGGATAGAAGAAGAAGATCCATTTTGAAGACTAATATCCTCAATACCCAAATATTGTAATACAAGGCGGTGTTCGAGTTAGAGTCTATTACATCATTTAGATCATGTAAATGTACCTTTATAGGTACATACTTAAGACATTAGACTACTTTAGATGGAAGTTATCTAGTTACTTTATGCAATGTAATAAATGCACAAGTATCAATGTGCAAGTTGTAAATGTGCAAGGTATCCCTTGTACAACTAGGTAGAGTGTTGGCCAAAGAATCTATCTTCCATTATAAAAGGGCCTCATTGTAAGAGATTGATAAGACAATAGGTAGTAGTAGTATTACTGTGTAATTCCATTAATTATGGAGTACAATGTAGTCTTGTAGCTTCTTGCATGGAGTGTCCATTTCCTCCATAGCAATATCATATTCATTTTCATCATTTCTATTTATAGCATATTTCTTTAATGTCGTAAATTTACTTTCTTTCATATTTTTGCATCTTGTAATTACCATCTCCCATTGCGATCTATCTCAAAAGCTAAAATTTTTAAATAATATCAATCCTTGGTAGGGTTTATGTATGTAAGTCGTAGGGTAGTTGATAAGGCTAAAGATTTGCTATTCTGTATGACTTACTTGAAAACACTTCTCACAAGAGATGGTATTCTTTCAATGTTAGAAGAAATGAATACTTTGATTAAACTTGCACAACAAAGATCCATTTATATTTTTTATTTCATCAAGATGAAAAAACAAATATTCATCCATATTGATATGATGTAGACGTTTGATGAAAGTTTTATAAAACCCTAGTTTGAGAGTTGGAGAACTTTAACAAACATCAATGATCCTACAAGATTTTTGAAGTTCAACATCAATGATCATCTTTGTATTAATGTTCATAAAAAGGAGATACCTTTATATTGTTATGAAAAGTGATCACATATAGCTATAGATAAAGTTGAAAAAATACCCATAACATACAATGAATTTGATGTAGTTGTACACAATACAAAAATTAAATTGAGAAAAATAGAAAAAAACTTGACAAGAGAAATAAGAGACCATTTTCAAAGAGATGAATTGCTTGAGGCTATGGGTGTGGTTAACCCTATGTTTTGGGATCCTTCTACTGACTACACTAATATAAGTGTTAGTCTTACAATGGCACTGAGAGGGGGGGGTGAATCAGTGCAGCTATTTAAAACTTAAAACTTTAACTCTTAAAGCCAAAACAATGAAAGCTTAAAACCAGAAACAACAAGTACCACAAGAGAGCATCACATAACACAAGATGTAACGAGGTTCACCAGTTTTGGCTACTCCTCAAATTAGACTGCTTGGACTCCCATCCAAATCCAGCCATTGCAAAGCACCAACTTTACAATCAATTTACCAGCATCCACTGGAAGGAGCACCAACCCCTAATTTACCAGCACCAACTGGAAGGAGCACCAACCCCTGATTCCAAGCACCAACTTGGATTTCTATTTTAAATCTTGATTGACATAAAAATGCCTTCTGTGTTACAAGACCCTCACTGGTCTATCTTAACTCAAATCAATCTCATGGAAGCATAAGGAGAATTGTTAGAGACTCAATATATTCTATTTCTTACTCTTAATCTCAACTTCCTGTCCACAAAGCATACACTCTTTTACAGCTCTACCTACTGCACACTTACAACCCTTTCATATGGCTTGCACTTGCAGCTCTCATAGCTCTGTACTTCTTACAACATTCTTCCAGCCCACAACACTATCCCTCTATACTGCAGCACTCTTTCCTCACCGTTCTTTTCTCTCAGCAGTTCTCTATCTCTCTTTTTTTCAGCACTCCTTTCTTTGGCTTTATCTAATATATATCTACCCACACAGAGCTCAACCTAACGGATCACTCTTACCGCTCTGTTTACTGTGCTCTGACAGCCTTATCTACGTATTTCGGCTCTGACAGCCTTATCAACTTATTTCGGCTCTGACAACCTTATCTGCTCATTAGCGGCTCTTCTTTTTGCAGCACATTTATCAATTCTAAGCAGCATTCACTTCTACACGCAACTGCCCTTTTATAATAATATATTCATCTTGAAACCCTAAGTCTTCTGTAACTGCCATAATCTCGCATGCAGGCTATTAATAGATTTGTCTCTTTAATTTGGATTCTTAGAGCCATCGCTCACCGAATTTTACTCCGTAATGGACCCTATAACTCAGCTCTGACTTCACTGACACTCCTGTAACTGTAGTTCTGACTCCCATTTACTATTACTATAACTGCCCCTTTAACTGCCGCTCTTTCTCAGCTTTTGCATGTTTTACAACAACCTATTATATTCTATTACAGCCCATGCTTTCTGCACTCTTTTTGCAACACTGCGGACCCACTACTGCACTATGCTTTTTCCTTATTTTCTCACGTTTTCCTTTTTACCATATTTTGTCATGCTTCCTTTTTCTTATTTTGCCATGCTTTCATTTTCCTCGTTTGCCACGCTCATTCCGCCGCACTGTAGTTTCTGTCTGCTTGTTACACTGAGCATTTTTGTAACCCCACCTGTAACAGTTCTTGTTTTGCTGCATGATTTTATTCTGCAACTGTCCCTATGTATGCTTCTCGGCTTTTACCCATGAAACTAAGACATGTCGCGAAATCATGACATCTTTTTCTCTCTCCTCTTTCCTTCGCTTTTGCCCGCAAAAATGAAACATGTCACAAAATCGTGACATCTTTTTCTCTCTCCTCTTTCCTTCGCTTTCGCCCATGAAAATGAAACATGTCACGAAATCGTGACATCTTTTTCTCTCTCCTCTTTCCTTCGCTTTCGCCCATGAAAATGAAACATGTCATGAAATCGTGACACTTTCGCTTCCTTGCACTCTTCTCTGCATGCACCAGCGAAAACATGACATGTCATGAAATCGTGACACTTCTTGCTACCGTACATTCTTCTTTGCATGCACCAGCAAAAATGGAACATGTCATGAAATCATGACGCTTCTACTTCCTTGAGCTTCTTTCCACATGCACGAAATCGAAACATGTCACGAAATCGTGACACTTTCGCTGCCTTATACTTCTTTTCGGCATGCACCAGCGAAATCGGAACATGTCGCGAAATCGTGACACTTTCACTGCCTTGCACTTCCTCCTTGACTTTGTCACGAAATCGTGACGCTTTCGCTTCCTTGCTCTTTCATTTTGCTTCTGTCACGAAATCGTGACACTTCATCCTTCGGAGCCTTCCTCTCTGTTGTCACGAAAATGCGACATGTCACGAAATCGTGACATCTTTTCTCCTTAGCTCTTCTCTTCTCTTCAGGTCGAAAACGCGACATGTCGCGATATCGTGACACTTTTTCTCTCGAGCTCTTCCTTATGCAATATGTCACGAAATCGTGACACTTTTTATCTTGCCTTCTCTCTCCTACAATATGTCACGAAATCGTGACACTTTTTCTCCTTAGCGCTTTCTCTTGACATCGGATCGTGAAAACCCGACATGTCACGAAATCGTGACACTTTTTCTCCTTAGCGCTTTCTCTTCGATCCTGACATGAAATCGTGACAGTTTTCTTTGCTACGCCTTCTCTCCAAACATGTCGCGAAATCGTGATAGTTTTCTTACTTGCCTTCTTTGCTTCCAACATGTCGCGAAATCGTGACAGTTTTTCCACTTGGCTTCTTTGCCTCCAACATGTCACGAAATCATGACAGTTTTTCCACTTGGCTTCTTTGCCTCCAACATGTCGCGAAATCATGATAGTTTTCCTTGCGCCTTCTCTCTCCTCGAACATGTCGCGAAATCATGACAATTTTTCTTGCGCCTTCTCTCTCCTCGGCCATGTCGCGAAATCGTGACAATTTTGCTTGTGCCTTCTCTCTCCTCGGCCATGTCGCGAAATCATGACAGAAAACATGTCGCGATATCGTGACAATTTTCTTACTTGTCTTTTTCTTTGATTTTTTGAATCTGGGCCACTTTGTCTTCTTGGAAATTCATTGTACATGTTATGACTGACCTCTGAACTCCTGTCCACTGCATCAACTGCATCAACTGATCTATCTATTTGTGTTGACAACAATGACAATACTTTTGCTGCACCTTGCTCATCAATCAACTCCTGTCCATTGCATCAACTGATCAACCTGATCGTGTTGACAACAATGACAATACTTTGGTTGCACCTTGCTCATCAATCTCCCCCTTTGGAATTGTTGGCAACACACGTAATTGCATGCAATTACCTATAATTCTTCTCCCCCTTTGACAATAATACCAAAGGGCGGCTGCAAACTCCCCTTGAGTCCATGCACAACATTCTCAGGCAAAAATTATTACAGTTAGCAAAAGCATAAACATGAGCAATATGATAAACAAATGCATAAATGCTCCCCTTGAGTCCAAGACCACTTCATTTCACTGATTGACAACATCATGATAAGCATAATAGGCATCAACAAAATCAACAATGTGAATAGCAGCAATAACCAGTGAATGACACCATCACCGTCAACTTCACCAATATAACATGTGTAAGAGCATGACTGGACCACTGTCTTCTGTGCAACTACCCTCTGTTGCTTTGCAAACTCAAACTTGTCCACTGTTAGTGAAGGCATACAATAATCTTATATAGCCAACTTTTTGTTCTGCAATGCCAGCAACATCTGCATACATCTCCACCATGCATCTTGGATATATTCTCAACAAGCTTGAACCCAATGACAACTGTTTGTCTCTCTCTGTAGTGAGAATCCAGCAGGCTACCTCAATCCACTTTCAACTCTGTGCAAGTACCAAACACTGTACCACAGCACAACCAACATCTTTTCTCAACCAATTAGGGCTTTAGCAACAATGCTTATAGACAAGGTTTAACCAATCATCATTCAACTCAAGATTATCCTTGAAGCATTCAACCAAACACTTCATGAAAAGGAAACTAGTAGACATCCTTTTCCTTCCAAAGGTATTTGAACAAGACAACCACCAACATAAATCACCAAGGCAAAGAATAACTTGCTCAAATCAAACTCAATGGAGTAAGCCCAAATCATGTATCAAGTAAAGCATTAACTTGATCAAAACAACCTCTATGAAAGCAACTCAACTATTCATCACCAGGCTGGAAATCATCTGGCTGCTCATTAAAAACCTCTTCTTCAGTCTTCCCATTCAACATGTTGGTTTCACATCTTTCAACAAAATTGACAAGAGACTCACACTTGTACCAACTCTGCAAATTTACTGCCAACTCTGTGCAAACATCAAATACTATACTGTAGCACAACCTGATCTATGTTTTCTACAGTTACTACAGGTCACACCTTACTTTCAACAGTGCAAATCAGGTGAAGACATTTTGTCAAACACTTTACAGCCAACCATAGAGCCCCTTACTCAACCTCAAACTTCTTAACCTCGGATTGATATTTTATCAACAGTTAAAATGAAACTGTCAGTGAATTAAATAATATTCACCAAGGCGTCATGAAAGATCTAACAATCTTTACATCAAAGTGTAAAACAAATACACGCTGCTCGAAACACAAATACGTAGCTAGGGCAAGCATTCTTTCGTTGAGCAAATTATCTGGACTGTTATGATTCGTAATTTTGAACAGTGGTATTAAGAATCATCAACAGTACAACAGTGACATATCTCAAAACTACCAATGGTGACAGCTCTCAAATTAAACACCACACTTCACGGCATTTCCACAAACCACTATATAAACTAAAAAACACACTTTAACAACTATACAACATTAACCCGACTGCTTACCTTTCATCCTCAGATACCCAGACAAATACATAGGAGCATTAAAATAAAACTTTAATATTGCTCCTCCCGAGGATGTGCCACCTAGAGTTGCTTAGAGCAATGGCGGAGTAGCCTCCATCAGTCCAAGGAGACATGATTTCCTTTCTTCTGCCTTTCTCCAGACTTTCCTGAACTTGGGCTTGAGTTTTTCAACAACATCCCTATTTTGCTCCTGTTCGTGAACTTGAACATTTCTCTTGCGGGGTTGTTTCTTGTGCATTCTTGATGGATGATTATTTTCTTTTCTTTTATGCACATGATATGTTCCTTGTCTGTGTTGTCCTCTTTGTGTCTGATGAAATCTAGGGTTTTGCCTTAGATTAGATACATAAGTGCTTGGACAGAACCTTGCTATGTGCCCTTGACCGTTGCATTTAAAACATTGCACATGTTTTATTCCCTGTCTGTATTGCATTCTGTGTGTATGATGAAATCTATGGTCTTGCCTTAGATTGGATGCAGAAGTGCTTGGACAAAACCTTGCTATGTGCCCATGGCCATTACATTTAAAACATTGCACAGGGTGTTCACTCAGAAAAGCAGATGTATTTTTATCAGCATAACTCTTTGATCTATTGTTCGGTCCACAATAAATTGCCTTGTGACCAAAGTGGTTGCATTTAGAACAATAGCCATTAAAAGCATTATTATTAAAAGAGTGAGAGTGAGAGAACCTCTTTTGCTGTGGTTGCTTTGCTGTAGATCTTCTTTGATATTTTCTTCCTTTTGAGGATTCAGCTTCAGACTTTTCTTGCTTCAATCCTTCAACCGTGGACTTCTTCTTCTCTGCATATTTGGAGGATGAAGGTTGTTCAGCTTCATATCCAAGACCAAACTTAGCCGTGGAGCTTCTTTGTTGATTTATCATTGTATCTAGCAACTCTGTGCTCTTCTCAAATTTGAGATTTATATTGGCCTCTTTTAGTTGTTTCTTCAATGAAACAATCTCTTCTTCTTGTTGGCAGCATACAGTCTCTTTCTCATTGATTTGAGACCCAAGAATATCTTCAATCCTTTTGTACTGTTCTACTTGCAGATTTAGATCAACAATAACTTTGTTAGATTCCTCTTCACTTGTGTTGCATACATCATCCTCATCATCCAGGTGTGTCTTCAAGGCTTCTTCTGATTTCTTGGCCTTTTGAACTTGTAGGAAGAGATCTTCAATCTCATCCCCATATTCTTCTAACTTCTTGGACATTCTTTTGTTCTTTTTCTTTTCTATACTCAACTCTTCAAGTGTAGATATCAACTCTCCTTCAAGATCTACTTCAGCCTCAAGATTTTCATCACAAACTTCAGGAATCACTTCTTCTACCTTTTCTAGTTCAAATTTCTCTTCTACAAGAACTGAAACTGGCTGGGATGCCTTTTTGGAGGAGGATCTATTCTTCTTAGCCATTGTGTACTAATCCAAGATCAACCTTGACTGATTTAGCCAAAACTGGGAACTTGGCTCTGATACCAATTGTTAGTCTTACAATGGCACTGAGAGGGGGGGTGAATCAGTGCAGCTATTTAAAACTTAAAACTTTAACTCTTAAAGCCAAAACAATGAAAGCTTAAAACCAGAAACAGCAAGTACCACAAGAGAGCATCACATAACACAAGATGTAACGAGGTTCACCAGTTTTGGCTACTCCTCAAATTAGACTCGCTTGGACTCCCATCCAAATCCAGCCATTGCAAAGCACCAACTTTACAATCAATTTACCAGCATCCACTGGAAGGAGCACCAACCCCTAATTTACCAGCACCAACTGGAAGGAGCACCAACCCCCGATTCCAAGCACCAACTTGGATTTCTATTTTAAATCTTGATTGACATAAAAATGCCTTCTCGTTTACAAGACCCTCACTGGTCTATCTTAACTCAAATCAATCTCATGGAAGCATAAGGAGAATTGTTAGAGACTCAATATATTCTATTTCTTACTCTTAATCTCAACTTCCTGTCCACAAAGCATACACTCTTTTACAGCTCTACCTACTGCACACTTACAGCCCTTTCATATGGCTTGCACTTGTAGCTCTCACAGCTCTGTACTTCTTACAACATTCTTCCAGCCCACAACACTATCCCTCTATACTGCAACACTCTTTCCTCACCGTTCTTTTCTCTCAGTAGTTCTCTATCTCTCTTTCTCCAGCACTCCTTTCTTTGGCTTTATCTAATATATATCTACCCACACAGAGCTCAACCTAACGGATCACTCTTACTACTCTGTTTACTGTGCTCTGATAGCCTTATCTGCGTATTTCGGCTCTGACAGCCTTATCAGCTTATTTCGGCTCTGACAGCCTTATCTGCTCATTAGCGGCTCTTCTTTCTGTAGCACATTTATCAATTCTGAGCAGCATTCACTTCTACATGCAACTGCCCTTTTATAATAATATATTCATCTTGAAACCCTAAGTCTTCTGTAACTGCCATAATCCCGCATGCAGGCTATTAATAGATTTGTCTCTTTAATTTGGATTCTCGGAGCCATCGCTCGTCGAATTTACTCCGTAATGGACCCTGTAATTGCCGCTCTGACTTCACTGACACTCCTGTAACTGCAGTTCTGACTCCCATTTACTGTTATTGTAACTGCCCCTTTAACTGCCGCTCTTTCTCAGCTTTTGCATGTTTTACAGCAACCTATTATATTCTATTACAGCCCATGCTTTCTGCGCTCTTTTTGCAGCACTGCGGACCCACTACTGCACTCTGCTTTTTCCTTGTTTTCTCGCGTTTTCCTTTTTACCATATTTTGTCGTGCTTCCTTTTTCCTGTTTTGCCATGCTTTCATTTTCCTCGTTTGTCGTGCTCATTCCGCCGCACTGTAGTTTCTGTCTGCTTGTTACACTGAGCATTTCTGTAACCCCACCTGTAACAGTTCTTGTTTTGCTGCATGATTTTATTCTGCAACTGTCCCTGTGTATGCTTCTCGGCTTTTACCCATGAAACTAAGACATGTCACGAAATCGTGACATCTTTTTCTCTCTCCTCTTTCCTTCGCTTTCGCCCACAAAAATGAAACATGTCATGAAATCGTGACATCTTTTTCTCTCTCCTCTTTCCTTCGCTTTCGCCTGCAAAAATGAAACATGTCACGAAATTGTGACATCTTTTTCTCTCTCCTCTTTCCTTCACTTTTTTATGCAAAAATGAAACATGTCATAAAATCGTGACACTTTCGCTTCCTTGCACTCTTCTCTGCATGCACCACGAAAACATGACATGTCACGAAATCGTGACACTTCTCGCTGCCATACATTCTTCTTTGCATGCACCAGCAAAAACAGAACATGTCACGAAATCGTGACGCTTCTGCTTCCTTGAGCTTCTTTCCACATGCACCAGCGAAATCGGAACATGTCACGAAATCGTGACACTTTCGTTGCCTTATACTTCTTTTCGGCATGCACCAGCGAAATCGAAACATGTCACGAAATCGTGACACTTTCGCTGCCTTGCACTTCCTCCTTGACTTTGTCGCAAAATCGTGACGCTTTCGCTTCCTTGCTCTTTCATTTTGCTTCTATCGTGAAATCGTGACACTTCATCCTTCGGAGCCTTCCTCTCTGCTGCTATCACGAAAATGCGACATGTCACGAAATCGTGACATCTTTTCTCCTTAGCTCTTCTCTTCTCTTCAGGTCACGAAAACGCGACATGTCGCGATATCGTGACACTTTTTCTCTCGAGCTCTTCCTTATGCAATATGTCACGAAATCGTGACACTTTTTATCCTTAGCCTTCTCTCTCCTAGAATATGTCGCGAAATCGTGACACTTTTTCTCCTTAGCGCTTTTTCTTGACATCGGATCGTGAAAACCCGACATGTCACGAAATCGTGACACTTTTTCTCCTTAGCGCTTTCTCTTTGAACCATGTCGTGAAATCGTGACAGTTTTCTTTGCTTGCGCCTTCTTTCCAAACATGTCGCGAAATCATGACAGTTTTCTTACTTGCCTTCTTTGCTTCCAACATGTCACAAAATCGTGACAGTTTTTCCACTTGGCTTCTTTGCCTCCAACATGTCGCGAAATCGTGACAGTTTTTCCACTTGGCTTCTTTGCCTCCAACATGTCGCGAAATCGTGACAGTTTTCCTTGTGCCTTCTCTCTCCTCGGCCATGTCACGAAATCGTGACAATTTTGCTTGCGCCTTCTCTCTCCTCGGCCATGTCACGAAATCGCGACAATTTTGCTTGCGCCTTCTCTCTCCTCGGCCATGTCGCGAAATCGTGACAGAAAACATGTCGCGATATCGCGACAGTTTTCTTACTTGTCTTTTTCTTTGATTTTTTGAATCTGGGCCACTTTTGTCTTCTTGGAAATTCACTGTACATGTTCTGACTGACCTCTGAACTCCTGTCCACTGCATCAACTGATCTATCTGTTTGTGTTGACAACAATGACAATACTTTTGCTGCAACTTGCTCATCAATCAACTCCTGTCCATTGCATCAACTGATCAACCTGACTGTGTTGACAACAATGACAATACTTTGGTTGCACCTTGCTCATCAATAAGTGATTTGTTTATCAAATACATGGGTAATCTTGTTAACCATTTCACAAAACGTGTGGAAGTCAATGGTATTGAAATCAATGGTATTCTCAATAAAGATCATTTGAAAAAATAACCAGGCCATTTTGGAAGTACAATGGTTGATCAAGTATCATGATTGATTAAACATCATGAGCCAGGTTCCATTTCACGTTTGTGGAAAAAATGTGTGCCAATACTTTTTGACAAGATACGATCAATGAATATTTTTATTTATGTGAATTATGTCAAACGATGATCTTGGAATATATGGAAGATGAAAGGGTGTTTAGTGCATTATCTTTTTTATAATCTAAAGTTTGCAACAGGTTGGACAAAAAATTGAAAAATTGTTTGAGAGTATATGTGTCAACCTATGAGGTGGAATAGTATCCTTATGACAGAACTTTCACATATTGGAAATCTCTTGCAGATAGAAGAGGTATCACAAATACTCATGATAATGATAATGGTACTTGCAGTGATGAGATAGAGACACAAAGATCATGTATGCATACATATGATTTTGGACAATATAAAAATCTTTTGTTTTAGCTTCTTTCATTGTAATATATGGAAGATTTTAAAAGCTTAACATATTTCACATTATTTGTTATCAATTTTTTTCTAGAATTTGGAAATTTGATTTTGCTTTACTGAAACTATGAAATTTATTGGATTATGTGTATATGTTTATAATTTTTTTGTTTGATATCTTATTGTTGTTTTTAAATTGTGTTTATTTTTAAAAAATTATATGTTTTATATCATAGACATGTTATTGGATTTTTTGTATATGTTCATAAACTTTTATTTTTATATCATATCCCTATTATTTGATTATCTATATGTTCATGAAATTGTCTATTTTATATTTAAGCATTGTTCTTGGATTATTTGTTTATGATAGTTAAATTTTATATTATATGTGTATTTTAGAAAGCCTTTATGGCTAAAGAGATATTTGTATAATGTAAATTTTAAGTCCCACTAGGTTTGTCTGTGTTGGAAATCACCCATTTAAAAATATTTTATAACACAAAAGAGAATTTTTTACCTATGTCCATCTTGATTAACAATTAATTTATAATTGACAATCATTAATTGCATCCATATTAACAAATTTAAACATAAGAATTTTTAAAATTTAATCATTTCAATGGTAAACAAATAAAAATAGAACATAAATATAAATTGAAACAAAAATTTAAAAACACAATACACAAATTTTGGAAAATGTATCTTTTATTAATTTGAAAAACATATTTTGATAATTTACAAAAATGTTGACTGCTATACAACAAAAGTTATAGTCAACTATTGAGATTTTTTCTTCATTTTGTGAATCTACTTGGTGCATGAAGCATCTTTTGAATCTACTTGAGGTTGAGATTATGTTTCCTCAATAATTTGCTCTATCAATGCACCAATTCTTATGAGGTTGTCTTTCGCTATCTCCATACCCTCCAACAACTCCCTTTCTTCTTTTATAGGATGTTCCTGCAATGTTGAAGCCATTTATTTCTCTTTTTATTTAAGCAAAACATCAAGATCCATATTATGTTCTTTGACGATCCTCCTAAGGTAGTTGTTTTATATTATTGTGATTTGCAATATTTCTTTTAATTTAACTTCTTGTAGATTTTTTTGGAATTATTGATCAAAAATTTCGTGTTGTTCACTTGCTTCTTCAGGTATTCGAAATTGGACTGCAAAAGAGAAGAAAATATGTCAATATTAATAAAAAAAACATCATATAGGTAAAAATAATGGACTTATCTTACACATAAGATATATGACTTACATCAGCAACATCTCTTGCTACTTGTGCAACTTTCATTTTTTTCTTATAGTAGCCCATTGATTATAATATGCTTGGGCTTCGACATTGAGGTTTTATAACCTATTCAAAATAATTACCATAATTTCATCATCGTACGTGGAGGTGACCTTCACCTTGCCAAATTTAACTTGATGTAACTATGCATCAACATTTTATGGTTCATTCTCCACTAATGAAAAATATTCTATCTTTTTGAAAAGTTTTTATATTGGGCATTTATTTATTTGATCAAAACCTTTGCTCGATATTTCCATTCTCTTATTTTTGCAATATTTGATAGAAGACTGTCTTTGAATGTTGCCTCACAATTATCAGATAATAAAATATCTTTCAAAAAATAAACTTTTTTATCATCAATGAGAGGATGAGGGTTGGCAGTTTGATGGGGAGGGGATGAGCTAAGTGCATCGGTAACTAACCCCATAGTTTCTTGTGCTTCATTATCCTGTTGCGGATCTTGAAGCACATCAGTGGCCTTGAAATACCCAAATTTTGGAATGTTGCCCTGAAAACAATAATCCTCATCAAGAGGAGGATTAGGTAATTTTGAAATGTTGGGCATACTTGAGATATTTTCTATAGAAAGTGTGGGTAAATTTGACATAGTCTGTGTCTAGCTTAGTGCTAGCCTTCAATCCCGTAGAGAAAGGAATTGTTTCCCATGCATCCATTATTTATCTCTTATCAATAGTTGCGTTGGTAAATGCAGTGACAACGTCACTTTTCTTCTTCTCTAGATTAATTGAGTCAACTCCCCTATAAAATTTTACAACAAAATTTTAAGTAAAACTATTGTTAAAAATAATACAATAAAATTAAATTTAGTTTAACTACACTTACCAGAGGAAGATGTGACATGTACAGAGGATTCCATCCTCATTGAGGGATCCATTCAGTGTTGCTCTGAAAACATATAAAAAAATAATTAAACTAAGTCTAACTTTTATTCAACAAAATACATAATATTGAAAATACATAACAAGTTTTGAATAGTAAGATTATCTATTGGATGCGACGGTTGGTTGACTTCTTCAACATCAACCAAAATATTTTGTGAAACTAATGGCGGTGCATGAGAAACAGGTAAGGTAGACCTAAATCATTTTACAATTCTTGTAAATATTAGTTTCGATTTTAGTTGTGAGTCAAAATCTCTAGTTGCTTCTTGCATGTGATCCCTTGTAGTGGCCTTCCATCGAGTAGAAGAAGTGGAATATTTTCTCTACATTCAAGCTCAAATTAAAAATTAAAAAAATGTATTTGAAAATAAGAATATTGAGTTTATTAAAAAAATTAATTTTACCTCCACTTGTTGGACTATTAAAACAACAGAGATCAAGCTGGAATGTTGTGATATTGGAGGTGGGGATTCCTGCACATCATAATATGCTTCATAAAAAAAGCAAATAATAATTTTTTTTGTTGTTACAATCACATTAGGGTTTCTACGAGTATTGAGAAGATATTGTTTAATGTGGCCTGAAATGTAGGTATTCCAATCAAATTTGGTTTGGCTAATACATCGAACCAAACAGGCCAATGCCCAAATTGGAATATCTATAGTTCTTCCTTGTAAGACAACTCGCACTTGGAAGAATTCAATGCAAGCATGAAGAAACTTGTTCGAAACACTAGAAATGTTTAAGCCCATTTTGGACTTGGTAGAGTGAATTGCAAAAAAATTATATGAAAATATTATTAGTTAACAAATTATTATAAGACAAAATTAACACTTGCAAAAAACAATCTTTGAAATATGGAGAGTTATACCTCTCAAAAACTCCGTTGAGAGACCGAAGTTGGTCTCTAGGTATTTTTTTCTCCTCATCGCTTAAAATATATTGATTTGTGATGAATTCAACATCCTTGTGTAGGAGCCCTGTCAGTATTTGTACATCCAAGGGTTTAACAGTGAAAGAAAGATTCTTGTTTTCAATGGCGATCTGGACAATCGACCGGTCATCATCATAGGAGTTTACAATACTTTGTAGCAAACCAATATCATTGTTGTAATACACCATTTTTTAATCTCACAAGTCTAGAGCCTTTGAACCATGAGGTATCATATCTTGGTGTGGTGAAAATATTAGAAATGCTAGGGCAAACAATATTTTTGAAGGAAACCTTCGAAGGAATAGGAGAGGAAGAGCTAGCCATTTGGAAGGATGAAGGCATAGGCTTAGGAGAGGAAGTGCTGGTCTAATCTAGGTTGCAAGGTAAAAATATTTGAGGGATATCTACTACCTTAAACTATGCTACAAGGGAAAAAACAAAAAAATAACTATTTATACCTTTTTATAGAAGTCTACAGGCATGAAGTAAATGAGTTTTTGATACATGGTGATAATTATGACACATGGCGATATTTAATTGTAACACTTGTAGATGGTTGTGTGTTGTTGTTTGTCATCTGATTGTGTTGGTGTCTTGTCATCTAATGTGTTTTTGTCCATCGTTTGTTTGTTTTGCTATCTATCATTCATTTGTTTTGTTGTCTATTGTTCGACTATTTTGTTATTTGTTGTTCGATTGTCTTATTGTCTATTGTCCATTTATTTTGTTGCTTTTCGTCCAATTGTTTTATTATATGTCATATGACTATTTTGTTTTCTGTCATAAGATTATTTTTTTGTAGTTGTTTGATGACCCATTTTATATTGTTTATCATTTGATATTTTTATAGTCTATCATATTTCATCCTTTATTTTGTTGTCTATCATCCTTCGTCTGATATTTTTCTATCTATCATCCTTCATTTGATATTTTATTGTTTATCATCTTTCATTCAAAATTTTCTATCTATCATGTATTGTCCGATATTTTGCTATTTATCGTCCTTCATTTGATATTTTACTTTCTATTATCCATCACTCAATATTTTGTTGTCTATCATCCATTGCCTATCGTCCTTCATATATAATGATAAATTTGCCACACTTCTATAAATTTTTATGAAAAAAAAGGAAATTTACCATGTTTTTTATGAGTTTGGACATGATTCAGCTTGATTTCAAAACTAATACACCCCATTTTTATAAATACATTTTGGTTTCGGCCCCTTATGCATAACCCTGGCGTTCGAAGAGGTTTTTTTTAATGGTCACTCAAGCTAGAAATTCTCAATCATATAGAATTATATCACATTCCAATTCTCTTAGAATGGGAATGGATCATAAATCTTTCTCTAAACCATTATGGTTTGAGAATTTTTGGCTAGAAAAAGATATTAGGAATAAAATCTAAGTTTGGTGGAAGTAGGGGAACCTTGACCATGGGACAACATCGTTTGGAGTCTTTAAACAAGTTCAACATGTCAAAGCTCAACTCAAAATGTAGAAAAGAGAAAATTAAATTAAAATTTCAACTTTAGAGAGTTTCACTAGTTGCAAGGATGGAGAATCTAGCCACATTCTTCTGGATGAAACAAACATAGAAGACTTGAAACAAGAATATGAGATAGTCAACAAAGAGTTAGAGATTATAGAAAAAAAATCTATTGGAAACAAAGAGCCAAAACTTCTTGGTTGCTAAAGGGGGATCAAATTACTAAGTTCTTCCACTACTTATGCCCATCCTAATCTTGCAGTGCAAAAATAAATACTTAATTGTATCCCACATATTATAATATATAAATAAAATGAGACCCTATTTAGAACTATGGATCTAGAAGAGGTGAGACACATAATTATCAACATGAGAATCGAAAAGTCCCCAGGCCCTGATGGGTTCCCGATTGAATTTTCTAGGCATTTTGGGATGACATATGAGAGGATGTAACCAGGGTAGTGGAATAATCTCATGCAAATTTAAACATGTTACAGGATATGAAACACACTTTCCTTACTTTGATTTCTAAAATGGGATAGGCTTCCAACCTTGGATACTTTTGCTCGATTGCACTATGCAATGTAGTCTAATAATTACCAAACTAATGGTTGAAAGACTCAATAAGGTATTGGATAGTATTTTCTCTCTAGAGCAAGGAGGATTATGTGGAGGGCTGAAAAATTTTGGATGGAGTAATCTTGGAACAAGAAGCAATTCATACATCACATCAAAAAGGTCAAAGAGGTATGTCTATCAAATTAGACATGTCTAAGGCCTATGATAGATTCCCTTGGAAATTTTTGGATCGAATGTTAGAGAAATTTAGTTTCTCTCAAGGTTGGAGAGAGTGGTTCATGATGTGTGTCTCTTCAACCTCCTTCTTAGTCCTCATAACGGTATTCTCTCAATTCCCTTTTAGGCCTCTAGGAGAATTTGGCAAGGAGATCCTATATCCCTATACCTATTTATTATTATTTTTGATTGGACAAATTTCTTTGAAGGAATATGCAACAAAGAGTTATCTTAGGAGTGCAAGTGAGAGTAGTTAATCTGACCCATTTACAATTTGTGAATGACATAAGTTTTCTTGGGGTGACCAATGTCAAGGAGACAAGAGAGTTCAAGGTTACCTTAAATACCTATCAGGAAACCATAGGCCATGAAGTGAATGTAGTCAAGTACAAGGTAGTGTTGTTTAATATTTAAAGGGGTATCCAATATCAGGTTCTAAACATATTAGGTTTCTCTTGGGGCTCCCTCTTGCTAGAGTTCTTGGGATTTCCACTCCATTATAAGAATATGAAGGTGGAAAATAGAAAATATTGGTTGATAGAAATGGTGGAAAGGTAAATCATTGGATGCATTGTTGGCTTTATTTTAGAGGAAGAGTGACTCTTCTTCAATTAGTGATTCAAGCAATGTCAATTTACAAGTTCTCTATCCTTGTGGCTTCAATTGGAATCTTGAGGGAGTTGGACTCGCTCATGCAAAAATTCCTTTGGGATGGCCTAATGATGGATAAGTGATGGGATTTAGTAAGTTGAGATAAAATTTTCTAGCCTAAAGCAATCCAAGGATCAGGAATTTAAAAAGCAACATTGAATAACCAAACTCTAGCATACAAGATTTATTGGAGATGAATTGCTAATAAGGAAGTGTTTTTTAGCAAATTTGTTACTAGTAAGTATTTGGGTAACATTCTCCACGAGGAAGTAGGTCGTATCCCTATGAATGGCTATTTTTCTATTGTTTGGAAGGTGCTAAAATAAGTAGATATAGTGGTAAAACCAAGACTATTTTGGAAAGTGGGTAGAAGGAATAAAATAAAATTTTGGACTGATTCGTGGGACCAATACCCTCCTTAATTTCAAAATACTTAGAGCTACAACCCCTTTAACTGATCCTGGACGCTATAGGTTGGATCAAGATAACATGCTATCTACATGTAAGGTATATTGGGACCTTCTCTCTTATGCAACTAGAGCAGTAGGAAGAGTGGTCAGTATTGATATCTCATGATGTTTTACCATTTTTTGAGAATATATTAAAGCAATGGTTTCTTACAGGAAAGGAGAAAGAGGATAAGATAGCTCAATGTTATGGGAATTTAGGAATATATACCATCTAAGATGGTTAGAATGAATTGCTCCCTCACCCTCTAGTGTGGTTCGATGTTCCATGACATAGATTATGGTTGGCAAAGGGCTAGCCAAAAATTAATTTATTTTCCTAGAAGATTATGCATTAGAGCTTCCTCACCTATGAAAACTTATAAAAGAGGGGTTTTCATGGTTGTTCTAAATGTATCTTGTGCAATACCCAGGAGGATACAATAGATCATTTGCTATTTCAGTGTGACTTTATCCTATAGTTGTGGAGCCAATGAGTTGATCTCTTTAAGGCCCATCTCAACCAATAGTTGACATATACTAATATATGGAAGGTCTAAAAATGAATAAGGTTAAAAATAAATCAATTCAATCAGGTTGCTCTTTGGATCTAAGCTTTATCAAGTGGTACATATTGCTGGAAATAAATGCCAAGATTTTTAGAGAGGAATACACTCCGATAGAGCTATTTTGGTAAAAAATATTAAGCAAGGTTACAAAAATAGTAAAAGATCATGTGGGGGAGGAAAAAAAATAGCAAGGAGATAATGTTACCATGAGGTAAAATCATGGGACTTAGCAACCCCCACTCATAGGCTAGGAAAAATCATATGGAACAACTAAGAATAACCCAAGGGTAACAGGCATTGGTTTCCTCAAAAGAGACTACAAGGGGAAGGTCCTTCATTGGTAATTGGAAGACCTAGGAGTAGTAAAAAATAATGAAGTAGAAGCTTTGGCAATCAAACGAGGCTATTTTAATTCTTGGGAGAATAGAGTTCAAAATATCATAGTGGAGTCTAAATCTCAAATTTTGGTGGAATCGCGAGATGAGATTAGGTCTTTCAGACTAAGTGCATGGTAGATCAAGAACACAAAGAGGCAAATTAAATTCATCTAGAAATAATTTTAGGATTTCATTATGGTTTACATAGGTAGAGGGAAGAATGCAACAACTAAATTAATGGCTAAAAAGGTAAGTGAGCATCTTGCTAGAAAACGATTGAAATCTGATTAAAACAAGGATAGGCAATGAAGTGTGCAGGACCAAGGTAGATATTTATGATGATTAACCTTTGGTTGACATCATATTACTACTTGTAATGCTCTTAGTCTCAATTTGGGATAGCCCCTGAAGTCATGTCAAGAGAGAGAATCAAATCCAAGTTCTCTAGAATAATATTAATAAAAATTGTAATTAGGATAAGAGTTTTTGTTGTGAAATGAACAATTTATTATTCCATGGTGATGAATTTATATAGTGAACTAGTCGAGATTAGCCAGTAAAAAATAGGAATAAAAAATCAAATCGAATAACTTCAGCCCTTAACTATCCCTACCAACTTTAGAATAAGCTAAAACAAAATATACTGCACATTGGCTTCTAGAACAAACAAATGTGCACTTAATAGATCTAATAAATATAATAAAATAAACTATATCCTAACATCCCTCCTTTATTACATTATTTGAAGTACATAGAGAGTTGCAAAGCAACTCAAATTTGACACATGTAAGTGCCTTAGTGAATCCGTAATCTATTCATCGGTGGGAATGTACTAGAGTTGAATCATGTGCTTTGGAAATTCATCTCAAATATAGTGACATTAAGTGCCAATATGGTTTATTCGTTCATGGAACACTAGAATCTTGTTTAGTTTCAAAACACCTTGGTTATCACAATTCAAGTGTATTGGAAGATTTTTTGGAAGACTCATACTTGAGAGAATGCAATGTAACAATATCGCTTCACACACCACTCCTCGTGCGACATGATATTATACCTTTGTAGATGAAAGTGTAACAACTTGCTACTTCTTACTATAGCAAGATATAGACCCATATCCAAGATAAAATATGCATCTTGATGTTGATTTTTTGTCATCTATAGATTCAACATAATCTAAGTCCATGTATCCTTACAAGATCTTATTATTCTTCTTGTACTCTAGGTCATATTCTACTGTGCCATAGACATAGTGCAAAACATGCTTCATTGCCTTCCAATTATTGACCTTATGTTCCTACATGAACCTCAAAAAATAGCTCACAACAAAGCTAATATACGATCTGGTATTGGTAAGATATATGAGATTCCGAATTAATTTTTGATAGAGAGTTCCATCTACCTGAGGAGATTTGTCATATAAATACAGTTGTAACCTTATTTCCATTGGAGTTGCTTTGGGCTTTAAAACTGTCATACAATATTTTTCAATTAGTACCTTGGCATATTTCATTTGTGTGAAATGATTTGGTTCTTTTTCTACACAACTTCCAAGCTAAGACAATAATGTAGAAGTCCTAGATCTATTATTTCAAGTGACTTCTTCAAGTCACCCTTCACTGCTTCTATCATCTCTTCTGAACTGCTAGTGATGATCATATCGTCAACATATAAAACAAGTATCACTATTTCAAAACCAACTTTCTTTAAATAGATATTAGTATCTGAGGGACTTATCTTAAAAACATGTTGTAGTAGTTTATTATCAATCTTAATTTACCAAGCTCTCAAAGCTTGTTTCAACCCATACAAGGACTTAATCAATTTACAAACCTTTTGCTCTTGTCCTTTAACAACATATCCTTTAGGTTGAGTCATATGCACTTCTTTGAGATCACTATTCAATAAGACACTCTTCACATCCATCTGATAAATCTTCCATCTAAAATGAGCTGCCATTACACAAAGTACACGAATGGTTGTCATATTTTTTATGGATGTGAATGTCTCTTCATAATATATGTCTTCTCTTTTAGCATAGCCCTTTACAACAAGGTGGGCTTTATGCTTCTCAATATCTCCATATACCTTATACTTGACTTTATATACCCATTTTTAGTCAATGGGTTTCTTTCTAGTAGGCAGATCAACTAGTTCCCATGTTTTGTTCTTCATAAGGGATATGTTTTGCATCCATAGTTGTCTTCCATTTAGGTACACTAAGGGATTCTTACACTGAAGTAGGTTCATGCTCCACCATTAAAGTCATCAAACCTCTATCTTCCTCTTCACTCCTTTATTCTTCTTCTTCATTGTTTTCTCTTTCCTGGAATGACATAATTCAAGTATGTGGCCGACTGGAATTGATATCAAGAGGTTCATCCAAATTTTTCTCTTATTGTGCTAGTATACCATTTTGGATTTTTCTTCTGTTTTGGAGTACCTGACTCAAACTCCTCAAATTATGGGTGTACAACAAGAGATGTGTCCTTGATATATTCCTTCGAATCTACTATATTCAACTTGGGAGTTTCATCAAATATCACATCTCGACTTATGTGAATTTTCTTGGTTATAGGATCAATCAGTTGATATCCCTTGGATTCTTCAGCATAACCAAGAAATATGTATTGTAGATATTTCTCATCTAGTTGCTTATTTTCTTCTTTGGAATGTGCATGAAGGCTTTACATCCAAAAATTCTTAGATGAGAAATTGAGGGCTTTCTTCCACTCTAGGCTTCTTCTGGTGTGACTCCTTGAAGATATTTTATTGGTGCTTGATTCAAGAGATACACAGTTGTAGTGATAACTTCTACCCAATATTATTTTCCAAGATGTGCACCTATGAGCATACATCGAACCATCTCCATGATGGACCGATTTCTCCTCTCAAAAACTTCATTTTTTTGAGGAGTATAGGTTGTAGTAAGTTATCTTTTGATCCCGTGTTTGGTGAGAAACCTTGAGAACTCGTTGGAGGTGAATTCCCCCCTTGATATGAGTGGAGGACCTTTATAGAGTATCCTTATTCCTTCTCAACATATTTTTAAAACTACTAAAAATACATGAAAGCATATGATTTCAGCTATAGAAAGAAGACTCATATTTTTTAGGAGTAATCATCAGCAAACAACTAAAAATTCTTCTTTCCACCATAATTTTTTGGCATGGGTCCACATAGATCTATGTGTATTAACTCTAACAGTTCTTTGGATCTAGAAGAACTTAACTCAAATGGAACTTAGTTTGGATACCCCTGCCTCGTTGGGTCTTTACCCGAAAGTGGCATCCCTTTTGGGATGTTTTCCACACAAAAAAAAATAGAACTTAGTTTTGCTTCCCTGCTAAGCAATATGAGCATAAATGCAAAGTAGGTGAGAGGTTGGGTAAACTTAACACCATATCACATTTATTCATCTAAAGCAAATAGCCTAAAATGATATGCCCATACTATTTGTACCATAATGAGGTAGCTTATTTTGTGTTGGCAACCATGGCGACATGAGAGGTATAAATGATATCTAAAACAAACAACCCATGTTTGTAGGAGGTTGTTACTATATGTTTACCATGTTGGATAATGAAGCAACTCTTTTGTCCATCAACAAAATTAAAGTCAACCATCATATTTTTGTCTAAGATTTGGGGTATGGACAACAAGTTGTTGGTCAATCCTAGCACATAAAGGACCTCCTCAATTTTACATTGTCTATCTAGAAGTATCACTGAAACATCTTCTCCTTGGATTGGATAGGTCTTATTATAAAAAATATTCATAGGTGTGCCTTATTTGGCTTCAAATGTGTCAAACCACCCTTTATCACCAATCATGTATTTTTTAGCACCATAATCAATATACCAAACATTATCTTTTTGTTTAGAATCAGTTTGAGTCATGAGCACCTTCTGTGCTTGCTCAGAATTTGAATCTGATTCTTCAATGGCAACATTCCCTCTTTGTTTGCCTATTTCTTAGAGGTGGTTTGTATTGCTCCTTCTTATTTGGTGGTTGCTTATCTTTGTCACTTTTGTTGGAATAATTGAACCAACATTTCTTGGTGTCATGATTATCCTTCTCACAAATGTGGTAGTACCTCTTTTGTTGTTGAGGTGTCTTTTGTGAAGAGGATGTGGTGTTAGAACCCTTAGAGGAAGATCCCTTCTAAAAGTATCCTTGTTTCTTAGCTTCAAATTTCTTTGAAAAAATGTTGTGTTGGATATTTGATCTCTTAGGTTGTTATTTGCTTCTTCTTGTTGTAGCAAATTAACCAAATCCTCAAAAGAGACTTTTTTATTGGACACTTGAAGGGAAGTGACAAGCATTCTAAAATAATCTGGTAAAACTCTCAAAATGATGGAGTTTAAGAGCTTATCTTCCACTTTTTCTCCCATTGCATGCAATTTGGCTCTCAAATCAACAACTCTGCAAAGAAACACCTCTACACTTTCTCCATTCTTCATGTTGACAGTGTGAAGTTGGGATTGAAGATTAAGAATCGTGGCTTGATTCTTTCCTTCATATATTATTGTTAATGTATAACATGCCTCCTTGGCATTCTCTTTTTCACAGATGTGTGGTTGAATTTCATTAGTTGTGGCAAGAACTATGATCATCAGTGCTCTTGCATTTGCATCATCATAAGTATCTTGTCCAAGATCACCAATATTTGGTCTTGTGACTTTGCTAGTCACTATATCCCATAACTTTTCAACTTGTAAGATGGTCCTCATCTTTATTTTCCAAGGAGCAAAATTTGGACCTCTTAATAGCTATGATTCTAAAATATATGCTTTTGCAATGGCCATTGTGAGGGTTCCTTATAACACCAAATGGTCCTTTTTTTATATCGTTAGTTCGATAGACCTGATCTATTTGATATGCCTACTTTTCCTATAATACCTATTGGTGCGTGGAATAAGTTGGTCTCCTCAATATACGTGATTGTATGCAAGGGAGACTTTAAGGTACATGTCAGATCAATCTATGGCACATAAGCAATACTGAAAGGGATTCACTCTATCTTTAACATTTGCTTAAAAATATTGCATATGTAGGGCAAAAAGACCTTGAAATACTTGGAAGAACTTAATTTCAGGATTTACGTCGAGCGATAGTAGGGAATGGGGTAATGATGGAGTGAACGTCAATATTGGCTTTCCTTATTTATCCTTGATGGTTTATAGGGAATAATATCCTAGACTTCATTGTTGCAACTATATTAGGCATTAGATACAATAGCCCAATCATGACAATATTACCTATAAGTGCAGGCCAGAGGTACCGTTTTTACTGAATGTTATTTTGCGCAAAATTTGCACAAAAATAGGGTATAAATTTGGGGTCTTTTGTTGCCACAATATATTAATACATACAACAAAAAAGTAAATGCATTCACAAATTTATCATACCCACAAATTTATAGTTTTCAAGGTGTTGAATTCCATCGAAAATGTACCTTGGTTTACAATGCCAATTTTGTTTCAACTTGTTGATTATGTGTAATAAATTTTGATGTAAAATTGCAAAACAAAATCAAAATTGTTCCTCGACAATGTTGCATTAAAAACCAATTTTTTTTCTTCCTTTAGTTTTGTATACTTTGCAATTGTTCTCCTGGTTTTGTTTATAGCAAAATAAAAAAAAATTGTGTTTCTCCCCTTTATTTTGATTTTGGAAAAAACAAGGTGTGTGCAATTTTGTAGCTCTATTTTATTTTGTTTTGTAACCCTCTTTAATTTGGATGATAAAAACAAATGATAGCTCCTTGCCTTATATATAAAAAAATGCATTAAATTTTAATTAAATTAATTTAATTAAATAATTAATTGTTTTAACTAACTAATTAAACATAATTAATTAATTAATTAAATTAAAAAACAAAAAATATTTAATTTACTCATTTAAATAAAACAAATAACGCAAAATTTTTAATTAAACAAAAATGTTTTTTTTACCTGGGGGTGCTCCGACTCCTCCAATTGGTCAACCTATTTAATTAATTAAGTTAGAAAAACAAAAAATATTTAATTTACTAATTTAAATAAAACAAATAATGCAAAATTTTTAATTAAACAAAAATATTTCTTTTAACCTGGCGGTGGCATTACTGGGCAACCTACGCGAGGAAGTCATACTAACCACTAAGAGGTAGTCAATAGTGACTCTGCAGCTCCGCACATATAAATGGCTGAAGAAGCCCATCCACAATACATGTGGGATAATACTCCAAAACAATAAATTCTTTGCACGCCTTTTTCTACGGAGAAAGAAACAAACAAAAAAGATTTCCCCCCTCATGCTCGAACTAACACTGAGCTACCATGTGGTGATGCATAACTGGAGTGTGCATGCTTAGATGTGATTGGCTGATACTGGGGATAAAACCTTAGTAAGATCTTAAATTTTTTATTTATATTTTTTTCTTGCCTGTGTGTGGTTCGAAATCTACGCGATCTTGTTTGGCTAATTGCTACCTGTAATGGTCGATTACGATCGACTGTGGCCTACATTTGCATGGAGGAGGTCATCTACGCCACCCTAGTTTGTAGCCCTATGAAACCACGACCTAGGCTGCTCAACCCAACATGTTGTAGCAGTCGATATGGCCTACGGGGTTATGTCATAGGCACAACAGTTATTCTAGGTTGCGCTAATGTTGCGGCCTTGTCTGACATGCACTCAGAGATGCGATTGAGTGGCTCTTGGGGGCTATGTTTGCTGTCGTTGTGTTGCAACTACACTGTCTACCGCTGCTTGACCTTGCGTGGTTAGGTGTCCTAGCTACCCTGTCCTATTGGGTTTGTGGCTAGTTGTCCCATGATTCTAGCTAAGCAGAAGCAGGGCCGATCGGAGCCGAAAGTGCTCTACGATGGCAGAGTACAGAGATTTTGCTCTATTTTAAAAAATTCGTTTAAAACAAAAACATAGGGTTAGCAACGAAGAATTGCAACATCTTATCACGTCGACCTTTGAACACGATTCTTACCCAAATCCTCAGAGGATACCACTATTGGGAAACGAACAATTTATTATTCCATGTTGATGATTTTATATAGTGAACTAGCCGAGATTAGCTAGTAACAAACAAGAAGCAAATAGCAAATCGAATATCTCCAACCCCTAATTAGCCCTACCAACTTTGAAACAATTTAAAACAAAATATATTGCATGTTGACTTCTAAAACAACAAACAAACGTGCACTTAACATATCGAATAATGTAATAAACTATAGCCTAACCGTTTTTACTCTTTAAATCACACTGGTCCAAAATATATTAGAGTTAATTTTATTAAGATTTTAGGATTGATCAAAAGCGATAGGGCCAATTATTATAATTTTTGAATAGGCTTTTTTAATACAATTTTCACCTTTAAAAAAAATTTAAAATTTGAATCCACAAGATTTTGACAATATTGAAATCTAAACATATTCATAACATCTCTATTTTTATTTTTATTTTTTATTTTTTTGCATAAGGAACCTTTATGGTAAGAACAAAGTCAATAAAACCCTCTAAGAACCGAGGTAGCCCACCCACAAACACTAATACCAGTAAACTATTTAATCAAGGTAAACTATTTAGATACCTTAAATAGGATCGGCGCTCGACAATCACCATATTACCTTTCCAAACTATATTTATACGGAACAAAAACGCTATTAATAGTAAAAAACCTTTATAAACCATAGCTTCTTAAGTAAAGAATTTGAACCAAAACAACTTACTAAACTATTAACTTTTGTAAACTTTAATCCACTGAACCATCAATGGTTTGATAGATAACCCACCAGCCATACCTGCTACCACTGGCCTATCCTTTTTGATAATGCAATGTTTCCTGTTTATCACGTTGTTTCGCATTTTTCTCGCTCAAGCATGTTTCAATCCTTGCATGCAATCAATCACCGCTCGGAAATCCCAGACCTACCGAATCACCGCTCAGAAAACATGAAGCCATAAAAAAACGCGGCAGCATCACCAATCCCACCACATCATAGAATTGAAAACTTAAGGAGGTTCGATCCCCTCTGTATTCGACAGTTGTTGTCTTTTAAGGACGACGGAGCGAATCGTTGCGGGCAAGCGGAATGAACTCCGACAGAGGCGTGGGCATGGGGCTGGCCTGCGCCGAGGGGAGAGGCGACACCACCCTGCACATGGGACACGTCGGATGCCGCCGCAGCCACTCGTCTATGCAGGCCACGTGAAAGACGTGGCCACAATCTGGCATGACGCGCACCACGTCGGAGTCCTTGTAATCCGTCAGGCAAATCGAACAGCAGTCCTTCTGAGACTTGGATCGGGGCAGCTTGCTCTCGGCATACATCATCTTGGGATACTTGTCCAGCGTGGCCTGGTCGATTCCACCGAAGCGCCCCCCGGGCGCCGTCTCGGCGGCGCCCTCCATGTCCTCCGCGATAACGAGATCGAATCCCCCCGCCGCGCCCACGCTGCTCTGGCCGGCGTCCGTTGGCCGTAGGCGGAAGCAGACGTAAGACACCACCACGATCGTGGTTAGCACCACCATGGTGCCCACGGATATCACGATGCCGTAGCTCAGCCCGATCGTGCCAATGCCCGAGGCCGCCGACGAACTCATCCCCGAGTTGTTGAGGCTCATCTGGAGGTCTTGTACTGCAACTGTTGCCGTGACGCGCGTGGCATGATATTATAGAACGGAGCCGCTGCCGCCCGACAAGTTAGAGCAGTACTTTCCTTGCAGGTTTGGAATTCCTTATTAGAAGCCATCTCCTTGTCTGCCGTCACGAACGTGAAATTGAAGGGGATTTGATATACCTCGCAGCGGGTTCATGTTCATCAGGGAATGTCGATCCAAGCACGTCTCTGCTAACAAATAAGAAAGGATGTAGGGCAGGGCAAGGGCGTGGGAACGGGAACTTAGAGTAACTGAAGGCTACTTTTGCGTCTCAATTTCTCACGTTGACCCGCGTATTCAGGGGAGGGATCCGCCAGGTAAAACGGATTCGGTGAAAGCGGGCCACTCGGCTTCATTTTTATTGTTGACTCGGCATTCGACGAGCGAGAAAAATGCATGACTCCAAACAATATTATAAAAAGGAAATATTGCATTTCCAAACGATAGGTCAGGTGATATCTGTGTGTATTGTTTTTTATTTAGTTAAAATTTATAGAGGTTAAGAACGGTGCGTTCCCATTAAGTTGTCTTCGTTCAATTTTTTTGGTAGTGGTGATTGTTGCAGACATCTCACTAGTCATTGTCGAAGGTAGTTTAATCCGATTTTTTTACCTTAACAAGCTAAAGTTTATAAAGGTTAGTAATCTGCTTTTTGGAATTTTTTATTCAATAAGCTAGGTTTTATAAAAGTTCCGGCTAAAAAAACATTGTATATTTTTTGTTTATACATAGCGGAGTTAGTTACGTTCACAGTCTTTTTCTACTCTTACAAAGGGTTCAAATATTGGAACTACCCTCAATAACACTTATTCCACCTTGTTGTTATTTAACCACGTATGAGGAGGAACAACACCTATTCCACCTCGTTGTTATTTAACCCGACATGAGGAGCTGTCCCAACGACACCTATTCCACCTCGTTGTTATTTACCTAACATGAGGTATTATTTAACTCGGCACGAGGAAGAACACAGTAGGATCAAGACCAGTACTATCATTGTTGAGTTGGCACACACCCACGAACGCACATGTTAGACTACTATGTACAAACAAACATGCCCCTCGTTGTTATTTAACCTATTGTGAGAAGAAGCATCGAGAATCAAAATTGATACTACCGTTGTCACGCTAACACGCAGTCAGTAAACATAGATAAGATTACTATCTTTACACAAACAAACACTATCAAATGTAAAAAAATTATATTTGCTATTCAAGCCAAAGGCCTTTTTGTCGGTTTACACAAAGTTTGGAACAATAAGATGGTGATGATTGTGGAGCAGTGGATCATATTAAATAGATTACCTCGATTTAGAGTGATCTAATCACAATTCCAGAGTTTCTAATTTATATTTAAAAAACCAAAGGTTGTAGAGGTGAGAGCCTACCTACCAATCCACATGAAAAAAATTATATTTGATATTCAAGCTAAAGGTTTTTTTTTTTTTTTTCGGTTTACACAAAGTTTGGAACAATACGATGGTGATTGAGGAGCAGGTGGATCATATTAAATAGTTTACCTCGATTTATAGTGATCTAATCACAATTCGAGAGTTTTTAATTTATATTAAAAAAAAACCAACGGTTGTAGAGGTGCGAGCCTAGGGATGTAGAGTAAGGATATAAAGTATAAGGTGTGACTTAAAAATATAAGTATTTGTGCTTATCAAAATGTTATATTGGTAGGTTTGAGGTGTAAATCAATTGGTTCGACCAAACCTTGTAAGGGGTAGAGGTCCAAGGTTAAAATCTCGGGTTTTGCTGGACTGAACGTTTGTCCCTTTCTTGATGCTTTCAGCAACGTAAAAGGTTTAAAATGATTGTGGCATGGTGGTTATAAGGGTAGACAATGCAAAAATCTTTTTTGCTGAACTAAACGCTTGTCCCTTTCTTGATTCTTTCAGCAACGTAAAAGGTTTAAAATGATTGTGGCATGATGGTTATAAGGGTAGACAATGCGAAAATCTGTGTGGCAGCTTTCGGTGCAGACAACGTAAAATACTGTGGTAGCCATACAAAGTCAGACAACTTGCCCGAATTTGTGGCGGCTATCGATTCCACCATGTTAAAAAAAAATGTTATATTGGTATGTTGTTGGAGTTTTATTTTAGATATTTAGAGGGTGATTTTGTTGTGCCCTCCGGGAGGGTTGTTCCAATTGTGTTCTTAATTGCACTAGTCTTCTTCAAGAAAATAAAATATAAGTATTTGAAAAGTAAACCTATGAGTATATTTTGTTTGTTTTATCGTTTTGATAGAGAACAAATGGTTGTACTTGGGTCCCTGACTTTTAACAAATCATAACTCTCTTGTATAGAGCTTAAGAGTTTATAAATAGATTCATTTTTTATGACAATTAAGTTGCAATATGATGTTTGGTTTCAGATTTGTGATCAAGCAAAAAAAGTAGCGATGGAGTTGAACCATTTGCAGGCGCTGCTGAAGTATTGGGGTGAAGCCCCTTGTGCTGTTAGTAGGGAGACCTCTTAGCGCTCACCTCCTCACCCTGCCCGCTCCCGCTTGCGTCGGCGTCTAAAATGTGCACGGCGACAGGCTCCATGGAGCAGGTCTCGGGATCATGGTGGCACGCTGGAGCAGCCAGTTCTGGGCACTTCTCAGCTTAGCCCATCGGTGCTCACTCAGCAGCCCACACTTGGGCCTTCCAATGGCTAGTGGGCCTCGGGTAGTCATGATCACCATTCCGGTTGGTCTCAGCCCTCTTCCCCCACCACTCATGTTTCTGGGTGGGGTGTGGATCAACTTGATGGATGGGAAAGGCCCTCCACTGCTGAGGATAATATTTGGCCTACCAAAGACCTCTGTCCTTAAGGTCTTGCCAACTGTAAAGGGTTTCTACACTTTGTGGGGTGTTAGGTGTTTTTGTTTTTGTGCTCTTGGTTTTCCTTATCTGCCTTTAGGATAAGTTTGTAGCTTTTGAGGTGTGATTCATTTCTCCACCCACTCATTTTTTGGTTGTAAAGGACTATTTCTTCTATTTAATATAAACGGTCTTTCAATCACAAAAAAAAAATACCTACATTTTTTTATAACAAGTTTGACTTCTTGATTTTCATTTCTTAGATCTTCTTTAAATATAATAAAGGAGCTTGAATTCTTGATTTTCAATTTTATTTTTCATTTTTTATTTTTTTTATTAACATTTTCTTGCCCAAACCTTCACAATATGAAAAACTTCACTTTTATTGTCCATGCACTTCATCTTAATAGAATAATATTTCCAATACTTGCTGATATTTAGTCCGCCTTTACCAATACATTTTTCAATAAGTTTACTCAAGTTTTTATAAGGGGTCTTGGTCCCTTCATACTGAGTGGGTTTTGAGACCAAGATCCTTACTACTGCAATAAGCTTGTAATTCTCACTTTTACCAACTCTTGATTATTATTTCTTCTTAAAACATAAATGCAACCGCAAACATAATGGATATCATATAATTATTCAAATAATTTTAAAAAAGTGTCAAAATTTTAAGTTTTACATATTTAAATTAAGGTTTTAATTTTATAAATAATTTTTAATATTTTATTTATTAAATTTGAGATAAAAGATAGGAAAATTTTGAAAAAGATAAAATTTTACATTTTAAAATAAGATTTCGATTTCATAATTAAATTTTAATATTTTATTTATTAAATTAAAAAAATAAATAAATTAAAAATTAAAAAATTATTTATTTATTTATAAAATAAATTAAAATAATTTTTTTTTTAATTTTAGCAAATTTTTTTTTGAGGGGGCTGCTTTGGTATAAAAAACCAATATGAGGAAATTCTACACCATCAAAATCACCCGAGAATAGCATCCGGCCCTGACCACACCAACATTATTAACTGGATTTTAGGTATCCGATGTGTGTTTGGTAGGGAGAATATTTGAACCAGATTTCTCCCTCGGAGAATTGCCCTACCTTCTCCAACTCACCTACAACACATAGATAAAAAAACTCATTTTTAAAATACTTGAATTTTTTAAAAAATAAAACTTAGTCAGGTGGGTGGATCATCTCAAACGAATTAGTTTAATATAAACTAAAACCTTTGGAAACCTTGATATCATTTGACTTGTTAAAATTGAAAGAATATTTTTATTATATTTTAATCTTTTCCAATATTTTGTATTAAAATTTTGTTTGAAATAGGTTAGTTGGTAACCACTTAATGCTTGTACATGGGTTACCTTAGTTTGATAATGTGGAGAATCGGGATCTGTCAACTTTATCTTTACCTAATGGACTAAGGATTATAAAGATTTAGTACGCAAAAAAAACAATAACAAAAGAAAAACATAAAAATGTTATAAATATATTTAGATTTCAAAATATTGTGGGATTCAAATTTTAAACGTTAAAATTAAAAAAACACGGTCGAAAATGTATTTAATTTTTTTCTTGAGACATTTCACTTATATGTTGTTGACCTTTTATCTAAGTTATTTCAGTATAAATCGTATAAAACATAAGAAAGTATAAATCATAAGAAAGGAAACTCTTTATTTTTCATCAAAACATTTCAATTATATATTGTTAACCTTTCATCTAAATTATCTCTATTCAAATTATAAGATAAAAACTAACATTTATATAAAAGAAAAAATTAAATATTATGTCATTGGAACTATTACTGGTGGTACAAGTATCTATTTATTTTCAACGGAGTTTACCGTTGTAACAAGCCCTGCGCCGAAAGTATCCTTAAGAGCCATGGTAGGCCAACCTAACCCATGTGGAATATGACCTTAAAAGTTGCAAAAAAAAAACCAATTTTACATTCATTATGCTTGGATGTTATTTTCAACACATATTTTTTTCATATAAAATCAATACTATTTTTTTTGTTAAGTATAATTTAGATTATATTTAATAATTATTATAAATTCTAATTTATTAATGAGGATGAAATTAATTAAATTTCGATTATTTTTTAATCAAAATAATTTATAAATTTAAACTATTCAAAAAATAAAACCAAATTAATCTATAAATTTTAACCATTCAAAAAATAAAACCAAAACAATCTATAAATAAACATTCCACTACTAACCCGCTAAACTTAAGGCATCATGGACATAGCAAAGGACTTTGTCAAAAGTCAACATAGAGATGGAGATTGCAACCAACCATCTCAAAATGTAATATTAGCCTAGACGTTAGGTATCATGGACGTAGCAAAGGACTTTGTCAAAACCCAAGATAGAGATGGAGATTGCTTAGCTCATAATTTAAAGTAAAACATATGACGTTAGGTATCATGGACGTAGCAAAGGACTTTGTCAAAACCCAAGATAGAGATGGAGATTGCTTAGCTCATAATTTAAAATAAAACATATGAAAGTTCTGCATTCACGCCATCAACTTCAGTGACGTGTTCCATTCTTTTCACCAACTGAAGAAAGAAAAGTCAACAACCTAGTTTTTTTTATACAAATTAAGATATTATTTACAAAAAAATATAATTAATTTTTTTTTTATAATTGTTTTTAGAAGAATAGTGTAGTGTTATGTTTTTCATTAAAAGATTTAAATTCAAACCTCAATACAAAGAATTGGGACTCTTAAAAAAAACTATACTTTAAGTGAAAATTTTGACCTGAAAAGAATAGGTCGATTGGTAGCCACCTAGTGTTCTTTGACTTTGTCTTTACCATTGGGTTAAAGTTTATAGAGGTTCCTACCTTAAAAAAATAATCATATCTTTCAAGGTTCATTAATATTTTATTATAATATTTGGTAGTGGTGGAGTGCTTGCCCATGGGCTGCCCGGATTCAATTCCCATTTCCAAAACGGTTGGATTTTTATTTACTTCATTTTTACCAATAGACTAGGGTTTATAATGGAAGCATTCGATATTGTTTTGGAGGCGAGTGCTTATCAGTTGGCTACTTGAGTTTAATTTCGAGGACAATTAGGATTTATTAACTTCGTCTTTAACTAATGGGCTAGGGTTTATAGTGGTAGCGACTGAGTTCCATCTAAGCAATGCCCACATCGGGCAGACCAAGTGCTTGTCGGTGGGATGCTTTGGTTTGATTCCCAAGATAGTTGGGGTCCTATTAACTTTATCTTTACCTAAAAGACTAAGGTTTATAGTGGTGACCAAGTTTGATCAAGGGTAATGCCTCACATTGAGTAAAGATAGGCTGCCCCTACTTGATTCCTATAACAGTTGGGTCTTAATAACTTCTTTTTTACCCAATACGCTAGAGTTTATAGTGGGATTATGGTTCAATCCAAAGTAATACCCCGTGTGGAACAAAAGGTGGCAATACCAATTTCCTTGTATAAAAAAGATAAAATATATTAAAATTAAATTATATATATATATATAATTAATATTTTTATTTTTATTTTTTAATATCATATTATATTAAAAAAATTAGAAACGTAAAAACATATTTTTGCTTTTAAGAGTTTTTTTTAGTGGCTTAAAACAAACATAATAAGATGTAGATAAATTTGTGGAGAGACGTTTTTCGCAGGACTGCCCAAATTGCCGAACTCGTTTCGGCCATATCTCACTCATCTAGACTTGGATTGAGCTAAAATTTTGAGGGTAGATGCCTGAAAAACCCTAGAACGTCTCCACCAATTTTCATATCATTTGGAACAACACATATCTTAGCGCATACCTATGTGTGAACGAGATATTTGGCAAGCGACTATGTGAGGGTTTCATCTGGGTTGAGTGCAAGCAGCTCCAAAGGTTGGTTTTTAGGGACTTTGGGCCCTAGCGGCCAATATTTTTATGGTTTATGCTCAATATTATAGCAGGAAATATTGTGGGGATCCAAGATGGGTTAGAAATTTGTCTTTCAATAGATCATACTGTGAACTTGAGTGACAACGGCTTCCAATTTGTTGCACAAAAGAAAGTGAAAACCATACATTTCCATGACGTCTAGGGCAAGGATTAAAGAGATCACGAAATAAGTTTCAAGCAGTTGATCAAAAAATGACTCATATCTCAAGTGAATCTGGTGCTAAGGTGCACCCACAAAATAATTCTATTGTGAAAACCCTTGTCAAGGGTAAAAAATTTTTTTTGTATGAAAAAGCTATTATATTAATAAAATAATGTTTAATCATACAAAAAAGGGTGGGTGGGATTAGCACACCCCGTAAACCAATACATTAACCATTGTGGTTAAGAGTATACAAGAGTGTCAGAAACAACCCACAAACTGTCAAAACAATATTAAATATGCATTCATAAAGAAAGAAGCTGAGAAATTACTGCCACCTGGAAGGGGAAGGAAGATGCACATGCTCATAATGCAGGGTGCATTCCCCCAATGATCCATGAGGGTACGCAAGTACTGCAGCTCCACCTATACTTTTTTAACTTGTACTTGAATCTGTAACCAGCAATCAAAGAATATATCATATTTATCAACAACAGAGAAGACATGTTTGACATCTTGCTGAGAAAATACAACTCTATTCTGGGACTTCCATAGATAAAACAAGGTAACAATTCTAAAAATATTTCAAACAACATCCAAGTTGAAGGAAAAAGCAATAGGGTCACCCAAAATAGCATACACCCAAGTAAAATCCTCTTGCATAAAAGGTCTAAAAAATTCAAGAAGCCACTCCCAAGCCGACTGATCCCGATCACAAGACCAAAAAACATGCAATAAATCTTCTGCTTTTCCACAAACCGGGCAAATGAGATTATGAACACCCAGATGCTTGAGCCTACTGCCAACAGGTAACCCTTGATGTAAGAGACTCCAAGCAAAAAAACTCTGTTTAAGTTCAATATAAGTAGCCCAAGCAATCTGAAACCTCTTATTCCATTGGGAGGGAAGAGAGACTAAATTCCATCTCATAGTGAGCTTATCAACCATTGGAACTTGTGGGGTGAGCCATTTGTAACCAAGATGAGCTTTATATTGCAAAACAAGAAGCTCCCCGTGCCAACACCAATCTGACCACCAAGGTTTTTGAAAATGCTTATGTAGTTTGCTCCAAATAGAAAATGGAATACTATCAATAACCACCTCATAAGTGTCTCTATCACCAGGATTTAAATTGTGAATTTGACAAAAAATTTCCTAGGGTATCCAACACCTGGCATGTCGGGAGAAGAAATAAAAAATGGAAGCAATACCACGCTTATAGAACCTCTACGCTCTGACCCACTACACCAGATCTAAGGGAGAACCTTGCCAAGTGATAACAGGAGACCACCAAATATTCATGGAAGACAAAGAGGCACCTGCTTTGCGAAAACTCCCTTTTAAACTAAGCTAGGGTTTGAAGGCCTCCCAAGCTTTCCAAATACTCTGAATGACAAAAGAACCTTTAACTTTAATAGGGACAGGGCAGTAAGAATGGATCTCAATACCACCCCTTTCCAAATTTTCTTCCCCTGAAGCAAACTAGAATAAATGCAATGCCTGACCAAAACTTTCCAAGATTCATCCCCAATTAAATATCGGGTGATCCATTTAGCACAAAGGGCAAGACCTTGTCGGTGAAAATCAAACAAACCCATGCCTCCACAATCCTTGGGAAAACAACAAATTTCCTAGGCTACCCGATGAAAACCTTGCTTGACAGAGTCTTTGGCCCACAAGAAGTCTCTTAGAAGCTTATCCAGCTTTTTATAACAAGATTTGGATGGAACCCAACAAGATGAATAATAGACATGGGTAGTGGCTAAAACCTTAGAAAAAATGTAAAATTTTCCTGCCAGAGAAAGTTTCTTACTAGTCTAGTAAGATAGCTTCTTTTCCACTTTATCAATAACATACTGCCACAATTGAGTAGAGGAACCATGAAATGCAAAAGGAATTCCAAGAAATTTAAACACCTCACCCGGATGAATCCAAGTCCATTGGAATTGATGTAACCAGTATGGCAGTTGAGTTTGAGATTACCAAAAACAGGATGTCTTTTCCATTGTATAGAAGAACCAGAGGCTAAACAGAACACCTCTAAGAAACTAATAGCCGAGGAAAGGGATTGCTCATCTTCTTGAAGCGTTAAAAAGGAATCATCTGCAAAATGACCATTGATCAACTGACGGTCAGAATTAGGGATAGCAATACCCTTCATTAATCCTTGATCCATCTTATGGGCCAAAAAATAGCCAAAATCCTCTATAGCAAGAATGGAAAGAGATGGAGCAAGAGGGCATCCTTGTCTCACAGAGCGACCAAGAGAAATTGGCTGAGATTGACTATTATTCAAGGTAAGAAAAACTGAAGCATATTGAAATAACATAAGAATGGTGCTCACAAATACTGGCCCAAAACCCAGAGGCTGAAGCATGGCAGTTATGAAGTACCACTGCATCTTATCATAGGCTTTCTCAAAGTCTATCTTAATGAATAAAGCATCTTGTTCAGAATTTCTTGCCCACTCCATACCTTCCCAAACAACAAGAACATTATCAAGAATGTATCTTCCCTTAACAAAGCCAGTTTGTTCAGGTCTGAAAATCAAAGGTAGAATAGATTTAAGCTTAAGCGCAAGGGCTTTAGCAATAATATTGTAGCTCACATTAAGTAGGGTGATCGGCCTCCAATTGGTGATGAGCTCAATATCTCTAGACTTAGGAATAAATTTAACATTACCTTTGTTAATAATGGAACCCAGTGAACCACATTGCAGGGCTTCAAGATAAACTTTGTGGAGATCAGAACCAAGCATATCCCAAAATTCTTTATAGAATTCACATGGGAAGCCATCAAGCCCAGGTGCCTTATCATTGGCCATAAGTGACAAGGCAGTTTTTAGATCTTTTAGAGAAAGATGAGTGTCACAAAATAACATTTGCTCAAGAGAAAGCTTGTTGGGGACAACAATGGTACAATTAGCAAGAGCTTGCCTTCTAGCATCATCAAGGGGTTGAGAAGCAAAAACACCTTGATAATGTGAAACAAATACTTTGACAATGTCTGAAAGATCTGTAAATCTCTGCCCATCAACTTGAATGGCTTGAAACTGAGAATGTTGAGCAGGAGGTCTGAGGCGCTGAAAAAATTCTTTGGTCACTCTGTCCCCCACTTTGAGACAATGCATTCGAGCACATAATTGAGCCCCCTTGGCTTCATACAAATCAACCTTTTTTAGCTCATGCCGAATGGAAGAAACTTTGGATTGAGCAACAGAGTTGAAAGGAGAGGATTCAAGCCTAAGACATGCTTTGGATAACTCACTTTGCAAGGCAGACTTAGCCTATTTTTGTCATTTTGCAACTTCAACACCCAGAGTTCACAACACCTTAGTGGTTCATTGAATGACAACATTCCACTATTCAATCCTTCCAAAAATACCATCAGGTCTAGGAATCAAATTCCAAATGCGACATATATGAGATTTCATGCTAAAGCTATGCAAAAAAGAAACATTTAGGTAAAACTGTGAAGAATGCACTCTAGGTTGAAAGTTTAACATTGCCACCAAGAATAAAATAGGTGAATGATCAGACAGTATAGTACCAGGCAAAGTCAACACATACGGTGAAGAAGGCAAAAGACGAGAGAACTGAAAGTTGTCACACTTAGAAATCATGGCTTTGTCCAATCTTACCAAAACCCTATAAGAAGCAGCCTAAAAATTGGACTAGGTGTACCAAAAATCCTGCGGGAAGTCAAAAGACGAGAAGCAGGAATTAGGGTCATAAAGGCGAAGCTTGTTTTTCATAAAAAAACAAGCTTCTCTTTCACCTAAACACCACTGCATCGAGACATGACTGACCTTATCCGAATATTTCTCCACCATATTAAAATATCCATAGAGCACCCAAGTGGAAAATGGCAGATTCATGGCAAGCCATCTCCACAACTCGCATCTGTCAGAAGTGACATTGGAGGCATACACATTAACCACCCCAAATGGTTTTGCATAGATCTCGAGCAAAATCCAGATAGCTTGATTGGATGGGTCAACAACCCAAGTCACAAAATTCTTCTGTAATTGAGGCCCAAGGATAGTGACGGCTCATTTTCTCGGGGAATGCTTTGTGGCAAAAGAGGTACTTCGTGGCCACAAAAAATCACATGTACATTGTAGATTGAAATCAAAAATCTTAACTTCTTGTAGACATAAAATATCGAGGCTTCCATGCATTCGAGAAACATTTGACATCTCATTTCGGACCAAATATTTTTTGATCGGGTCCGTCAGTCCTCAAACATTCCATGATAAAAAATCATTGGGATTTGTTGGGATGCATGATCTCCATGACATCCTCTACATCACCCAAACCTGTAAGTGAGCCAAAATAGTTAGAGGTCGCATGGAAAGCATCACTATTTAGTTGTCGACATTTATCATTCCGAATAGGGCTACGAGAGCGACGGACCTTCAAGGCACAACCCTCATCCACTGAAGAATTATCTGGAGCTGCCACCACTGAGGCCAAAGAAGGGCCCAACAAAAGAAGTTGAGACATTGGTGGAACTGGGGGTTGCATGTCAACAACCGGAGGGGCCGTATCAACAGGATTCTGAACAACTTCAGCAAAAGCTTGCATGTCTTGAGAAGGAGAAGGGGCAAGTTGTGCAGCAGAAATCGAAGCTTCTTGTTGCTTACTACCACAAGATTTCTTGCTAGAGACAGTAGTCCATTATTTAGTGTTTCCCCGCGAGCCATTAGCAGGAGCCGTAGGAGTGGGCGAGGGATTTGCCTTATATTTCCATTCCATCAAAGGGCACTCCTAAATTTTGTGAGTTGCAGATTGACACCGATAATAGGTATTGGGTAAATTGATATAGGCAACTCTTTGCCCTATGTATTGGTCCTCGATTTTAATATCAATAAACTCCTGCAAATCCTTAGTAAGGTCAACTTTGATACAAAACCTTCTAGTGGGTCGAGCGGAGAAATTTTTTTTTGGCTCAAGGTAAAAAAACTTACCTAAGGGGGCAACTAAAGTCTGCCAAAAACCCCAAAGAGGAACAGGAAGACCAGGGAATTCAACCCACATCAGGACTTCCAGTGTAGCTTGATCACTGACTTGGAAATTTTGAGAGTAGGGTTGCAAAATCAACAGAGAATTACAGGCATTCCATTGACCCCTAGACAAAACCTTCTATGCTTGAGCTGGATCTGAAAAGCGAAAAAGGAAATACCCTTTTGTAAAGTTTTGTACATTCTCCACTTTGACTCCATATGGGCCCCAAACTTGCTGGACCCATGAACGAATAAGGGTATCATATGGGATACTACCCAGAAAATAACCCACCAGGTTATGACTCTCAAACCATTCATAAGCTATATGGAATTCATGCAATCAAATAACAGCTTTAGGGACAGGGCCTTTACCTCGTGATACATTATCAGAATGAACTTGCATGGATGCTTCCCCGGTACCATTGAGTTCTCTAGTAGAATCAAAATAAATGGAGCCGACTGCATGAGCGACAACCATTAAAAAGGGTAGACTCAGAATAAATTTCGAAGACTTGGTCCCAAAAATGAATTTTAGGGATGCCCTTCATGGTGGACAACCTCAGCCCAATGCTAATATCAATCTTAGGGCTTCCCATAAACCTCTAAGAATGCCTAAGATTGATCCCCAGAAAATGGAGTCAGGATGTCTTAAAGCAACTGATGGAACTCCTATTGTTAAGCTTGATATGGGTAACATTCAGACTGGCATTGAAGATTTGGAAAAAAGAGGACTAATTTGTCGGTTCATGGGTTTTCATCCGAGTCTATCCGCTTTCAAAGTCTGGGCTGCAAAAAGCTAGAAAACTAAAGGTGAGTTACAAATCTCTATTTATCCAAATGGTTATTTTCTTGTTTTATTTGCTAATAATGAAGATGGAGAGAAAACTTTTCAAGGGGGTCCTTGGTTTTTTGGAAGGGCAGGGCTTTTCATGAAGCCTTGGCATACTAAATTTAAAGCCGAAGAAGAGATGCCTTCTATAGCTCCCGTGTGGGTTAGACTCTTTGGCCTCCCTATTGAATTTTGGAATCCTACTATTTTTTCTTCAATTGGAAACTCTTTAGGAACTTTTATGATGATTGCTGATTGTACTCAAAATTTTGAACATATTATTTATGCTCGGATTTGTGTTTTAATGGATTTTGACAAACCCCTACCTAAAAATATCACATTACAATTTGGGGAAGACACTTGGGAGCAAGTAGTGGACTATGAGAACATTCCTTTTCGTTGTAGAATTTGCCATGAATATGGTCATTTGGCCAGTGCTTGCCCAAATAAAATTCCTGATCAAAAGAAAGAAGATATAAACTCAGCAGGTTTCCAAATACCTAAGAAGAAGAACACTAAAAAAAAACTAGTTATGAAGGATCAATCAAAGTCATCTGCTAATATGTTTGAAATCCTTTCCACAAATGATGTCCCAAGTGAGGAAGAGGAAATAATGGAAACTGAAATCTTAGAAACACAATTTAAATATGAAGGGAAGAACTCAGAGACAAACCAACAAATCAAAGGTTTTCAATAGAAAAAAAAGGGAGAAAATTTACACAAGAAAAACAATCTTTCAAATGTCAAAACTTCAAATAATGCAGGTCCCAATATAGACTCCGTTGAACCATCTAGTAAAATTTTGGCTGTGTACGAGCATTCTTCAAGGTTAGAAGCCATCTCAGATTCAATTGGAATAAGTCAAGAAACAGGGAAAAAAAAATTGAAGATGGATTCTAATCAAAAAAGTAGGTCGCAAGACCAATCAATATCATATGGTAAAAGAAGGTGAAAATCTTGTAGAGGAAGGTAAGATTAATGCCCTTCCCAAATTTTTTAGCCCTGGTATTAATGAAGATCATCACTTGGAATATTAGAGGACTCAAAGGGAGTCTTTCAAAACAAAATGAAATTAGAAGAATGATTCAGATAAATCATCCACATCTTGTTTTCCTTCAAGAAACAAAGATGTCAATGGAGGATATGGACTCAATTTCCAGTAAAATTTGGCCAGCTGGAAAAGTGGTTTCCCTTAGTTCCCAAGGGACTTCGGGTGGCATTGCTTGTCTTTGGGACCCAAAAGAGGTAGTTATTCACCATATGGTTGGCAGTTGGGGTTTGTTGGCTATAGCTATTCAAAGTAGACATTCCAACCAAATTATGCTCTGCATTACTGTTTATGCTCCAACTTCTTTGGAGGAAAAAAGAAGATAGTGGAAGGATATTACTCATATTATCTCTCATTTTCCTAAAGCTTGGATCTTGATCGGAGGAGATTTCAATACCATCCTCTCTCTGGATGAGAAAATGGGGGGAAATAGAAATTTGGACAAAAGCACTGACCTCATGAGCGAATATATTGCAAACCTCCATCTTGTGGATATCCAACCAGATAATGGCCTTATGACTTGGTCTAACAGAAGGCAAGGCTTAGCTTGTATAATGGAGAGATTGGATAGGTTTTTGCTCTCTGAAAATTTCTTAATCCATGGTCACATTCCTAAAGTGAAGACTCTTAATAATGCTGGTTCGGATCATTGGCCAGCAATGGTGGAAATGTGGAAAACCAATGTGAGTTTCTCTCCTTTTCATTTTCAATTAATGTGGCTTAGAGACATTTCCTTCAGACCTCGTGTGCAACAATGGTGGAAGGAAGGTAAACCTAGGCATGGGACTAAGATGTTCTATTTTTCCAAAAGACTGCAATACATTAAATCCAAAATCAAGACTTGGAACTGGAAAGAGTTTGGGGATGTTCATAAAAAAAACATGAAGTTATTGCTCATCTTGAAAATTTGAATAAGAAAATCCATTTAGATGGCCTCACAGAGAAGAGAAGTGCAGATGAAATTAAACTCACAACTCAGTTAGAGGAATGGAAAAAAGGAGAAGAAATCTTATGGAAGCAAAAATCTAGAATTCAATGGCTCAAAGAAGGAGATCGAAACACAAATTTCTTCCACAAATCTCTTCTAGCTCGAAGATCTCACAACTTTATTTCTTCCAAAATCTTACAAATGGATTCGAGATGTTGTTTATACTTTGGATGGCATGAACTCTATTGTTGTTGATTACTTTCCTAATATTTTTGCCTCTACTCCTCTTGACTCACCTTCACAACAAAATTTTCTTCAAGAAATCCCTTCTCTTATCACTTCGAGGAGAACTCTATTTTGACTGCTCCTATTACTATCAATGAGCTTCAACAAGTAGTTTTTAAAATGCAAAAAAGGAAAACCCCAGGTCCTGATGGTTTTCCCATTGAGTTCTACCAAGAGTTCTGGGATATCCTTCATGTTGATTTATTAGAGGTGGTGGAAGAAGCCAGGAAAGCCAAAGAAATTTTGAAGGTTATCAATAAAACTTATATTACTCTTGTTCCAAAAGCTCAAGAGGTTGATCATATCTCAGCTTTTAGACCTATTGCTTTATGTAATGTTCTTCTCAAAATCATTACTAAAATCATGGCAGAAAGGTTGAAGCCTCTTTTGCATAAGATTATTTCCCTAGAGCAAGGGGGTTATGTGGAAGGACGTCAAATAGTAGATGAGATAGTTCTTGCTTAGGAAGCCATCCATTCCATGGATATGCAAAAATCTCCTTCCATGTTCATTCGGTTAGACTTATCCAAAGCTTATGACAGAGTGGATTGGCACTTCCTTATCAAAGTTTTGAGGCAATTTGGTTTCTCTAAGGATTGGATGGATTGGATTATGGGATGTATCTCTTCAGTTTCCTACTTAGTTCTTATCAATGGCAGGCCTTCTCGGTCATTCCCAGCCTTCCAGAGGTATTAGGCAAGGTGACCCGCTATCCCCTTATTTATTCATCATTCTTGTTGAATGCTTGGGTAGGACTATAACCAAAAAGAGGGAAAACAAAACCCTTGAGGGAGTTACCATTGCTCATGGAGCTAGACCTATCTCTCATATTCAATTTGTGGATGACTCTACTCTTTTAGGTAAAGCTACAGTTAAGGAAGCTTCTAATATTAAGCAAATCATTAGCTATTTTTCTAAGGCTATTGGGAAGTTGATCAATGAAGACAAATCTAAAGTTATTTTCTTTCACTACTCGGCTAGACAGGAATCCATGGTCTTGGATAAATTAAGATATAAGAAGACCTCCCTTCCAATCACTTATTTAGGTATTCCCATAAATATTCAAAGGCAGAAAAATAAATATTGGAATTGGTTGTTGGACAAAGTCAAGAAGAAAATTGGAAAGTGGACCAACAAGTGGCTTTCTTCTGGGGGTAGAATCACCTTGGTAAAATCAGTCCTTCAAGCTATTCCTATTTATGTTTCTTCCATTTTGAATATCCCAAAGGCTGTTCTTCGAGAATTGGATCAAATCAGTCATCGTTTCCTTTGGAGTGGTACTAAGGAGAAAAGAAAATGGGCCTTGGTGAAATGGGATACTTTATGTCTTCCTAAGAGTGAAGGGGGGTTAGGATTCCGGTCTTCTATTAATAACAACAAAGCTTTAGCTGCTAAATTATATTGGAGGATGTTGCATAACCCCAATGCTCTTTGGGCCAATAATCTCCGTGCTAAATATGTCGAGAACAAAAGTCTTGAAGACCTTGTTCGCTATCAACTTCCTACCAAAGGTTCTCCCATTTTAGTAGTTCTTAAGACTGGTGAGGATTTGATAAAGAAAAAATTATTTTGGATCATTCATAATGGTCAACAGGTAAATTTTTGGACAGATTCTTGGGATGGTCACAAGCCTTTGATAACTCAGTTTCTCGATTGGAGGCCTTGGATGGAGGAGCTTCACCGAGCTAATTGGATAAAGGTGGCTAATTACTATCGGTACCATACTGGTAATTCAAAGGTTGGTAGATATTGGATCCCTATTGAGGACTGGCCTATTCAAATCCCAGAAAGGCAAAGACAAGATATCCAAGGCATCCTTCATATGAGATCCCTCTCTTGGTCCCATGAAAAAGATTGTTTTGGATGGAACAACACTACTAAGGGTGAGTATTCAGTTGCTCAAGGTTATTTGACCTTATGCCATAATAATCCCAACCATTCTTCTGACATATTTTCTCGATTGTGGGCTCAAAAGCTCTGGCCTAAGGTGAGGTTCTTTAATTGGATTTTATTGCATCGTAGGGTGCTTACTGGTGAGCAACTTATGAAGCATGGTTTTCATGGCCCTTTTAGATGTGAAATGTGTGAAGAGAATGTAGAAAATCTCAACCATATTTTTATTGAGTGTACTTTAGCCTCTGAGCTATGGAGGAGAATGGCCACTTTACTTGGCTTATAGTGGTCCAATTTTTTTACTTTTGAACAACTTTGGAGGGATTGGCCTAATCAAGAGGGTGTTGATCATTTTATTAGGCAGCTAGTTTGGATGGGTTCTACCATTCTTCTTTGGAATATTTGGAATGAAAGGAACAACCAAATTTTTAATCAAGATAGGAAGGATATTCACTATATTTGGCAAAATACCATAGCCAACTTAGTTGAATCAGTCCATCAACTCCTTAATCACCCCCAAAACTCCCACCAAAGATGGGATCAAGTGATGCAAATATTGAAGATTAAATATTCTAAGGGCAACCAACTTAAAGGGAATGTGAGTATTAGTAAGATGGATAGGACTAGAAATTGGCAACCTCCTCCTAAGGATTTTGGAAAAGTCAATACCGATGGAGCCTCTAGAGGGAACCCCGGAAAAGCCAGTGTGGGAGGAATTGGTAGACTTTCAGATGGCTCCCTGGTTTTTACTTTTGCCGAGAATTTGGGTATTCTTTCCAATAACCTTGCTGAGGGGTATGGTATCCTCAGAGGCCTTCAGGAGGCTACTAAGGTTGGATGGGAAAAGGTGTTAGTTGAGTCTCACTCTCAACTTATGATTAATCTCTTGAAGACTCCTTCTAAGAATCATAAGGTGGATTGGAGAATAAAAAGAATTATTGAGAAGATTCAATTAATCCAGATGGGATTTTTGAAAGTTGATTACAATCATGTGGTCAGAGATCAAAACAAGAGTGCTGATGCTTTAGCTAATTGGGCTTTGGACAAAGGTGATCTTACTTGTTATGGCCACCCTCCTATATGGTGGGCTTCTCAAATTAGGGAAGCTCTTCTTTCTATCATTTCTTTGGATGGCTCCAGTTCTGAAGGTACCTAGTTTCTTCTTGCTTTTTTTTTTGCTTCTCTTTGGTTCATTCAGTTTTTTTTAGTTCCCTAGCTCATTCTATTCTTTATTTTGTTTCCTCCGTTGATTCTTGCCTTAATAGTCTTCTGGTCTAGATAGGTCATTGTTATGTTCAATTTTTTTTTCTTTTTTGTTTTTTTTTTGTTTAGTTTTTTAAGGTGGGTGGGTTCTTTTGTTTTGTTTTGTTTTTGTGTTCTTTGTGTTGTTTTTTGTTGTTCATGTGTTTTTGTTGTTTTGTGTTTTTTTTTTTTTTATGTTTTTTGTTATTGTTCTTGTGTTTTTTTCATTCTTGTTCTTGGGTTTCTCTTTGTTTGTGTTAATTCGTGTTTTTATGTGTGAGTGTTTTCTATGTTTTTTGTTTTTGTTTATTGTCTGTTGTTGGTTGTTTTTTATTTTTATTTTATTTTTAATTTTTTAGGTTTTGGTTGTGTTTATTTTTCATGTTTTTTTTGGGTTATGTCTTTGTAGTGTTCTGTTGTTTTTGTCTTGTTTGTGTTTTGTTATGTGGTTCTTGTGTTTTTCTATGTGGTTTGTGTTGTGGTTTCTTTTATCTTATTGTGCATGTTTGGTTGTGCTTTTGTTTTTGACACACTCAAGGAGCATGTTTTTTATTTTATTTTATTATTTTTGTTGTTATTTACTTATTTTTAAATTGGTTTTGTGTGTTTGTTTGCTCCTTGAGTATGTCAAAGGTGGTAGGCCAGGTCCGAGTCCTGGGCATTTTTGGCGGAATGGATACCCCTGCCTCCTTGGGTCTTACCCTAAAGTGGCATCCCTTTTGGGATGTTTTCCACAAATAATAAAAATAAAAAACAAACATAATAATATTTTTGTTAATACTTATAATATAGTTTTGATGACCCGTACGAATCCCAAGTAACAACAACAAGGTGAATAGGTTTAGTGTATCTTGCTCTTGAAAGTTGCTAAAAAATAGTGTGGTTCTAACGAACTCTCTTATGAATCAATCAAAAAAGAAAAATACTTAAGAAATAATAATATTAAACCATGTCAAGCTAAAATAAAATATAATAATATTTATATAATTAATCATAGGTGTTTGGATGCAAATTCATTTACAATTTTATAGCATAATAACATAAATAAAATAAAATTAAAATAAAGTATATTTACAATGCATAGGAGCTACTCTTATTACTATATCAAAATATGTATATTTTTTCAGTGTGTTATATAGGATTGAGTTAAAGTTATCTGATATTAAATATATATTTTTTGGGATAAAGATAGGATTTTGAAAGGGGTTTTCACCTTTTACAAAGAAACATAGTGGGGCACGCGCACATCTCGTGGTTTGAACTTGGGTTTTTTAAATGAGAATTTAAAGACATACCTATTTGATGTTTCTATCAAGACCATTTAACCTTTAATGTTAAGGTCCACCTATGAGATTCAAACTTGATGCATAGAGAAATTTATTGAAATATATTATTTCCGATAACATGCTTTGGAATTCTTTAAATACCCAAAAATTGAGATGGTAGAAAGAAACCAACAAATTACATGTGTTTCCACTAACCAGTAGCTTGAATTTTTGTAGAATATATCAAGTTACAACATTGCATGAATTTTGATTAAAAACATGAAGCTACAACCCTTAACAAAAAAAGATCTCCCAAAGCAAGAAAACTTTTTTTTTTAAAACTGTAAATTGGTTGAAAATTACCAATTGTACATATAACTCGTTAAATTCACCCATACATATGCCAAAAAAACATGAAACACTCTCAAGTGGTATTTTTGACTAATTTGGGTGTAAAACTAGGCTAGCCATACCTCCCTTGACTATTATTTTGCAATCTTGGACCCAAAGACTCTTTCTTTTTTTCTTTACTACCAAAAAATTGTCTCTTTTGTTTTTCCATTAAATTCTCACCAACTAAACTTAAACTCTAGTTGTTATAACTATATTAGCGCATTAAAATATGACTTTTAAATTACTAACTCAAGTTGTTCACATAAAAAACTCATAAAAACATGTGTGTTCATGTCACAATGCTCAAAATTCTTTATTTTTTAATAATACGTTTTTGTTGATGTAGAATTGTCTGTACACTCACATGCTCCCATATCAGACACCTTCGATAAGAAAATATTTTATGGGTTGAAAGCTCATGAAAATTATTGGAAATTGTGAGTTGTAATTGATGTCAAAGGAACAAAGAAGTCAAAGTAGAAATACTCTTCAAATATGATGAGCTCAAGAACGAATTTGTGAAATTGTCATTGATGTCAAAAGCAAGAGTATGTTCAAGAATAAAGGTCACAATATCAATATTTGTGTGTTTGAGAACTTCAAATGGTAAGCATGATCATTCAAATGGTAAACATGGTCAATATCATTATGCTTGAGAAATTCAAATGGTGAGCATGATCTATACTATAACACTTGAAGAATTAAAATGATGATGTACATTAATTAATAATGTACACATAATATTTAAATTAAAAATTTAAATTTTAAAATAAGGCTCTAAAGTGGGATATAACTAAATCAAAGTTATAATGTAAGGGCTGACTCCCATGATTAAAAATATTCAAATCATTCATATATATTGACCTAACATTGTGGTTGAAAAAGTGTTGTTAATTGAAGTGCCTTCATATTGCTCATGGAAGGAGAATAGTATTTTCGTTCGCTGTCGCATCTACGTTCGAAAGAGTGAAGCAAGAGGAAGAATAAGAGTTTACCGAAGTGAGCGTCATTTGATTGACTAAGTGATAGTCTTTTGTTGAGTATATGAGCACCTTTCTTTGAGGAAATGAGTGTCTTTCGTTGAGCAAAGAGTGAGCTTCAATTTGCTGTGGGTGAAGTGCCATACATGTTAAGATCCCATCCTAACGTTATTTTGTAATTCTCATTATTATGTAATAACCCACTTCCAATGTGGGGGATCCCATATATAATGTAATTTTGTAATGTACGTGGTATGTTATGCTCCTAACCAAGTGGGGCCATTTGATGTAACCGTTATCAAGAATGTAACCGATATTTAGTAAAATATTCTAGCTTGAGTGGAATTTTGCATGTAATCCAACTCTTGAGCCTAGGGTTAGAGTTTGCATGAAGTCTTTTTTAAAAGCTATGAAGCCATGTATGAAGCATATTTTTGCAAGTTAATGAAATATTGAAGGAGGTTTCCCCCTCGAAGAGGCCTGTGATTCTAAGTTATTTATGAGATTGTTTCAATTCCGTAATTACTTTCTGCATAGTATTATTTTGTTATTGCATGTATTTTAGTTATCTTTTAGTATTTTGTGTGTGTGAGCTTTATTTCAATAGTAGGTTCCTAACAAGTGGTATCATAGCGCTTTCCATGGTTGAGTTCTATTGCAACTGATATGATGTTTACCATCCATTCTTCCTGTTAGGTATAAATTTGCATGTGTTTTTCATTTTGTTTTTTCTTTATTAAAAAAATCTAAAAAAATACAGTTCATTTTTTTACTAGCAAATCCAGAAAACACAAAAAATATAGTTTCTACTTCAGTAGTTGTGTAGGTTAGAAACCCTATGTTGGGGGTTTTAAAATATCATGAAGGAGCTATCATTATTGGCTAAGCTAGATAGCCCATAAAGCATCTAGTGAAGTGAGGTGCGATCAGGCTCTAATACCCAGGCTTCAGATAACACTCGTGCACAGAATTGAGCTCCCACGCATATTCAAGTGTATCGAGAGACCATTCTAGGGTTAACAATTTTATCCAGTAGGAAGCTTTTTGACCTTGTATCATCCATAGTCCATGGGATACAACATCCTGAATGATTACCCTCTCATACTATCAAAGAGGCAGATAGTGTGCTCAAGGGTATGTGTGGAATCCTCCTTAGGTAGTGGCCTGAAATATTGGTCCGAGCACTATTGTTCATCACTGCGGTATAACAGAGGACCTATGGGTGTTACATACTCCTTTACCTAGCATGCCCTGGTTTTGTTAAACACTTCAACCTGCAAAAACACACATCTTCATATTCTACTAAACCTGCATTCACAATCCCAAAAATTGAGCATACAGAGGACTTCCCTATCATAGAAGAACACACCTTGCATGCACCAATAGTTAGGACAGAGTTACCAAGTGTCTCTAACAATATATAATATCCCAGTACCATTCAGATCAATAACAGTAATAGTCAGGTCAGTGGCAGTAACAGTCCGATCAGTGACAGTAACAATCAGGTCAACAATAGTAACAGTAATAGTCAACTGTAATAGCCAAAAAATATAGGTGGTCAAGGTCAAAAATGAAATCTTTAGTGTTTGTAACTATAGTACAGGTGATATGGCAGTGACAGGGTGATCAGTTGACAGATCCAAGACAGTTGATTCAGTTTTCCCACTTGTAACCTAGAGCCTAAAAAAAACATTGAAATTTTATTAAAACATGGATATCTCCTCACACAAATCTCAAATTTACTCAAAATTTAGCAGAGAATTCTACACTCTATTCCAGAAAAAATTATCCTTGGCATCCCCTGGTCAAATTTTGCATTGATTTTCCAAAAATAGCAATTTTTTATTTTTCTTTCTAAGGCCATAACTTTTCAATGGTCAATTAGATTGATCCAAATTTTTGGGAATAGAAGCTACTTGTTATTATGCACCAAAGACCCTCAAGGATTCACTGGTGAAATTTTAAGTCCAACTGGAGGAAATTACCTTGACATCGCCTTGCAACCCACAAGAGATCATAAAAATTCAAAAAAATCAGTATATCTCCTCATTGAGTGCTCAACTCAAATAGCCACCGAAGTGGACCCTATCCTAAAATCAGTGTTGCAATCCATTTCCCAAATTAAATTTTGGACCCTTACTAAAAATAGTAACTCCAAAAATCCCACATCTATTTTTAGTAACTGAGTAAACAAGTTCAAGGCTATCTCAAATGGCAAGTGGTACTCGTGGACATCAAAAAGAGGTAGAACAAAACACTGCTTCAGTGTTGAATACCCTACAAAGTTTTGTTACTGGCTTGCAAAAAAAAAATGACCACTTGATGACTGAATTTCAAACTTTTAGAGTTGACCAAGATACCTCCAGAATTCGTATAGAAGAACACCTAGCAGATGTTGAGTCTAAAATACAAGGTGGTCCAAGAGAGTCTGAGCATCATCACAGAATGGTAACAGATGACTCTCACATTCACTTTGATCGTGATACTCCCTTCAATATGTCAAAACTAGACTTTCCTAAGTTCAATGTGAAGGATGTTTATGGATGGTTATGTCATGTTGCTCAATTATTTAGACTCCATGATGTCCCCATTTATCACCGAGTTCAAATGGCTTCTTTCAATTTGGAATCTGAAGCCTTACAATGGTACCAATGGTTGCAGAAAACTATCCCTGATCTTTCTTGGGCAGAATTTGAGTCTCAATTATTCACTTGCTTTGGCTCTAGTGAGTATGATGATTTTATTGGATAGTTAACAAAGCTGAAATAAACTTTGATAGTTCGAGATTACCAAATATAATTTGAGAGATTGGCCAAAAAAACTATAGGATTGAATGAAGGGTTCTTTATGAGTTGTTTTTTTAGTGGGTTGCGAGAAGATCTCCAAGCCAATGTCACAATGTTTAAACCACAATCCATGATGCAGGCTATCCATTTGGCACGTTTGGCTAAGTCCAAATTTTTAGCTCAGAGGCAGTTCTCTAAATTTCCATAGGTTAAACCCTATTTTCCTCCTAGATTCCACAATCACCATGAAAAAAACCTGTTGTGCCCACTGCTACATCCAAATGTTTAACCACTACTTAAATGGATGTGCAACACGCCCAAGGGTTGTGCTACAATTGTGATAAAAAGTTTTCTCGCGGGCATAGGTGCACCCAAAAGAAATTGTTCTTCATCGATGTTGATGAGCCTGACACCAACGACCATAGTGATGATGACACTAAATCATCAAAGGAACCACCTAAACCAGAGGAAGAAAACCTATATAAATCATAGGTTGAAATTTTTGTTCATGCTCTTGCTGATATTACTACACCCCAAACCATGAAAATTTTGGGTTATTTTAAGGACCTGCGACTTACCATCTTGATTGATTCTAGCAGTACATACAATTTTATTGATCCCTGCATTGCTAAGTGGGCAAATTATTATGTAGTCATGTAATTCCTTTGAGGTTATGGTAGAAACTGGTGGGAATTTACCTTGCAAGGGAAAATGTAATAATGTTATGGTCAAGATTAGGGACTATGAGCTCAAACAAGATATGTTTACACTTCAATTAGACAGATGTGATATTGTGTTGGGATATCAATGGTTGGGCACATTGTGAGTCATCTCTTGGCACTTTGGTGAGCTTTGGATGCAATTTTCATAGAATGGACAGTCCTACACTCTCCATGTCTTAAAAGTAGGGTCATCACATATTATCAATTCCAACCGAATGGAGAAGTTGTTAAAAAAAACATCTGGAGATGTCATAACTCAAATTTTTGTGATCCAACTGTATTTTTTAGAGGATGATTCTTTTCTTGAAGATTTACAACTTATTTTGACTAGGCACAACTATGTTTTCACTGAGCCAACAAAATTACCACCTCGTCGCTCTCATGACAATGTTATTCCCTTGTTACCTAGTAATGCACCACCCAACATTAGACCATACAAGTATCCTCATGCTCTTAAGTCAGAAATTGAGAAGTTAGTATAGGAATTGTTAAAATCCGGTGTCATTCGGCCAAGTAACAATCCTTACTCTTCTTCGATTTTACTGGTACTCAAGAAAGATGGGTCCTGGTGGTTGTGTATCGATTATCGAGAGTTCAATAAACTCATCATCAAGGATAAGTTTCCTATTTCTATGGTGGATGAATTACTGGATGAACTTCATGGGACTATGTATTTTTCCAAACTTGACCTTCACTCGGGGTACCATCAAATCTGGCTCAAAGAGGAGGATATTCCTAAGACTGCCTTTCGTACTCATGAAGGTCACTATGAGTTTTTGGTAATGCCATTCGACTTGACTAATGCCCTTTACACCTTCCAAAGCCTCATGAACAACATTTTGTCCATTCCTTCGAAAGTTCATTCTAGTCTTCTTTGATGACATTTTTGTGTATAGTCACTCATGGGAAGAGCATCTTATTCATGTGAATCAGACTCTCCAACTATTGGTACAACATCAAATCTATGCTAAGAATTCCAAGTGTTCTTTTGGGTTGATAGAAGTAGAATATTTGGGACACATTATCACTATGGAGAGCATTAAAGTTGATCCCAAGAATATCGAAGTTGTTCAGGAATGACCAAAACCTCATACTCTCAAAGGTCTTTGGGGATTTCTAGGGCTTACAAGTTATTATCATAAATTTGTTCATAATAACGGTAAAATCATAGCTCCCCTCACTTCCATGCTAAAGAAGGACTCTTTTACTTGGATAGGACATGCTAAATAGGCTTTCCAATAATTGAAGCATGTCATGACCACTATGCCTGTCTTGGCCATGCTGAATTTCTCTAAACCATTTTTTATTGAAAGTGATGCTTCAGGTCATGGTATTGGTGCAATGTTGATGCAAGAAAGGAGAACCTTGGCATTCACTAGTAAAGCTCTCTCCAATTGTAATTTGGGAAAATCCACTTATGACAAGGATATGATGACAAATATGCATGTCATAACCCATTGGCGACCATATCTCATTGGGCATCATTTCTCCATTAAAATAGATCATCAGAGTCTTAAATACTTTTTGGAGCAACGAGTTGCCACCCATGAAAAAAAAATGGGTTTTTAAACTCATGGGCTATGATTATGATATCACCTATAATAAGGGTAAGGAGAATGTTGTGGTTGATGCTCTCTCTCACCAATTTGAAGCTCTCAGTATGTTGTGTGCCATTTCATTGCCGATCCCCCAAATGGATCGATTCTATACGTTAGGAGGTACTTTAGGATTATTAATTGTAAAATTTGGTTGCTTTACTATCCACTAAGCCTACTTCATGTCTAGGGTACACTTGGGATGGCCAGGATTTGCATTACTACCAACGCATTTTTGTTCCCCACAAGTCCTCACTATGGGAACTTCTCATGATAGAACTGCATGCTACTCCATCTGTTGGCCATTCAGGATTTCTTAAAACATATGAATGACTTAAGCACACTTTTTTTTGGAAGGGTATAAAAAAGGATATTCATGATTTTGTGGCTGCTTGTGATACCTGTCAATAGATGAAAGGTGAAGTAGTGCATTCTCTATGCACTCTTCAACCCTTGCCCATTCCTGACCAGGTCTGGACATATATTTCTAGGTCTGGACAGATATATTTTATTCTCTAGGCACTCTTCAACCCTTGCCCAATAGATTTTATTGAAGGATTACCTAAGTTTGGTGGAAAATATATTATCTTCATGGTAGTGGATCATATTTTGAAGTATGCTCACTTTTGTCCCCTCTCCCATCCTTACACAGCCTCCACCGTTGCCCAAAATTTTCTTGATTCTATCTTTCATCTTCATGGTCTACCCTCCTCCATTATGTCCGATCATGATCCAATCTTTACTAGTCACTTCTAGCAATAATTGTTTAAGTTGCAAGGGACTCAAATCAAGATGAGTTTAGCATATCATCCACAAAAGGATGGCCAAACAAATATTATTAATAAATGTTTGAAAATCTACCTTCGTTGCTTTTCCTCAGATAATCCTACGCACTAGGAAAGATGGCTTCCTTTGATCGAGTGGTGGTACAACACTTCCTATCACACAACCACCAAGGTTACCCATTTTGAGGTAGTTTATGAGTGCCCTCAATCGATGTATTCCTACTACATTCTATGTAGCTCCAAGGTCCATGCAGTTGACACTACTCTTAGTTAGAATGCTGATGTCCTCCATCAACTAAAGCTAAATTTGGAGGCAGCCCAGAACCTGATGTGCCAACAGGCTGATCAATATTGTTCTGTGCATAATTTTTATGTGGGTGATATGGTTTTACTTCGATTGTAACTGTACAAACAATTATCCCTCCAAATTTGTAGATGCCATAAGCTTACTACAAAGTACTATGGGCCCTATCAAGTGTTACAACGAATTGGTGCTACATCCTACAAATTAGCTCTTCCACCTACATCCAAGCTCCATCCTATTTTTCATGTTTCTGCTCTCAAAAAGGTGGTGGGAAATCAAGTATAGGTTCAATATACACTCCCAAATTTAGATGAAGAAGGTTCTATCTTGCTTGAACCCAAACAATTATTGGATCGTCAAACTCACACTCTTCACAATTGCATCATTACTGAAGTCATTTTTCAGTTGCATGGATTCTAGCTGAAATATGCTACATAGGAATCTCTCCATCAGCTTCAGCACCAGTTTCCTCACCTCCAACTTTGAGGACAAATATTTTTGAAGAGGAAGGACATGTTAGTATCCCATCCTAACGTTATTTTGTAATTCCCATTATTATGTAATGACCCACTTCCAATGTGGGGGATCCCATATATAATGTTATTTTGTAATGTACATGGTATGTTATACTCCTAGCCAAGTGGGGCCATTTGATGTAACCGTTATCAAGATTTTAACCAAAATTTGGTAGAAGATTCTATCTCGAGTGGCATTTTGCATGTAAGGCAACTCTTGAGCCTAGATTTAGGGGTTGTATGAAGTCTTTCTTTAAAAATCTTATGAAGCCATGTACGAAACATGTTTTTGCAATTTAATGAAATATTGAAGGAGGTTGCCCTCTTGAAGAGGCCTATGATTTTGAGTTATTTATGATATTGTTTCAATTCCATAATTACTTTCTGCATAGTATTATTTTATTATTGCATGTATTTCAGTTATCTTTCAGTATTTTGTGTGTGTGAGCTTTATTTCAATATTAGGTTCCTAAAAATACATATTTTTTTGAGTGAACATACCTTTCACCATTCGAAGAATGCTGTGTGATGAGTGTTGAAGACCTGCACCTTGAAGAAGAACTTGAGACCTGTGCTTGGTAGTTCTTATTCATTGAAGACCAAAGAAGATATTGTTGTTCATCGTGAGGGCTACGTTCGACAAAGTGGATTTGTTGGTTCGTTGAAGACATAAGAGAAGATTATTGTACGCTGTGAGTGATATGTTTGGCAAGAGATCAAGACATAGTTTTGTTGCACATTTGATTTGAGAACAAGGTGAAAAGAAAATAGTGGTAGTAAAAGAAGTTTTAGAGACACCATGGCCAAATGTATGTACAAAGGACTTACACAGGAACAAGAACATAAGATATATTATTGATAAATTTATTTTTGGATATAAATTAATCTCAATATCTTGTAGTAGAAGTGTTGGCACCCAAAAATGAAAATAGATACATACATCCATGCAAACATAACCCTAAATCCAGAAAAATATAACATCCAAGCACATAAGGTAGTCCTGTGGGAATTTGAAGAGACATGTGTGTAAGAGAAAATATAGTAACAACATTACGTTTGTTTTCAGCAAAGATTAATTTTGGATTGAGAATTATGACCATGTCTTCAAAAGAGAGATAGTGGAAGTGGAAGATTCATCTTACACCAAGGTGTGTAGTGGAAGTGGTGTGTTGAAAATAGGATAAGGATAGTGTGTGTAGAAGACCAGAGTTAAATTTTTGGTGCAAGAAAAAAAAACATTTTTGAAGACATCAAAATAAAAAGATAAGTGTGCTTTATGCTATATCTGAAAATAAGCTTTTTTTGTGAAAAAATGTCAGAAAGGGTTTTTGTAAAAGGTAAATGAGAAATGATGAATGCATCAAGAGTGTAACAAATTAGAGACTTACTTTGATAGAATAAGAGCATAGTGCATATTATTTGATATGGTGTGGTTCTCCAAGACAAAGACTTGTGTAAGGGTAGCTATGCAAACATTGTGAAATAAGTTTATGCTTTGTTAAAGTAATTTGAAAGAAAATAAAGAGCAGATTTTGTGCATCATTGTTGGGCAGATTTTGTACATCTTGTTAGGCAGATTTTGTGTATCTTGTTGGGCAGATTTTGTGCATCATTGTTGGTTGTTTTGAGAGGAAAACAAAGGGCATATTTGTGCATCATTGTTGGTTGTTTTGAGAGAAAACAAAGGGCAGATTTGTGCATCATTATTGGTTTTTTTTAAGAGGAAAATAAAGGGCAGATTTGTGCATCATTGTTGGTTGTTTTGAGTGGAAAAATAAGGGAAGATTTTGTACATCATTGTTGAGTGTTTTGAAAAGAAATTTGCAAGAAGTAGATATTTGATTTGATTGCAATAAATGTGAGACATGTGAAAGCGACAAAATTAATTAATGTGAGAAAAACATATTGAGTATTTGCATTGCATATAATTTACTATATGTTCATGAAGAAACAAAATTTTGGGTAGAATATGTCTGAATTACTCTAGTTGAAGAAAGTAATTATGAAAGAGATATAATCTTTGTGCAAGTTTTAGAAAATATTTGAGCAGAGTAGAGAGCTGTGTTATGAATAGTTGTGAGTTGAGTTGAGAAAGCCTTTTGAGAAGACTTACAGGTAGATTTTAAAAATAGAGACCAAGATATTGAGCTAAGTTGAGTAAGCATTGTGTGAAGGCTTGTAGTAGCATTGGGTAGAGTTAAGATCAAATTCTAGAGTAGAGTTGAGTAAGCCTTGTGTGAAGGCTTGAAGCAGATTTAGGTAAAGTTGAGAGAAGAGTGTTGAGCAGAGTTGAGTAAGCCTTGTGTGAAGGCTTGTAGTAGCTTTGGTCAGAGTTGAGAGCAGATTGTAGAGCAGAGTTGAGCAAGCCTTGTGGGAAGGCTTGGAGCAGCTTTGAGTTGAGGATTGAGCAGGCTTTGGAGTAGACCAATGTAGAGGGGATTGGTGTCTCCTATGGATAGAGGTCCATGAAATAGAGCAAAGGGGATTGGTGTCTCCTATGGATAGAGGTCCATGAACCAGATTAGAGGGGATTGGTGTCTTATATGGATAGAGGTCCATGAACTTGAGCATAGGGGATAGGCGTCTCTTGTGGATAGAGGTCCATGTACCAAAGTAGAGGGGATTGGTGTCTCCTGTATATAGAGATCCATGAACCATAGTATGAAGAACACAAGCTTATACTGAGAGGGGGGGTGAACAGTATAGCACCCACTTTTTAATTTCTTTCCAAATTGATATCAATTAGTGTCCTTAATTGTAATAACCAAATATAGTAGTGTGCATTAATGACATAAATAGAAATAGTAAGCAAGTGCACAAATCACCACACATAATTGAGACACAAGATTTAACATGGTTCCCCCAATGTGGGGTAGTCCACAAGATAATCTCCTTATAATATTTCACAAAGAAATAGGTATCCTTATCCCAATACAAATGATTACTTTGATCTACCCAGGTGTTGGAGGTGAGTTGGAGAGGAGAGGGAAATCCTCCAAGGGAGGTCCCAGGTTCAAATATCCACCCTACCAAAAAGTTGAATTGGGTATCCAAAATCCAATTGATAATGTTGGTGCAGGCAGGGTCGGGTGCGACCCTCGGGTGACTTTGACGGTGTAGAATCCCCTGTTCATGGTCTCTCAGACCAAGGCGACTCTGTAAGGGGTTTTTTGCTTTAAAAAATGATTACTTTGATCTGCTCAAAGCTAGGCTATCTTGATATGCTCAGGTGGGCTCCATTGATCTGCTCAGCTAGGCTATCCACTGATCTACTCAACTAAGCTATCCAATGATCTACTCAGGTAGGCAATACATTAATATGCTCAACCAAGCTATCGACTAATCTGCTCAAGTAGGTAATCCACTGATCTTCTTAGCTAGGCAATCCATTGATATGCTCAGCTAGGCTATCCACTGATCTACTCAGCTAGGAAATCCTGATATTCTTAGGTGGGCTCTCCATTGATCTACTCAGCTAGGATATCCACTAATCTACTCATCTAGGCAACTAGTGTTGGTATATATATATTTTTTATGTTCTATGTCTTTCATTGCTCACAAATCTACCTCAATGCCTTCTCACAAGGCTCAAACAATCCTGCTCAAATGATATCCCAAATATGTACTCAAGGCCTTCACAAAAAGGCTCAAACAATGCTGCTCAAATGCTATCCCAAATCTATCCCAAAAGCCTTCTCAAAGGCTCACTCAATCATGCATAAAAGCTGCCTCAAATCTGTCCAAAAATTCTATCCCAAAAGCCTTCTCAAAGGCTCACTCAATCATGCACAAAAGCTACCTCAAATCTGTCCAAAAATTTTGTCCCAAAATCCTTCTCAAAGGCTCAATCAATCATGCTCAAGTAGCACTCTCATCCACAAATCAACGAAGGTAAGGCTCAATGATGAACTCAACAATGAATGAAAATTTACTCTTCAAAGGATGACAACAATGATACATAATAATATCAACAATGTATGACAACTACTCTCTCAAATGGATGCTAACAATGCTCAACAATAAACTGATGGGGGACCAAAAATTTTCTCACCCCAAACTCACAACCAAATCTGAATTTTCACGTAGAAAATTGGAAATACGCTTAAAAAGAAACAGAAAACCCAATGTTCTATTAATTAACTTGCTAAGCTTTACAATAACAGCCTACAGGCTTTACATCAATTGGCGCATAGCACAGTTCTCACACTCAGGTGTAGATCTCTCACTCTGCAATACTATGGAAGGAAAAGCACTCTAGCCGGTCCGAGTGGCCTCTGCCTCGACTCGACAACTCGACTGTGCAAACTCTGTTACAGATCTCTCATTTTGCAACTATCATTTTCCAATAGCTCATCCAACTACCAGTTTTTCCCACTCCTTATGCATTCCTCTGATTGGACTTTTATACTTTCATGTGACTTATTGTCTTCACCTGTCGGCCCTTTGATTCATTTTTGCCATGACTGTTCGTTTTGTTTTCCCGCGTCTCTTCGTCTTCACCTGCTTTCGCTGCACCTTAATGCCACGTGTTGATCTTGTGCTGCCACGTGTCGCTCAATGATGTCATCCTATAACGGTCCCTGAAGATGCAGCATGTCATGATATCATGACATCTTCTCCTTCTTCCTCTTCTTCTTCTCTTTCGATCACGATATCGTGACATGTCACGATATCGCGACATTTTTCTTCCTTGCCTCCTTTCTCTTCTTCGGGTCACGAAAATGCGACATGTCACGAAATCACATCTTCTCCTCTCTGCTTCCTCTTGCTTCTTCAGGTCGCAAAAATGCGACATGTCATGAAATTGCCACATTTTCCTCCGATGGTTCCTTCTTCGCCTCCTGGTCATAAAAATGCGACATGTCACGAAATCGTGACATTTTCCTCTGTTGGTTTCTTCTTCACCTTCTGGCCATGAAAATGCGACATGTCGTGAAATTGTGATGTCTTCCTCCTCTAGATCCTTTGCTTGCCCTCTGGTCATGAAAATGTGACATGTCGCGAAATCATGACATCTTTCTTCCTTGGCTCCTTCTTCGCCTTCTGGTCACGAAACTACGACCTATCGTGAAATCGCAACAGATTTTTCTGCTGGCTTTCTCTCTCCTCGATGGGTCATGAAACTACGACATATCATGAAATCATGACATCTTCTTCTCTGTACCTTCTCTCTCTTCTACGGGTCACGAAATCGCGACATGTCACGAAATCGTGACATCTTCCTCTTTCGCTCTTCATCCTGCCTTCGGGTCACGAAATCGCGACATGTCACGAAATCATGACATATTTTCTTGCAGCCTCCTTCTCCCAATTTGGGTCACAAAATTGTGACATGTCATGAAATCGTGACATCTTGGGCACCCTTGCTTCTCCTATGAAACCTGTCGCAAAATCACGACAGTTGGCCTGACTGGTTTCTTCTTCCATTTTGTGTCACGATATCGTGACACTTTTTTTGTCATGATATCATGATGGCTTCTCCTCAATGGCTCCTCAGCACCACTTATGTCGTGATATCATGACACATTTGCTATCACGATATCGTGATAGCTTTTCTTGCTGGCTCCGTTCTTCGCTTGTGTCACGATATCGCGACACATTTTCTGTCATGATATCGCGACAGTTCTCTCCACCGGTTCCACTCTTCTCTTTGTGTCATGATATCGTGACACATTTTCTGTCATGATATTGTGAAACATTTCTCCCCTCGCCTACTTCTTCTTTTTTTGTCGTGATTTCGTGACATGTCATGAAATTGTGACGTTTTCCCTCCTTGGCCAACTTTTCAAAAGTGGCCCTCCTGCCACTAGATGCTTCTGCATCAGGTGTTGATGGATGCTCCTACATCAGACACCCGGGGTTGGGGGAGAAGTGATCTTCTCTTCTTTTCTATTTTTCCTCACGCCTTCTGCGTAGCTTCTCCTGCAGGGCTTTCACTTGCCTCAGCAAATCAATTTTGAGCAGCTCCTCTTGTAAGGCTTGCACTTGCCTCTGCAATGCCCTGAAATATTCATCCTGTGCCATGCGACCATGATTTCTTTTTGGAGGCATTCTACTACACTCCTCTCACAATCCTTCACCCTAGATCTTGGTGCAAGCACTCTACTTACATGCTCAGAATCTTCTCGCTCTGATACCACTTGATGGGGGACCAAAAATTTTCTCACCCCAAACTCACAACCAGATCCAAATTTTTATGCAAAAAATTAGAAATACGTTTAACAAGAAACAGAAACCCCAATGTTCTATTAATTAACTTGCTAAGCTTTACAATAACAGCCCGCAGGCTTTACATCAACTGGCACATAACACAGTTCTCACACTTGGGTGTAGATCTCTCACTTTGCAATACTATGGAAGGAAAAGCACTCTAGCCAGTCCGAGTGGCCTCTGCCTCGACTCGGCAACTCGACTGTGTAGACTCTGTTATAGATCTCTCATTCTATAACTATCATTTTCCAATAGCTCCTCCAACTGCCATTTTTTCCCACTCCTCGTGCATGCCTTTGATTTGCCTTTTATACTTTTGCGTGACTCATTGTCTTCACCTGTCGGCCCTTCAATTCATTTTTGCCATGATTGTTCATTTTGTTTTCCCGCATCTCTTTGTCTTCACCTGCTTTTGCTGCATCTTAATGCCACATTTTGATCTTGTGCTGCCACATGTCGCTCAATGACGTCATCCTATAACGGTCCCTAAAGATGCAGCATGTCGCGATATCATGACATCTTCTCCTTCTTCCTCTTCTTCTTCTCTTTCGATCACGATATCATGACATGTTGCGATATTATGACATTTTTCTCCCTTGCCTCCTTTCTCTTCTTCGGGTCGTAAAAATGCGACATGTCACGAAATCATGACATCTTCTCCTCTCTACTTCCTCTCACTTCTTCGGGTCATGAAAATGTGACATGTCACGAAATCGTGACATTTTCCTCCGATGGCTCCTTCTTCGCCTCCTGGTCGTGAAAATGCAACATGTCACGAAATCATGACATTTTCCTTCGTTGGATTCTTCTTCACCTGCTGGCCGTGAAAATGCGACATGTCACGAAATCATGACGTCTTCCTCCTCTGGATCCTTCGCTTGCCCTCTGGTCGCAAAAATGTGACATGTCACGAAATCACGACATCTTTCTTCCTTGGCTCCTTCTTCACCTTTTGGTCATGAAACTACGACCTGTCACGAAATCGTGACATCTCTTTCTCCTAGCTTTCTCTCTCCTCGGTGGGTCGCAAAACTGCGACATGTCATGAAATCATGACATCTTCTCCTCTGTGCCTTCTCTCTCTTCTATGGGTCACGAAACTACGACATGTCACAAAATCGCAACATCTTCCTCTTTCGCTCTTCATCCTGCCTTCGGGTTGCGAAACTGCGACATGTCATGAAATCATGACATCTTTGCTTGCAGCCTCCTTCTCCCCGTTTGGGTCATGAAATCATGACATGTCATGAAATCGTGACATCCTGGGCACCCTTGCTTCTCCTATGAAACCTGTTGCAAAATCGTGACAGTTGGCCCGACTGGTTTCTTCTTCCATTTTGTGTCACGATATCGCAACAATTTTTTTGTTGCGATATCACAATGGCTTCTCCTCGCTGGCTCCTTAGCACCACTTGTGTCATGATATCATGACACATTTGCTGTCGTGATATCGTGATAGTTTTTCCCTGCGGATCCATTCTCTGCTTATGTCGTGATATCGCGACACATTTTCTATCGCGATATCATGACAGTTCTCTCCATCGGTTTCGCTCTTCTCTTTGTGTCATGATATCATGACACATTTTCTATCGTGATATCGTGACACATTTCTCCCCTCGCCTGCTTCTTTTTTTGTCACGATTTCGTGACATGTCATGAAATCACGACGATTTCCCTCCTCCAACTTTTCAGAAGTGGCCCTCCTTCCATTGGATGCTTCTGCATCAGGGGCTGATGGATGCTCCTGCATCATAAACTTAACCACGTATGACAAATACTCTCTCAAATGGATGATAACAATGCTTAATAATGAACTCAACCATGTATGACAAATACTCTCTCAAATGGATGATAACAATGCTCAACAATGAACTCTCAAATATATGGCAAATGAGCTCTCTAATGAAAACCTCTTCAAGCAATAACAATGAGGAATTTAACCAACCAAGGACAATCTCCACAAGTGATAGCAATAGGTTCTCAATAATATCTTCCTCATGCAATGTTAATAAGCTCTCAAGAAACAAGCACAACTCCCTCAAGAAAAGAGCTCTCAAATAGCCAACAATGATCTCCTCAAATGAAAGACAAATGTATCCACAAGTGACTAGTAAATGATCTCCTCAATGGTCTCAAATAGTGGCAATGTACTCAAAAAGTAACCTACAATAATCTCCTCAAGCAATGGCAAAAACCTCCTCAATAATGACAATACTCTCAATTATATCCACTAAAGCAATAATGAACTTAAGCATCACTTTTATCCACAAAATTGATTTTCTAATCCATCCACTTCTTCTTAATAGCCAAGGCACATAATCAAGCAATTAGTATTCAACTTCAAACCCTAACTCATGTGCATATATTCTAATTCAAGGTGGCAATTAACTAGGTCTCAAGTTCCTAGTTTAATTTCATAATTAAATTATGCACTAGAACACATAACAAATTCAACACTGTTCAACCTTATGACTTCCTAAATTTTATTAATGCATACAACAAACACCTATGCTTTTATTTTTAATTCCACACCTTATAACTCCACATACAACAATCACAAATATTTAACTTCACACCTTATAACTCCCTAAGAACATACAACAATCATTTATTTTTACTAAATACCTTATAAATCCCTAGTTATAATAGAAATGATTTTCAATTCACCAAAACTTTCCCGCGCTGTCTCCTTTACCTTGCTCTCAAATAAAATTTATTTTTCTTTATTTCTTCGTTGCTTCTCTTTCGACGATTCTCACTCATGCGCAATATTCCCAATCTCTTATAAACAAAGGTTTTACCTTTTATTTATATGCACCTCCATGCCTTCGAATGATGTCGATGAATAATAAAATTTAACTTTAGACCTTAGAATTATTAAATAAGAATTTAATAATTCACCTCTTAAATTTGAATTGGGATATCTCCTTCATTCTTTTGAATTTTGCCATGAAAATTTTTGCACCTAGGTTTTATTTGAAAAACCTTTTCATCCATCATTATTTGGATAAGTCTTAGCATAATGGTTTTAATGAAAAACCCTTTCCAATGGTTTTAATAAAAACCCTTTCCATTGGTTTAAATAAAAACCTTTACCATTGGTTTTAATAAAAACCATTAATATAATATTTAAAAATTAAATATTATATGCCTCTTGTGCCATAAAACACTGTATACATCAATGCTCTCCAAAATATCATAAATGATTATTTATGAAGTGCTTTTGCCACAAAAACTCAATGTGATCCATGTGACATCAATGAAAACACAAAATAACTCAAATTGCCAACAATATCCCCCTTTGTCATTGATGGCAACACCTCTAATGTAATCACCACAATCACTGTAAAAACCATCTATGAGAATAAAAGGTGTTCCCCGTGACTCAATACTCTCTATGGAGGCTACTACCCCTATCTCAATGCTCTCTTTGGAGGTTGCTCTCCCTAACTCAATGCTTCCCCCCTTACTCAAATATATCCCCCTTTGACATCAATGGCAAAAGGGACACCTATGGGGCTAAAATATATGACTCTTAAGCTTAGCCCTGTTGAGTGGTATTTTCACACACTTGTGAAAGTACACTCTCCTTTAGGATTTGGACTCCAAATCCCCTCTTGCAAAGAAGTTAAACAACCAACTTCTCCAAGGTCTCCGCTGTATTAGCATTTGCAACTATGTATTAGTAATCTCAAATGAAGATAATCAATTTAAATGCTTGGAACACCTTAGTGATTGCAAGTAACTGTAAACAAGGGGCAATGTTGGTTTATTTTACCATGACACTTTAGTGATTGTTCATTATTTTACTTTTTTTAGATTTTGTAATTTTTAAATGTTCATTTTAAATAAATTAAACCTTCGAGAAAAATAAAATGAAACAGAAATGCTGAAAAATTAAAAAATCGAACACGTTCAGTCTGATGCTATCCTATTCCGACAAAACCGAATACGTGAGAGTTTCGTACATGCAACCTAGCCTATTTGACCTATAAAACAAACACAATCAAAGTAAACTAGGTGCTAGCTCCTAGGGTTTAAAATAATTTTTAGATTGCAGACATTCACATGAAATAACCCAAAACAATGGCATGAATTTCATTTATAAATTTGAAATCTGAAAGGAGAAAAATAGAATAGTTAAAATGAAGCATGCAAAAAATTTCTCATCCTTTCTTGCCCATAAGATGCAAAATTTTGAACAATTCTGCATTAAAAATATATCCTGTTACAATAGCAGAATCTCTGGTTTTTCCAAAACTAGAACAGGTGGAAGAAAAACACTCCAAAGTAGGCTCAGAATGGCTAAACACCATCAACTCTGCAACCCGCTCGCAGCGGTTTCCGACCTCGTATCAATCTGTGCCTCTATGTTTTATACTTGCTGGCAAACTGCTTCTCCTTCCATGACGGTTCGTTTCATCCTCCAAATCGCTTCGTTTCACCTTCCCCACCTTTCATTTGCTTTTGATTTTGTGCTCGAGATCTTCTCTATGAACTGTAACGCCTCTGCAACCCTTACACATGTATGCCACGTGTTCCGCACTTTTTTGCATGTTCTGTAATGGCTCCATGTAAATCATGACCAAAAATAGCATGTAACTTTGCTCCTTTACTTTCATCGCAAAAACACATGTTGCGATATCGTGACATTTTCCTGCCAGCAGCCTTGCCAATGCAACCTGTCACGAAATCATGATGTTTTTCTGTTTTGAGTTGTGAGGCTACATCTTGTCGTGAAATCGCAACGTTTTTCATCTCCGTATGCCTCGGCTGCTTCCTATGGTGAAATCGTGACGCTTTTTCATTCGGAGTTATCTTACGACTTTCTGTCGCAAAATCGCAACGCTTTTTCACTTGGTACGCCTTCGGTCGCAACCTGCCGTGAAATCGTGACGTTTTTCACTTGGTATGCCTTCGGCCGCAACCTGTCATGAAATCACGATGTTTTTTCCCTTGGTGCTATCTTGCGGCTTTCTATCGCGAAATCGCTACACTTTTCTATTTTGGGCCCCTTTGCTGTTTCCTATCGCGACGTTTTTTTGTTTTGGGCTGTCTTGCTGCATTTGGCCACGAAAATGTGACATGTCACGAAATCGTGACCTATTTTCGTTCCATACCACTTCGCTGCTTCTTTTCACAAAATCGTGACACTTTTCTGCTTCGTGCCCCTTTACTGCTTCCTGTTGCGAAATCACGACGATTTTAGTGCCTTGCCCTGTTTGACCGGTTTGACCACGATTTTGTGACATGTCATGATTTCGTAACAATTTTCCATTCTATCTTTCTCTCTCCTATTTGGATCGTGATTTCACAACACGTCACGAAATCACAACAATTTTCGATCAATGCCTCTTCCTGCTTGCCTAGACCGCGAAAGCTTGACATGTCGCGATATCGTGACGTTTTTTCATTTCAGGCAGTGACGGAGCAAAATGTCACGATATCACGACAACTTTTTATTTTTGGCTACGACAGAGCGACATGTCATGATATCGCAACAACTTTTCTTTTTCGACCGCGACGAAGCGACATGTCGCGATATCGCGACACTTTTTCTCCTTAGTGAAATTTTTTGCTTTTTCCTTGATTTTTTTAGCATCTGGGCTACTGCAGTTTTCTTTGAAAGCATGCAAAAAAGGTGGGTGCCCAATTTTGGGGTGTGTTTTGGATCAGCCACAACAAATGGCGACTCTTGTCAAATGCTCTTGAGCATTTTGGTGAGAACCCAACCTAAAACATACAAACTTAGATACAGGTGTTAGCACATAGAATATAAACAAATACCAACAGATCAAAAATACATGAAACATCAGAATCATTAAGTATCAGCTCAGTTTATGCAATGTGTTTCATTCCCTATCATTTGAACTTGTTCAACATTCCATTGTCAGTTTCACTTATGATTTGTCTACAAGGCTATGAATGATTTGTGCAGGATTTGATGTATGATGAAGATACTAGAGATGTAACAACCTGCTTTATAAATGCTCAAATATTCTAATAACATAGAAAAACATATTAAAGATGTCAAACCCTCTTAGGACCAAAAATATGTATATTGAACTAATTTACTAGATCCCAAAGTTGGTTATGAGTCACTACTATCTTGAACCCATGTGCAAGTGTGAGTGAAATCAGAACTTTGGGGAATAGGATTCCCAACCTAAGCGAGATGGGAATTTAACCCTATCCTTACTATTCTGATTTGGAGTTCATTACCTCATCTTGAACAAAATAATTTAACCTGTTATGGATGAAATGGTCAGGCTAGTTTATCCATATGAGAAATCAGTGGTCTTGCTTTTAGGCAAGACATGTTGCCACACATGAGCATACTTAACCCCATAATCCATGACTTGGATTCATTCATTCTCTTTTTTTTTTGTTTCTTGGACCTTTGGGATGACTACCCATCCTTGCTAGGGACATGTAGTACGACCCCTCCAATCCAATATTAAGATGAAATGGAAAATATTATCTTTTATCTCTTGGACCTTGGGGATGACTACCCATCCTTGCTAGGGACATGTAGTACGATCCTTCCAATCCAATATTAAGTCAAAATGGGAAATATTAGTCAATTTTATTACTTGGACCTTTGGGATGACTACCCATCCTTTGTAGAGGACATGTAGTACTATCCTTCCAATCCAAGTTTTATGATGAAGTGGAAAAAATGGAAGCTTTGGGGAATCGGATTCTCAACCTAAGCGAGATGAGAATTAAGTCCTATCCTTACTACTCCATGTAGGTCAAATCAAAGCTTTGGGGAATTGGATCCTCAACCTAAGCGAGATGAGGATTTAACCCTATCCTTACTACTTTGATTTTAGGCTTTAAGCATTATGGAAGTGGTAAAAAACCACCATTTTAAGGATTATGTTGCATGATAGGACAAACATGAAATATTCTTTTCACCTCACCTTTTCATCCAAGTATGGTTTTGACCATTTTTCTCAAGATTCCTTTTAATGTGCATGGAATGTGCTTGGTTCAAGATAGTTTGGGCAGCAGTTCCCAACCTTAGGATCCTTTTAATATATGTTATGTAATAATCCTAAGAGGCTTCAACACCTTGTCAATAATTGCCCATGGAATGAAAATGTAATTGAGATGACATGTATATGCAATGTGGAATATGACATGAGATATGAATGCACTGCTTATTTTGGAATATATCATCTAATTTACCATAATGTGCAAAACTAACAACTTCATGCCTCACAAGATTCAAACGATATTATTTAAATGTTTGTGTTACTTGTGGAGCTTTCTACAACATAATTCCAATGTTTCATATTCTCCTGATTTTAGGCATAAGTTGACATCTCAATTTTTTTTTTTATCAAAAAAAACCAAACACGTCAAATGAAATCAAACACACAACTTAAATCCTAATCCAAATAGCAATCCTAAAATGAAACTTGAAAACACAAACCCAAATCAAAACCAAAATTTATATACAATATAGTACAAGATGATGCCAAGCTTGGACTATTACTTTCCTAGATCCCAAACATGATTAGAACATTTCAACAAAAATATAACATGATATGCATGCCAAATGTTGTGGGCATCCAACAAAAACAAGACTAGACCAAACAATGCAACCCACTTCAACTTTCTATGCTCACCATACCAATTTGATTTAGTTCTATTAGCAACATCATAGGTGAGATTCAAATCAAATTGATTAGACAATGGTTGGTATTCAATTTTATTTTGTCTATTCTTTAAAGTGCAAGTTTCATCATTCCATTCATGATTTAGAAGTAGGCTTTCCTTTTCAAATATGAGATATTGCAAACAAGAGCCTATTTCTAAAAGTCTTGAATTCAAATTATTTTTTGAGATTTTGAAGCAATCAAAATCAATCAAAACTTGAAAACATCACCAAGATTTGACATTTCATCATTAATGACATTAGCATCCAAAGGGACATCATGTAACCCATCACTTAAAATTTTTGTGGCTACTACCAAAGGTAAATATTTCACCTTGTCACCCATACTCAACCCATGATGATTAGAATTTATCACAACTTGATGAGTGTTAGTAGCTTTTTATTTTTCTTCATTGTCTTCTTCCTCATCCAACACCTGTTCAAAAACACTAAAGTTAGGCACCCAATCAAACATGCATCCATATTTTTCAAAACAAGAGCCTAGTTTTTCAAGATATGTGTCGCGTGACACCTTTCCATGATCAATGGCTTGAGTTGCCTCAAAATTCATATTTTCATTAGGATCATCAATAGTATCAAACCCACACCACTTAGGTTTTGTAATTTCATCATTTTGAGATGGAATAGACATTGTAGAAACAATAGGTGGATCAAGATTTTTGATTTCTTGCCCCCCAAGGGGAACAAAAACAATTGATTCTCCTTCTTCATCCATGGTAGTAGAATAATTATCCTTCTCCAACCTTTGATGAGATTCCAACCCTTCTTCCAAAACATTCTCAGATTGCACAGGACTTGTAATATCCTCATATGAAAGGGCAATTGTATTATCTTGCATATCAATAGGCACACAAATTTCATTAGCAGTTTTGGAGTGAGCATACTCTTCCCAAGAATCATAATGATCATATTTCAAAATCAAATTGTGATGCTCAACTATTTCTTCTTCATATTTTAATTCATCAACATGTTTCTCATCAAATTTATCTTCACCTTCCTTAGATGGTTCAATTACTTCCAAAATTGGGTTATTGCTTGTATTCAAATTGATAAGGCTATCATAATCCACATGTGTAACCCATGATTCGATTTTATTACAATTTGGAAGGTGTGGATTTTCTTGGCCATCATTTTCAACAATGTCATCCGAAACAGATTCATCCTCATAGAATTCATCTTTTGGTGAGTCAAGGGTTTCCAATTTGTCACATGTTTCAATACTAGTTGGATCTAGTACTCCTCCCTTGCCTAAAATCATACTCTTATGAAAATCATTAAAATTGATTTTAGAAACATCTTTTGAATCAAGATGAGTATTTTGAAGTTGATTCATACTTAAGAAAGATGGTTGATCTTGCATAGTAGGTTGAGGATTTTGAAATTGATTGAAGCTTGGGAATGATTGTTGATTCTGAAATTGATTCACACTTGAATTTTGTTGAGGTGGATAAATCATTGGGTGGGTAAAGGAAGTATTAAATGATTGAAAATTATATGATCCAAAACCCACACCATAATTTTGACAACTCAATTGTTGCTCAATTGCCATTGCTTGAGTATACTTGTGACAAATATGTGATTAGAGGCATCCCTCGCAAATATGTGGAAATGAGTGGGTCAAGAGCATTGACATATATTTGGAGAGCCACTTCTTCTTGCAGAACATAACATGTCACTAATTGAGCATATAATCCAAAGAACCTTTTATAAAATGACTTCACATTTTCACTTGGTCCTTTTTTAATAGTGAAAAACTATTGATACATGTGGATTGGGTCAACTTGCTCTTTTTTGAATTGATTAAGAAATGCTGCCTCTAGTTGAGCCCAAGAAGTGATAGACCCTAAGGAAAGACTTGTAAACCAATCAAATGCCACTTTGTCCAAGGTGTAAGGGAACATTTTACAAACAACATCATCATGCCAAATTGTTAAGTGATTCACAACAAATTTGAATGCTTGAATGTGTTCTCCTACAGTATTTGTCCCGTTAGACAAAAATCGAGGAAGACATCTCTCAAAACCAACGGGCAAATAATGTTGAACTCCTGGTATGTTCAATGGGCTACCTGTCATCCACGGTGAAAACATAGCCATTAGTGAATCTTAAAGAATATAACTTTAATACCCAAAAAACAATTCTTTTTTTATTATTATTTATTATTATTATTATTATTATTTTTTTTAAATCAAATCAAATCACATTATTCCTGTATGAACAATCAAAGCGTTAGACCAGTGCATAGCTATTCATGTCCTCCTTTTAACAGTACAAAGTTGTATTGTCAAAAGAGGGCTAAAGATAATAATCAATAGGGCATGAAATATTCAAAATTTAAATCCCTATAGCATTTAAATCAATATGAAATAAACCGGTTCAGGCCCTCCTTCTAGTGCCAAAATGTTGAGTGGTGTTAGAGGAGGTCGAAGATGCTAATCAGATGGACTTGAAATATTTAGCAATGTAAAGCTCTTAAACAATTATAAACCGGTAGCATCTAAAATCATGATAAAATAAACCGGTTCATGCCCTCCTTCTAGCACCAAAATGTTGAGTGGTGTTAGAGGAGGCCGAAGATGCTAGTCAAATAGATTTGAAGTATTTAGCAATGTAAAGCTCTTAAAAAATTATAAACCTACGACATCTAAAATCACAATAAAATAAACCCTTTTCATGCCCTCCTTCTAGCGCCAAAATGTTGAGTGGTATTTTCACACACTTGTGAAAGTACACTCTCCTTTAGGATTTGGACTCCAAATCCCCTCTTGCAAAGAAGTTAAACAACCAACTTCTCCAAGGTCTCCGTTGTATTAGCATTTGCAACTGTGTATTAGTAATCTCAAATGAAGATAATCAATTTAAATGCTTGGAACACCTTAGTGATTGCAAGTAACTATAAACAAGGGGCAATGTTGGTTTATTTTACCATGAAACTTTAGTGATTGTTCATTATTTTACTTTTTTTAGATTTTGTAATTTTTAAATGTTCATTTTAAATAAATTAAACCTTTGGGAAAAATAAAATGAAACAAAAATGCAAAAAAATTAAAAAATCGAACACGTTTAGTCTGATGCTATCCTATTCCAACAAAAATGAATACGTGAGAGTTTTGTACATGAAACCTAGCCTATTTGACCTGCAAAACAAACACAATCAAAGTAAACTAGGTGCTAGCTCCTAGGGTTTAAAATAATTTTTAGATTGCAGACATTCACATGAAATAACCCAAAACAATGGCATGAATTTCATTTATAAATCCGAAATCTGAAAGGAGAAAAATAGAACAGTTAAAATGAAGCAAGCAAAAAATTTCTCATCCTTTCTTGCCCATAAAATGCAAATTTTTGAACAATTCTGCATTAAAAATATATCCTGTTACAATAGCAGAATCTCTGGTTTTTCCAAAACCAGAACAAGTGGAAGAAAAGCACTCCAAAGCAGGCTCAAAACTGCTAAACACCATCAACTCTACAACCTGCTCGCAACGGTTTCTGACATCATATCAATCTATGCCTCTGCATTTTATATTTGCCAGCAAACTATTTCTCCTTCCATGACGGTTTGTTTCGTCTTCTAGATCGCTTCGTTTCACCTTCCCCGCCTTTCATTTGCTTTTGATTTTGTGCTCGAGATCTTCTTGGTGAACTGTAACGCCTCTCCAGCCCTTACACATGTATGCCACATGTTTCGCACTTTTTTGCATGTTCTGTAACGGCCCCATGTAAATTGTGACCAAAAATAGCATGTAACTTTGCTCCTTTACTTTCATCGCGAAAACACGACATGCCACGATATTGCGACATTTTCCTGCCAGTAGCCTTGCCAATGCAACCTGTCGTGAAATCGTGACGTTTTTCTGTTTCGAGCTGTGAGGTTGCTTCTTATCATGAAATCGTGACGTTTTTCATCTCTGTACGCCTCGGCTGCTTCCTGTCGTGAAATTACAACGCTTTTTCATTCAGAGCTATCTTGTGGCTTTCTGTCATGAAATCGCGATGCTTTTTCACTTGGTACGCCTTCGGCCACAACCTGTCGCAAAATCATGATGTTTTTCACTTGGTATGCCTTTGGCCACAACCTATCAGGAAATCGTGACGTTTTTTCCCTTAGTGCTATCTTGCGGCTTTCTGTCATGAAATCGCTACACTTTTTAGTTTTGGGCCCCTTTGCTATTTCCGTTTGTGATATCGTGACGTTTTTCTGTTTTGGGCTGTCTTACTGCATTTGGCCGCAAAAACATGACATGTCATGAAATCGTGACCTATTTTCGTTCTGTACCACTTCATTGCTTCCTGTCACGAAATTGTGACGCTTTTCTGCTTTGTGCCCCTTTACTGCTTCCTGTCGTGAAATCGCGACGCTTTTAGTGCCTTGCCCAGTTTGACCGTGATTTTGTGACATGTCGCATTTTGCGACAATTTTCCATTCTATCTTTCTCTCTCCTCTCTGGACCGTGATTTCACAACACGTCGTGAAATCATGACAATTTTTGATCAATGCCTCTTCCTGCTTTCCTGGGCCACGAAAGCTTGACATGTCGCAATGTCGCGACGTTTTTTCATTTTAGGCAGCGACGGAGCGACATGTCACGATATCGCGACAACTTTTTATTTTTGGCCACGACAGAGCGACATGTCACGATATCATGACAACTTTTCTTTTTCGGTCGCGACAGAGTGACATGTCGCGATATCGCTACACTTTTTCTCCTTAGTGAAATTTTTTGCTTTTTCCTTGATTTTTTTAGCATCTGGGCTACTGCAGTTTTCTTTGAAAGCATGCAAAAAAGGTGGGTCCCCAATTTTGGGGTGTGTTGTGGATCAGCCACAACAAGCCCCCCACCACCTTATATCTTGAGGTGATTAATTTTGGTGTGGGAGTACATTTACTCCCATCTTACATTGTTCCTTTCCTTTTTCAACTTCCTTCCACATATTTCTGATATCATTTTCTTGATGAGTCACTTGATCTTCTTGTCTTGAACCTATTTGGAATTGAGTCATACACCATTTTGCAATATGTCAAAAATTATTGCAATTAAAACACTTGATATTGTAGCCTTTGGATGGTGCCCATATCCTGAATTATTTCTTGAAATAATTTCCATATTCATTCCTTTCCTGAAACCTGTATTGTGAAGTTTTGTTTTCATAATCATTATGACCATGAATTCTGAATTGTGTAGCTCTAAAACCAAAACCATGTTGCTCATTTTCTTTGCACTGATAAGCTATATGACCAATCCTGTTGCATAAGAAGCAATGCCCTTGAAAACCATACCTTCTTCCTTTGAAGTTCCTTCTAGCAAAATCAAACTTATTTGATCCATAGACCCTACAGTGTATAGCCCTTGTCCAAATCCATTACAAGAAAAATAATGTCCTTGAAAAGCCCTTTGTTCATACCTTGGATCCTCATATCTTTCTTGACCATTATCCTTGTGATCATCTTTGACTTGTGCATTGTATCCTTGATCCTTAGTTGTAGTGTCTAAATCCTCTTCCTTAATTTCTTCCTTGCTTTCCTTTTCAAGAATTTATTTTCCTATTAAACTTGATTCATCTATCTTAGAACAAGATCCAAACTAGATGTTTGGAGCCATAGGAACTTTGGAACTTTCTTCATGAATCTTATGTGCTTCCTTACTTTCATCTTTTAGAACTTCTTTTCCTTTTGAGTATGACTTTTCTTGGAAATAAGATACAACGTTAAAATATGTTTCCACTCCTTTTTGAACCTTTTCATCTAATGTGTCATGTCTTGTCGTTATTACCCTTAGTTATTCATTCATCCTTTCCTATATTATTTTTGCATATTAAAGCTCATATCTTAGATCACTGATTGTCTGAAGTTGTTCTTCTCTGATTTTGACATCTATTCGAATATTGTTTTCAAGATTCCTGATTTCTTCTTTTAGCCTTTTGACTTCTGATTTTTTTTTTTCCTGGCTCATCCTCTTCTTTTTCTATTACCAAAAGTGAGACTTCTTCATTTTCACTATCACTGAGATCATTATCATCTTTTATAGAAAACAAAATCTCATGATTTCTTTGACCATGCATGTTTCCTTGATGTGTCATCTCGTCTTCACTATCACTGAATCCATTGCAATATCCTGATCTGTGATCTCTTTGACCACACACAAAGCATTGTTCTCTTTTACCTTCTATTCCTAGGAATAGATGTTCTTCATTTTCATCATCTAACTTATCTCTATCACTGTGATCTGAGCTATCACTTGCTTCTTCAATGTAGAAAGTTTTCTTTGTCTTACAAAAAATTTTCTTCTTCTCATACTTGCTTTGCTTGTACCTATCATATTTGTCATGCTTATGCTTTCCATCTTCTTTTCTTCTGTGACCCTATTTTTTATCATCATTGTTTTATTCATGTGGACACTTGTTTGCATAGTGACCATAATCACCACACTTGTAGCATTTGAATTTCTTCATATCCCTGTAATTCCTTGAGTCCTCTTTCCTTTTGATGAATTTAGCTTCCTCATCATTATCTGAATATCTATATATCTCTAGATATTTACTTTTATTTTTATCTGAAGTCTTAAATGCAATTTATTTCATTAGAGCCTGATTCTTATCTATCCTCATATCATAAGCTATGAGAATTAATTGTAGCTCTTCCATTGTTAGCTTGTCGATATTCAGTGTTTCTTCTATCACTAAAACCTTTGCATCATACTTCATGGGAAGTGATATCAAAACCTTTTAAGTAACATCTGATTATTTCATCTCAAATCCTAGACCTCTCATGGTGTTAGCAATCTCATCAACTCAAAATAAAAACTTTGCAATATATTCAAAATATTCCATTTTCAATTTCTCGAATCTTTTTGTATGAGTTTGTAGTTTTGCCAAATTTACCTTGGAATCTCCTTCATAGGTATTTCACAACTTGGTACACATTTCATTAGCTGAATTATATACCATGACTTTTGCAAAATCTGTCTCATGTAGCCCACTTAGAATGAAATTCATTACCTTTGCATTGATCTCAACCAATTTACTGATAGTCTTATCTATCTCAGGATCACCTTCAACCTTATACTCTTTTGCAACCATCTGTCATACCTCATATCCTTGTGATATCAAGTAGTTCTTCATTCTCATGCTCCAGAAAGCATAATTGTTATCGTCAAATAGTGGATCCTTACTTGTAGATTATCCATTTTGTGAAGCCATCTATGTTCTTTTAGAATCTATCCTCAAGTTGTTAGCATTTCAGAAGGAACCTACTCTGATACCAATTGAAGAACACAAGCTTATACTCAGAGGGGGGTGAACAGTATAATACCCACCTTTTACTTTCTTTCCAAACCAATATCAATTAGTGTCCTTAATTGCAATAACCAAATATAGTAGTGTGCATTAATGACATAGATAGCAATAGTAAGAAAGTGCACAAATCACCACACATAATTGATACACAAGATTTAACATAGTTCCCCTAATAATGTGTAGTCCACAAGATAATATCCTTATAATATTTCACAAAGAAATAGGGATCCTTATCCCAATACAAATGATTACTTTGATATGCTCAAAGCTAGGCTATCCCGATCTGCTTAGGTGGGCTCCATTGTTCTACTCAGTTAGGCTATCCACTAATCTGCTCAACTAAGCTATCCACTGATCTGCTCAGCTAGGCAATCCACTGATATACTTAGCTAGGCTATCCATTGATCTACTCAGCTAGGCAATCCACTGATCTGCTTAGCTAGGCAATCCATTGATATGCTCAGCCAGGCTATCCACTGATCTACTTAGCTAAGCAATCCTGATATGCTAAGGTGGGCTCTCCATTGATATTATCAGCTAGACTATCCACTAATATGATCAACTAGGCAACTGATGTTGGTATGTTTTTCTATTTCTATTCTATCTCTTTCACTACTCACAAATCTACCTCAATGCCTTCTCATAAGGCTCAAACAATCCTGCTCAAATACTGTCTCAAACATGTACTCCAGACCTTCACAAAAAGGCTCAAACAATGCTGCTCAAATGTTGTCCCAAATTTGTCCTAAAATCCTTCTCAAAGACTCACTCAATCATGGACAAAAGCTACCTCAAATCTGTTTAGAAATTCTATCCCAAAATCCTTCTCAAAGGCTCACTCAATCATGTACAAAAGCTGCCTAAAATCTATCCAAAAATTCTTTTCCAAAATCCTTCTCAAAGGCTCAATCAATCATGCTCAAGTAGCACTCTCATCCACAAATCAATGAAGGCAAGGCTCAATGATGAAATCAATAATGAATGACAATGTACTCTTCAAAGGATGACAACAATGATCCACAATGATCTCAACAATGTATGACAACTACTCTCTCAAATGGATGATAACAATGCTCAATAATGAACTTAACCATGTATGACAAATACTCTCTCAAATGGATGATAACAATTCTCAACAATGAACTCAACCATGTATGACAAATACTCTCTCAAATGGATGATAGCAATGCTCAACAATGAACTCTCAAATATATGGAAAATAAGCTCTCTAATGAAAATATCTTCAAGCAATAACAATTAGGACTTTAACTAACCAAGGAGAATCTCCACAAGTGATAGCAATAGGTTCTCAATAATAACTTCCTCATGCAATGTCAATAATCTCTCAAGAAACAAGCACAACTCCCTCAAGCAAAGAGCTCTCAAATATCCAACAATGATCTCCTCAAATGAAAGATAAATGTATCCATAAGTGACTAGCAAATGATCTCCTCAATGGTATCAAATAGTGGCAATGTACTCAACAAGTAACCAATAATAATCTCCTCAAGCAATGGCAAAAACCTCCTCAATAATGGCAATACTCTCAATGAACTCCACTAAAGCAATAATGAACTCAAGCATCAATTTTATCCACAAAATTGATTTTCTAATCCATCCACTTCTTCTTAATAGCCAAGGCACATAATCAAGCAATTTTTATTCAACTTCAAACCCTAACTCATGTGCATGTCTTCTAATTCAAGGTGGCAATTAACTAGATCTCAAGTTCCTAGTTTAATTTCATAATTAAATCATGCACTAGAACACATAAAAAATTCAACACTTTTCAACATTATGACTCCCTAAATTTTATCAATACATAAAACAAACACCTATGCTTTTATTTTTAATTCCACACCTTATAACTCCACATACAAAAATCACAAATATTTAACTTCACACCATATAACTCCCTAAGAACATACAACAATAATTTATTTTTACTAAATACCTTATAACTCTCTAGTTATAATAGAAATGATTTTCAATTCACCAAAACTTTGGCAATATCAAATATTACCATGCGCTAGAGATAAATACCTTTTTATGAAATTCCTTTGCAAAAATTAATGTGCTTTCACCATCTTCGAAATCGTTAATGCCTTGCCAAAAACAATGTGCCTTCACACCTTTGCGGGAGTCGAACTCTGTTCCTCTCACTTAGCACTGTGAAGCGCTTACCACATGGGCATCAGCCCATGTTGGGATTTAATCCCAAACACCCAACTTTGCCTGCGCTCAAATTTGAAAACTCAAATTGCCTTCCTTAGCAAAACATTTTGCCCCTGGAGGGATTCTAACAACGAACCTACCTTCTGCAAAGTTTGTGCACTACCAACTGCACTATAGGCTCCTATGTGAAGTCACTTTCTGTGTTGTCTCCTTGACCTTGCTCTCAAACAAAATTTATTTTTCTTTATTTCTTCGTTGCTCCCCTTTCAATGATTCTCACTCATGCACAATATTTCCAATTTCTTATAAACAAAGGTTTTACCTTTTATTTATATGCACCTCCATGTATTCGAATGACGTCAGTGGATTTTATTAATCTCCCCAACCGTTGCACGTCGACGAATAATAAAATTCAACTTTAGACCTTAGAATTATTAAATAATAATTTAATAATTCAGCACTTAACTTTGAATTGGGATATCTCCTTCATTCTTTTGAATTTTGCCATGAAATGTTTTGCACCTAGGTTTTGTTTGAAAAATATTTTCATCCATCATTATTTGAAGAAGTCTTAGCATAGTGGTTTTAATGAAAAACCCTTTCCAATGGTTTTAATAAAAATCCTTTCCATTGGTTTAAATAAAAACCTTTACCATTGGTTTTAATAAAAACCCTTGCCATTGGTTTTAATAAAAACCTTTACCATTGGTTTTAATAAAAACCATTAATATAATATTTGAAAATTAAATATTATATGCCTCTTGTGCCACAAAATCATGTATACATCCATGCTCTCCAAAATATCATAAATGATTATTTATGAAGTGCTTTTGCCACCAAAACTCAATGTGATCCATGGGACATCAATGACAACACAAAATAACTCAAATTGCCAACAAAGTATAGGGGATTGGTGTCTCCTTTGTATAGAGGTCCACTAACTTGAGCAGAAGGGATTGGTATCTCTTGTGGATAGAGGTCCATGAACTTGAGCATAGGGGATTGGTATCTCCTTTGGGTTGAGGTCCATAAACATTGTAATAGGGAATTAGTTCCCAAGAGATTTTTTGAGAAAATTTAGAAGACAAATTTTCTCCGTGGATGTAATCCACATTGGGTGAACCACGTTAAATCTATGTCTCTCTTGTGTGTGTTGATTTGTACATTGCTTTGTTATTGCTATTGATGATATTTGTTAATAATGATCTGGGAAGTTATTGCAATTGATAACATTGGATAATATTGTTTGGAAAGGAATGTAAGAGTTTATCTTATACTGTTCACCCACCCTCTTGGTATAAGCTTGTGTTATTCAATTTGTATCAGAGCAGGTTCCTTCGTGAAAGCCTAACAACTTGAGAGAATATTTACAAGAATACAGATGACTCAGCAGGAAGAATTTTCAACACAGAGCTCCATTGTTTAATGGGACTAATTATGATTTTTAGAGTTTAAGGATGAAGAAATTTTTGATGGTACAAGGGATTGATACATGGAAATAAATTGAGAATGGGTACACAACACCTACAACTCCTCCTACAGATATTAATGGTAAGAAAATGTATGAAATTAATGCAAAGGCAATGAATGCAATTTTGAGTGGATTACAAGAATCAGAGTTTGTGAAGGTTATGCACTATGGATCAACAAAAGAAATGTGGGACAAATTATAGAATACATATGAAGGATATGTCAAAGTGAATATGGTAAAACTTCAAACTCACAAGAGGAAGTTTTAGGAATTGAAGATGAAATATGAGGAAGACATTGCTAGGTATTTACTTCATGTGGATGAAGTTGTTAACATAATTTGTGGACTTGGAGAAAATATTGAGGATTCTACTATTGTTCAAAATATTTTAAGGTCACTTCCTATGAGGTATGATGCAAAGATTTCAGTAATAGAAGAGATCAAGGATATAGCAACCTTGAGGATAGCTGAACTACATGGAATTCTCATAGCTTATGAAATGAGTATACAAAAAGAACAAGCATTCAAAAAGGAGGCAACATTCAAAGTTTCAAAGAAGATAAAGGATAAGGAACCAAAATCAAGTGATGAATCAAGTAGTGCAAAAGAGGCTAACTTTGTGAGAAGAAACAAGAAGGGTCCAAGAAAATACAAAGATATGAAAACTATGAAATGTTTTAGCTGTGGCAACATTGGTCACTATGTAGCAAATTGTCCACAAAATGGGTATAATAGCAGTGAAGATAGAGAGGAATATAAGAAAAAGAAATAAAATATTATTATGGAAATAAAGACAAACATGGTCAAAGAAAGCATGAGAAGAAAATATTTCAAAGTCACAAGAAGAGTTTTTATGTTGAAGAAGCAAGCAGTGCTTCAAGTGATAGTGATGAAAGTTCTTTTGATAGTGAAAAAGATGAAATTCTATTTTTGGCAATAGAAGAGAAAGAATATGATCCTATTGAAAACCAAATAGAAGAAAAATAGGATGCTCCGATTGAAGAACAAAAAGAAATAGGGAGAGTAGATGATCATGTGATTGAAGATTCAAAAAAAATAAAGGAAACCATAAGTGATATAAGAAAGGAACTTGTTGTTATTCTTGAAGAATTGAAGAAGGCTAGAAAGGAAAATTCAACATTGAAGGCTCAAGTACAAGAGGATTAGAAAACTAAGGTAAAACTTCTACAAGATCTCACAAATTTAGAGACTAAGTTTGAAGAGATAAATAAAATTGAAGAAGGTATGACGATGCAGTAAAATGCTAAAGAGCTAAAGTGTGAAATACTAGAAGATGAAGTTCAAAAGGGTCTTGGAACATATCTTAATGCATTATCATGATTCAAAGAGAGCTCAAAAAATTTGGATGATATTCTCAAGGTACAAATATCTCCATTCATCAAAATATGACTTGGTTATGAAGAAGGTCAAAATGAACAAGAGGTAAATACAAGCTCAAGATAAGAGAAAGTGATTGAAGAAGAACTTGAGCTATTTGATGAAGTAAAATGTGGAAGCTTCAAAAAGGAAGAAAACAATGCACAATCAAGAAATAGGGATCATCATAGAAAAGATAAAGGAAGATTTATGGTATCATATCCTCCAAGGTAAGGTGAACATTTATTTCAAGGTCATTGCTACTCGTGTAATCATTTTGGTCACAAATATATACATTGCAGGGTTCATGGTCAAAATATGTATGGCTTCACCAAGAGGAACTTCAATTCATTTACACCTTTCAAGAACTACAACATCATGTGTTACAATTGTAATAGGTTTGGGCACAAAGAAAAGTGGTGTAGAACAAAGTTTTCAGAATTTCCAAGTACAAGCAAGAACAAGGACACTCAAAAGGTTCAAAAGGATGTGAGTTCAAAGGTATGGAAAAAGAAAGTTGGAAGAGAAGAAGAGCATTGTAAGTTGGGAGTATTTTTACTCCCACCCCAAAATTAATCACCTCAAAAAGAGAGGTGGTGAGGGGGCTGAGCTAAATATTTTATTTTTAGCCCCAAAGAGACCTTTGCCATTGATGTCAAAGGGGGGGGAGAATTTAGAAAGGGGAAGAAATTTTAGTAAGGAGGAGAAGCATGTCAGGGGGAGGAGTTTGGTAATCCAGTTGAAATAAAAGAATTTTTATTGGGTTGCCATCAATGAAAAATGGGGAGATTGTTGGAAATTATGAGTTGTCATTGATGTCAAAGGAATAAAGCAATCAAAGCAGAAATATTCTTCAAAGATGATGAGCTCAAGAACAGATTTGTGAAATTGTCATTGATGTCAAAAGCAAGAGTATGTTCAAGAATAAATGTCACAATATCAATATTTGTGTGCTTGAGAAATTCAAATTGTAAGCATGGTCTTTCAAATGGTAAGCATGGTCATTCAAATGGTAAGCATGGTCAATATCATTGTGCTTGAGAAATTCAAATGGTGAGCATGATCTATAGTATAGCGCTTGAATAATTAAAAAGATGATGTACACTAATTAATAATGTACACATTAATATTTAAATTAAAAATTTAAATATCAAAGTAAGACTCTAAAGTGGGATATAATTAAATCAAAGTTATAATGTAAGGGTTGACTCCCATGGTTAAAAAGATTCAAATCATTCATATATATATTGACCTAACATTGTGGTTGAAAAAGTGTTGTTGGTTGAAGCACCTTCATATTGCCCACGGAAGGAGAAGAGTATTTTCATTCATTGTTGCATCTATGTTCGAAAAAGTGAAGCAAGATGAATAATAAGATTTCACCGAAGTGAGCATCATTTTATTGAGTGAGTAAGTGAGAGTCTTTCATTGAGTATATGAGTACCTTTCATTAAGGAAATGAGTGTCTTTCATTGAGTGAAGAGTGAGCTTCGATTTGCTATGAGTGAAGTGCCATACATCTTTTGTTGAGTGAACATGCCTTTCACCATTTAGAGAATGTTGTGTGATGAGTGTTGAAGACCTGCACCTTGAAGAAGAACTTGAGACCTGCGCTTGGTAGTTCCTATTTGTTGAAGACCGAAGAAGAGATTATTGTTCGCCATGAGGGCTACGTTAGACAAAGTGGATTTGCTGGTTTGTTGAAGACATAAGAGAAGATTATTGTTTGCTATGAGTGATACGTTTGGCAAGATATCAAGACATAGTTTTGTTGCACGTTTGATTTGAGAACAAGGTGAAAATAAATTAGTGGTAGTAAAAGAAGTTTTAAAGACATTGTGGCTAGATATGTACACAAAGAACTTACACAGGAACAAGCACATAAGTTATATTATTGATAAATTAATTTTGGGTATAAATTAATCTCAGTATATTGTAGTGGAAGTGTTGGTGCCTGAAAAAGAAAAGAGACAAATATGTCCATGCAAATGTAATCCTAAATCCAAAAAAATGTAACGTCCAAGCGCATAAGGTAGTCCTATGGGAATTCGAAGAGACAGGTGTGTAAGAGAAAATATAGTAACAACATTACGTTTGTTTTCAGCAAAGACTAATTTTGGGTTGAGAATTATGACCATGTCTTTAAAAGGGAGATAGTGGATTCATATTCCACCAAGATCTGTAGTGGAAGTGGTGTGTTGACAAAAGGATAAGGATAGTGTGTGTGAAAGACCAGAGTTCAATTTTTGGTGCAAGCAAGAAAAATATTTTTGAAGACATCAAAATAAAAGATAAGTGTGCTTTATGCTATATCTGAAAATAAGTTTTTGTTGGTGAAAAATTGTGTGAAAGGATTTCTGCAAAAGGTAAATGAGAAATGATGAATGCATCAAGAGTGTGATGAATTAGAGTATTCCTTTGATAGAATAAGATCATAGTGCATATTCTTTGATATGGTGTGGTTCTCCAAGATAAAGACTTGTGTAAGGGCAGCTATGCAAACATTGTGAAATAAGTTTATGCTTTGTTAAAGTAATTTGAAAGAAAACAAAGAGCAGATTTTGTGCATCATTGTTGGGTAGATTTTGTACATCTTGTTAGGCAGATTTTATGTATCTTGTTGGGCAGATTTTGTGCATCATTGTTGGTTGTTTTGAGAGGAAAACAAAGGGCATATTTGTGCATCATTGTTGGTTGTTTTGAGAGAAAACAAAGGGTATATTTGTGCATCATTGTTGGTTGTTTTTGAGAGGAAAACAAAGGGCATATTTGTGCATCATTGTTGGTTGTTTTGAGTGGAAAACTAAGGGCATATTTTGTACATCATTGTTGAGTATTTTGAAAAGAAATTTGCAAGAAGTAGAGATCTAATTTGATTGCAATAAATGTGAGACATGTGAAAGTGAAAGACTTAATGAATGTGAGAAGAGCATATTGAGTATTTTCATTGCATATCATTTACTATATGTTCATGAAGAAAATGGATTATGGCTAGAATATGTCTGAATTACTCTAGTTGAAGAAAGTAATTCTAAAAGAGATAAATATTTGTGCAATTTTTGGGAAATATTTGAGTAAAATAGAGATTTGTGTTGTTAATAGGTGTGAGTTGAGTTGAGAAAATATTTTGAGAAGGCCTTTAGGTATATTTTAGTAGAATAGAGGCTAGGATATTGAGCTAAGTTGAGTAAGCCTTGTGTGAAGGCTTGTAGTAGCCTTGGGCAGAGTTAAGAGTAGATTGCAGAGCAGAGTTGAGTAAGCCTTGTGTGAAGGCTTGAAGCAACTTTGGGTAAATTTGAGAGAAGAGTGTTGAGTAGAGTTGAGTAAGCCTTGTGTGAAGGCTTGTAGCAGCTTTGGTTAGAGTTAAGAGCAAATTGTAGAGCAGAGTTGAGCAAGCCTTGTGAGAAGGCTTGGAGTAACTTTGAGTTGAGGATTGAGCAAGATTTGGAGTATACCAAAGCAGAGGGGATTGATGTCTCCTATGGATAGAGGTCCATGAACTAGAGCATAAGGGATTGGTGTCTCCTATGGATAGAGGTTCACGAACCAGAGCATAGGGGATTGGTGTCTCATGTGGATAGAGGTCTATGAACTTGAGTAGAGGGTATTGGTGTCTCCTATGGATAGAGGTCCACAAAATTGAGCATATGGGATTGGTGTCTCCTATGGATAAATTTCCATGAACTAGATTATATGGGATTGGTGTCTTTTGCGAATAGAGGTCCACAAACCAGAGCAGAGGAGATTGGTGTCTCCTGTAGATAGAGGTCCATGAACTTTTTTAGTCTTACAATGGCACTAAGAGGGGGGGTGAATCAGTGTAGTTATTTAAACTTGAAATTACAGCTCTTAAAACAGAAATAATGAAACCTTAAAACCAGATAAAGCAAGTATCACAAGAGAACATCACACAACACAAGATTTAATGAGGTTCACCAATGTGGCTACTCCTCAAAAATGACTGCTTGGACTACCATCCAAATCCAGCCTTTGCAAAGCTACAACTTTACAAACAATTTACCAGCACCCACTGGAAGGAGCACCAACCCCTGATTTATCTGCACCAAAAAAGCACCACCCCCCCCCTTTTACACAATAGAAAGGAGCACCAACCCCTAATGCCAAGCTGCAACCTGGACTTCAATTTGAATCAAGAAGTTTAACAGAAAATACCTTTGCTTTTACAAGACCCTGACTGGTCTACTTCACCTTTGCATTCTCTACGCACAATCACTTCGCACACTCTGCTTCGTCACAGTCGAACTTCATGATCGTCTTCTCCCTTTTGTGCACTCTACTTTCTTTGCAAGTTTCACACTTAGCACGATTCGACATGACTTGCTCTCTGCGCACTACGACCGAACTTCGCTCACTTTGCGCACTTCGCCATCATCTCGCCGCTTCTGCGCTTTCTGCGCTCTTACGACCGCATTTCACACTTCGACTCGCATTCGATGACTTATGCAACGCACATTCAATTCTCCAAATAACCCTACTTTTATAACAATATTTTCATGATGAAAACCCTAATCTCAGTCGGTTGTAAACCCTAATCTTAGTCGGCTACAAACCCTAATCTTCGTTGGCTTACATCGGTCTTCGTCGGCTTCAACTGCCCCTGTAACTCTTCTATTGCTGTTGTCACGAAAACACAACATGTCGCGATATCATGACACTTTTTCTTTCTCTACCTTTCTCCTTGCTTTGGTCTACAAGAAAACATGTCGCGATATCGTGACACTTTTTCCTTCGTACGCTTTCTCTTAGCTTTGGCCCATGAGAACACAACATGTAGCGATATCGTGAAACTTTTTCCTCCGTACGCTTTCTCTTAGCTTTGGCCCGTGAGAATACACTTTCGCCTCCTTGCTACTTTTCTTGGCTTGCACCCGTGAAAACATAACATGTCGCGATATCGTGACACTTTCGCCTTCGTACTCTCCTTCTTTACTTTTGTCATGAAATCGTGACACTTATGCCTTCTTACTTTCTCTCTCCTCCTTTAGTCGCGAAAATGTGACATGTCGTGATATCGCGACACTTTTTCTCCTTAGCGCTTTATCTTGCCTTCGGGTCACGAAAACGTGACATGTCACGATATCGTGACACTTTTTCTCCTTAGCGCTTTCTCTTGCCTTTGGGTCACGAAAATGTGACATGTCGCGATATCGTGACACTTTTTCTCCTTAGCGCTTTTTCTTGCCTTCGGGTCGCGAAAATGTGACATGTCGCGATATCGCGACACTTTTCCTCCTTAGCACTTTCTCTTGCCTTTGGGTCGAAAACGTGACATGTCGCGATATCGCAACACTTTTCTCCTTAGCGCTTTCTCTTGCCTTCGTCGAAACATGACATGTCGCGATATCGCGACACTTTTTCTCCTTGCCTCTTTTTCTTTCAACATGTCACGAAATCGTGACACTTTTTCTACTTGCCTCTTTTTCTTTCAACATGTCACGAAATCGTGACACTTTTTCTACTTGCCTCTTTTTCTTTCAACATGTCGCGAAATCGTGACACTTTTTCTACTTGCCTCTTTTTCTTCCAACATGTCATGAAATCGTGACACTTTTTCTTTCGTACTATCTCTCTTGCAATATGTCATGAAATCGTGACACTTTTTCTACTTGCCTTTTTCTTTGCCAACATGTCGTGAAATCATGACAGTTTTTCCTGCTTGCACTTTCTCTTCGAACATGTCACGAAATCGTGACAGTTTTTCTTTCTTCTCAACATGTCACGATATCGTGACACTTTTTCCACTTGTCTTTTTTTCTTCCAACATGTCACGAAATCGTAATAGTTTTTCTTTCTTCTTCTCTCTCTTCCAACATGTCGTGAAATCGTGATAGTTTTTCTTTCTTCTTCTCTCTCTTCCAACATGTGAAATCGCGACAGTTTTTCTTTCTTCTTCTCTCTCTTCCAACATGTCACGAAATCGTGACAGTTTTTCTTGCCTGCTGTATATGTCGCGATATCGCGACACTTTTCTTACTTGTCTTTTTCTTTGATCTTTTGCAAGTGGTCCACTTCGGTCTTCTTGGAAAATCACTGTACATACTCTGAAGAACCTCTTAACTCCTGTCTTCTGCATCTGAATAGCTTTTGAACTTCCTGTCCACTGCATCAATAGATTTGTCTGACTGTGTTGACAACAATGACAATATTGTTTGCTGCACCTTGCTCAACAATCTCCCCCTTTGGAATTGTTGGCAACACATGTGCAATTTCCTGTAATTCTTCTCCCCCTTTGACAATAATACCAAAGGGCTGCTGCAGACTCCCCCTGAGTCTATGCACAACATTCTTAGGCACAAATTATTACAGTTAGCAAAAATTACAAACATGAGCAAAAATATAAACAAATACACAAATGCTCCCCCTGAGAATGTGATCCCGATAGCTAGTCAATTCTTGGGAAACGTGACCACTCCACAATCTGATGTTGGAATAAAAATCCAACTTAACCTCACTTTCTGCAACTTTCTCCTACGTACAACACGCTGTCGCTGCAAAATATTCTGCCTCTACTGTGGATAAGGAAACTGACTCTTGTTTCTTACTGTTCTATGCGACCAATCTGTCTCCAAGATAGAATGCACCTCCACTGGTACTCTTTCTGTCATCTACACATCCTGCCCAATTTGCATCTTTAGGATACCATAACCCATACTCCATAGTACCCTTGTGATATTATAGAAGACTCTGTCTCTCTGCTGCACTAACTGGTGGACCTCTTCTTCACTTGAAGAATCCTCACTCAGATCTATCTTCAACTATGTTGGCTGCTAGATTTCTATCCATTGAGACTATGACCTCTGTACTCTATCACCTCCAAAGCTCAGTCAATAGGCTCACTAAGAACCTGTCCGAATCTTCTCTAGCAATCTCACCAAGAACTTGCCCAAATCTGCTCTAGAAATCTGTCCCAGCATTGTCCTCAAATATTTCCCAAAGGCCTTCTCAACGGCTCAATCAATCATGCTCAAGTAGTACTCAAAATGAACTCAATAATGAATGGCGATCTCAAATCAAATCCACTTCATAGAAAAAATCACTTCACACATAACTTGACTAGGCTCAATCAAATCAACTCAACCAATCATCACAAGGGACAACTCTCTCTCACACAACCCTAGTCCAAGTATGTATCAACCAACTCAAATAATTCCAACAATGCTCAACCACAAATATCACATAACAATGATACTCATGTTCTTTTCTAACTCAAGTTCTTTCACAACCAATGGGTTTAAACCACTATGCTTATAACACAAGGTTTAAACACAACTCTCAATTCAGAAAACCTTGATGCATTCAACCAACCACTTTCAAAGAAGGAAACCACAAACAATCATTTTCCCTTCAATGATATTTCAGAAATCAACCACCATAATGTTGTCACATGAGTCTCTTTGGGATTAGCCTGAAATCGTGCTACCATGCATACTGCCTGCAAAATATCTGGTCTGATAGCTGTCAGGAATAGTAAGCTTCCAATTCAAAAATGTTGATTTCACATCTGTCAACAAAATTGACAAGTGACTCACACTTGTACCAACTTTTGTCCAACACTATATCGACACTGCAGTTTTACTGCCAACTCTGTGCAAGCATCAAACACTGTATCACAACACCAACCAAATCCCTTTTTACATTTTCAACTTGGTCTATGTTTTCTACAGTCATCGCTGGTCACACCATACTTTCAACTGTTCGAATCAGGAGACAAAATTTTGTTAAACACTTCACGGCCAACTATAGTGCACCTTACTCAAACTCATACTTCTGGACCTCGGATAGGTATGATTCACAAAGCAAAGTCGCTCATCTTGATGAGCTAAACATGAATCAATAATCAGACTTCAATATTTTTCATCACAACGTCATAAAAGATAAACAATCTTCACGTCAATGTGTAGTTCAAATACACACTGCCATTATTGAAACACATATATGCGGCTAGGGCAACATTCTTTCACTAACCAAATTATCTGAACTGTTATAATCCTTAACTTTGGATAGTGGCAGTAAGAACCATCACCAGTACAACAATGACATATAGCAATACTACCAATAATGACAACTCTCAATTTAATCACCACCCTTCACGACACTTCCACAAACAACTACATGAACTGAAAACACACTTCGACAACTATACGACAACTTCCCTGACTACTTGCCTTTCATCCTCAGGTAATCAAACAAATACATAGGAGCATTAAAATGAAACTTCAAGATTGCTCCCCCTGAGGATGTGCTACCCGGAGTTGCTTAGTGCAATAGCGGAGTAGTCTCCTTCAGTCCAAGGAGACACGATTTCCTTTCTTCTATCTTTCTCCAAACTTTCTTGAACTCGGGCTTGGATTTTTCAACTACATCCCTGTTTTGCACCTTTTCGTGAACTCGAACATTTCTCTTGTGTGGTTGTCTCTTGTGCATCCTTGATGAATGATTATTTTCCTTTCTTTTATGTACATGATTTATTCCCTGTCTGTGTTGCGTTCTTTGTGTCTGATGAAATCTACTATTTTGCCTTAGATTAGATACAAAAGTGCTTGGACAAAACCTTGCTATGTGCCCATGACCATTACATTGAAAGCATTGTACATAGTGTTCACTCAAAAATGTAGATGTATTTCTACCAGCATAACTCTTTGATTTATTATTCAATCCACAATAAATTGCCTTGTGACCATACTGATTGCATCCGAAACAATAGCCATTAAAAGTATTATTATGAATAGATTGAGAGTGATAGAACCTCTTTTGTTGTGGTTGCTTTGTCGTAGATCTCCTTTGATATTTTCTTCCTTTTGAAGATTCAGCTTCAAACTTTTCTTGCTTTGATCCTTCAACAGTGAACTTCTTCTTCTCTGCAGAGTTGGAAGATGAAGGTTGTTCAACTTCATATCCAAGACCATGCTTATCCGTGGAGCTTCTTTGTTGGCTTATCATTTTATCTAGCAACTCTGTGCTCTTCTCGAATTTGAGATTTGTATTGGCCTCTTCTAGTTGTTTCTTCAATAAAACAATCTCTTCCTCTTGTTTGCAAGCAACCAATCTCTTTCTCATTGATCTCTGACCTGAGAGTTTCTTCAATCCTTTTGAATTCTTCTACTTGTACTTTCAAACTGGTTATTATTTCATTTGCATCCTCAAGCTTTCTTGAGATTTCCTTATTCCTTTTTCTTTCTATCTTCAATTCATCCAGAGCTGCAATTAGTTTCTCTTTCAAATTTATTTTTGCATCAATTTCTTCTTCATCACATTCCTGTTCTTTTTTTGTTTCTTCTTCGAGTGTCATGAAAAGACCTCCACCTATTTCCTTTTTAGAATCATCCTCTAGGACTTCATTAACTCTCAACATATATGCCTCTATGTTCTCATCATCATTTTCATGAATACTCCTCAGTTTGTCCCATATTTCTTTTGCCATTTTACAACTCATGATCTTTACTAGTTCACTGTCTACTAATCCGCACCTGATAGCATTCTTTGCTTTTGAGTCATTCTCAAACAGTTTTATTTTGTCAGCCTCTTCTGGAGGAGTGATGGGTATTGTGTATCCACTAACTACTGAATCCCAGACGCCGTATCCCAAAGCACAAAGATATGCCTGCATCCTGATTCTCTAGATCGCATAATTTGTTTCGTCAAACAAAGGTGCTTGGTTTGATAAGAAGTCTTCAACATTTTTTGGTTCAATTTTCTCTTCCACAAGAACTGAAACTGACTGAGATGCCCTTTTGGAGGAGGATCTATTCTTCTTACCCATTGCATACTAATCCAAGATCAACCCTGACTGATTTAGCCTGAGAAGGGAACTTGGCTTTGATACCAATTGTTAGTCTTACAATGGCACTGAGAGGGGAGGTGAATCAGTGTAGTTCTTTTAATATTGAATTTATAGCTCTTAAAACAAAAATAATGAAACCTTAAAACCAGATAAAGCAAGTATCACAAGAGAGCATCACACAACACAAGATTTAACGAGGTTCACCAATGTGGCTACTCCTCAAAAATGACTGCTTGGACTACCATCCAAATCCAGCCTTTGCAAAGCTACAACTTTACAAACAATTTACCAGAGACCACTGGAAGGAGCACCAACCCCGATTTATCCACCAAAGAACCCCCCTTGCACCAACGGAGGAGGAGACCAACCCCTTATTTATCTGCACCAACAGAAAGGAGCACCAACCCCTGATGCCAAGCTGCAACCTGGACTTCAATTTGAATCAAGAAGTTTAACAGAAAATACCTTTGCTTTTACAAGACCCTGACTGGTCTACTTCACCTTTGCGTTCTCTGCGCACTCTGCTCTCTCTACGTAATCACTTCGCACACTCTGCTTCGTCACAGTCGAACTTCACGATCGTCTTCTCCCTTTTGTGCACTCTGCTTTCTTTGCAAGTTTCACACTTAGCATGATTCGACATGACTTGCTCTCTACGCACTATGACCGAACTTCGCTCACTTTGCGCACTTCGCCATCATCTCACCGCTTCTGCGCTTTCTGTGCTCTTACGATCGCATTTCACACTTTGACTCGCATTCGATGACTTATGCAACACATCATCAATTCTCCAAATAGCCCTGCTTTTATAACAACATTTTCATGATGAAAACCCTAATCTCAGTCGGCTATAAACCCTAATCTTAGTCGGCTACAAACCCTAATCTTCGTCGGCTTACATCGGTCTTCGTCGGCTTCAACTGCCCCTATAACTCTTCTGTTGTTGTTGCCACGAAAACACAACATGTCGCGATATCGTGACACTTTTTCTTTCTCTGCCTTTCTCCTTGCTTTGGTCCGTGAGAATACAACATGTAGTGATATCGTGACACTTTTTCCTCCGTACGCTTTCTCTTAGCTTTGGCCCGTGAGAATACAACATGTAGTGATATCGTGACACTTTTTCCTCCGTACGCTTTCTCTTAGCTTTGGCCCATGAGAATACAACATGTAGCGATATCGCGACACTTTCACCTCCTTGCTACTTTTCTTGGCTTGCACCCGCGAAAACATAACATGTCGTGATATCGTGACACTTTCGCCTTCGTACTCTCCTTCTTTACTTTTGTCATGAAATCGTGACACTTCTGCCTTCTTACTTTCTCTCTCCTCCTTTAGTCGTGAAAATGCGACATGTCGCGATATCGCGACACTTTTTCTCCTTAGCGCTTTATCTTGCCTTCGGGTCGCGAAAACGCGACATGTCGCGATATCGTGACACTTTTTCTCCTTAGCGCTTTCTCTTGCCTTCGGGTCGTGAAAACGCGACATGTCGCGATATCGCGACACTTTTTCTCCTTAGCGCTTTTTCTTGCCTTTGGGTCGCGAAAATGTGACATGTCGCGATATCACGACACTTTTCCTCCTTAGCGCTTTCTCTTGCCTTCGGGTCGTGAAAACGTGACATGTCGCGATATCGTGACACTTTTCCTCCTTAGCGCTTTCTCTTGCCTTCGGGTCGCGAAAACGCGACATGTCGCGATATCGTGACACTTTTTCTCCTTGCCTCTTTTTCTTTCAACATGTCACGAAATCGTGACACTTTTTCTACTTGCCTCTTTTTCTTTCAACATGTCGTGAAATCGTGACACTTTTTCTACTTGCCTCTTTTTCTTTCAACATGTCGCGAAATCGCGACACTTTTTCTACTTGCCTCTTTTTCTTCCAGCATGTCGCGAAATCGTGACACTTTTTCTTCCGTACTATCTCTCTTGCAATATGTCACGAAATCGTGACACTTTTTCTACTTGCCTTTTTCTTTGCCAACATGTCGCGAAATCGTGACAGTTTTTCCTGCTTGCACTTTCTCTTCGAACATGTCACGAAATCGTGATAGTTTTTCTTTCTTCTCAACATGTCGCGATATCGCGACACTTTTTCCACTTGTCTTTTTTCTTCCAACATGTCGCGAAATCGTGACAGTTTTTCTTTCTTCTTCTCTCTCTTCCAACATGTCACGAAATCGTGACAGTTTTTCTTTCTTCTTCTCTCTCTTCCAACATGTCACGAAATCGTGACAGTTTTTCTTTCTTCTTCTCTCTCTTCCAACATGTCACGAAATCGCGACAGTTTTTCTTGCCTGTTGTATATGTCGCGATATCGCGACACTTTTCTTACTTGTCTTTTTCTTTGATCTTTTGCAAGTGGTCCACTTCGGTCTTCTTGGAAAATCATTGTACATACTCTGAAGAACCTCTTAACTCCTGTCTTCTACATCTGAATAGCTTTTGAACTTCCTGTCCACTGCATCAACAGATCTGTCTGACTGTGTTGACAACAATGACAATACTGTTTGCTGCACCTTTCTCAACAAACTTAAATAGAGGGGATTGGTGTATCCTATGGATAGAGGTCCATGAACTTGAGAATAGGGGATTGGTATCTTCTTTGGGTTGGGGCCCATAAATATTGTAATAGGGAATTGATTCCAAAGAGATTTGTTGAGAAAATTTAGAAGAAATATTCTCTCCATGGATGTAACCCACATTGGGTGAACCACATTAAATCTGTGTCTCTCTTGTGTGTGTTGATTTGTGCATTACTTTGTTATTGTGATTGATGATATTGGTTAATATTGCTTTGGGATGTTATTGCAATTGATAACATTGGATAATATTGTTTGGAAAAAAAAGTAAGAGTTTATCTTATACTGTTCACCCCCTCTTAATATAAGCTTGTGTTCTTAAAATTTTTCGTGAAGTCTCCAACCAAGATCCTATGTTTGGAAACATTTGACTCATTCATCTATGTTGCCTATTCCACTAGCTTGCTTGACCATTTAACCAAATTTTATTTGTATGTTTTATCTCTTATTTGCTTAGATACCCAAGAATCAATTATTATTTTTGGTGTATCTCTTTCCTTCTTTGGTATTTGTTGTACCTAATTTTCAACCTCTTCAGGCCTGGTTTGAATATCTTTTTTTTCTATTCCTTCATGAAACTGATACAAATCAACAATATTTAATATTGGTGAGATGCCTACGTTGTTCATCAACTCTAACTCATAAACATTGGCTGAATCAAACTTTCATATGATCTTTCATGGTCCAATTATTTTCCACTTTATCTTGTTGCATGTTCCATGTGGAAATATTTCCTTCTGATGAGCTAGACCAAACCATCAACCTCAAAATCCTTTAATATTATCTCAAGGTCCACTATACTCTTATATTTCATGGTATTCTCCTTTAAATTTGATCTCACCTCACAATGCAACTCATGCATATATGCTACAAAGTATTTGGTACACCACTTGGCCATCCTAAATTAGTTGTATCTTAGAGCATCAAATTCTCTTGGGCTAAAACATAGACAATTTGAAATGGACTTCTTTGTTGTATTTCTAGTAGGTAAATTTAGCTTGTGCCAAATGTGAATACCATGGTGTTGGTTGATTTTCCAACCAAGCATCTTAACAATTTTCCCAAGATTCTATTTACTACTTTTGTTTACTCATTTGTTCATGGGTGGTAGGCTAAACTAAAGCTCAAATTAGTACCCATTTTATTCCATAATGTCTATCAAAAGTGACCAAGAAGTTGTGTACCTTATTGGAAACTATACTCTTTGGAATTCTATGTAATCTCACTATCTCATGTTTCCATGGCATTTCTTGAATGTAAAGGCTGATATAATCCAGTATTTAGGTTGCTTCCTTTTGCATGTTGACATATTCTATACTATTGCACAAATTTATATACATACACATGGGTTCATGGCCAATAGTAGTTTTCAACTAGTTGTCCCAATGTCTTGTCACTGTCAAAATCCAACCAGGGTGTTTTATCAACCCCCATTAGGTTTTCATCTACAAATCATGCCTCTTTGAAGTTCTTGTATTCCTCGTACAAAACATGCATACAATAAAATCCAACAACTTCTACTCTTAATTTAGCCAAAAGCAAACATATTCTACTAAGTGCATCAACAACTCTATTGGAAGTTTCACTTCTATGCTTGAGTACAAAAGAGTAAATTTGCAAGTATTCTACCCACCTCAAGTGTCATTGATTTAACTTCCCTTGACTATTAATAAATTGAAGTGAACGGTGATCAGTAAAATCTTTGGGAAAATAATAATGCCTCAAAATTTTAAGAGTTTTCAGTATGGAGTAAAACTATTAATTATAAACATAGTACTTCTTTACTTCACTTAACTTCTCACTAAAGTAAGCTATTTATTTACCTTCTTGGGTAAGGATCCCTTTAATGGTTGTACTAATTGCATCACAATCCAAATGAAACACTTTGAAAAAATCTGACAAGGTTAATACTAGTTGTTCCATGACTTTTTGATTTAGCAATTGAAAGCTCTTCTTAACTGCCATAGTCCACTTAAGTTTTACCTTTGTGACCTTCATTGTATTGGTAATTGGTGTACATATCCCACTGAAGTTTCTTATGATATTTCTATAAAAAATTTCCAGGCCATAAAATCTTCTTACTTCAAACATGGTCTTGGGGGAAGGCCACTCAACTATGAATTGAAATTTTTCTGGATCCATCTTCAAACCCTCTTTGGAGATCACAAACCCCAAATAAATCAACTCCTTTTGCATGAAGCTACACTTCTTGAGATTCACAAATAAAATTCTCCTCCTTAAGCCTTTGTAATACCATTCTCAAATGAGACAAGTGATTACCCTTGTTTTTGCTAAAAATTAAAATATCATCAAGATATACTATCACAAACTTAGTAAGAAAGGGTCTCAATACCTCATTCATTAAATGCATGAAGGTGCTAGAAGTAATTTTTAATCCAAAAAACATGACTAGCCACTCAAAAAAACTATATTGGGTCTTAAAAGTAGTCTTCCATTCATCTCCCTCCCTAATTCTTATTTGATGGTAATAACTCTTGAGATCTATATTTGAAAAATACTATGATATACTTAAGCAATCCATGAGATCATCCATTGGGAGTAGTGGGAATCTATACTTAATTACTATTTTGTTGGTAATTCTTGAATCCATTCATAACATTTAACTTTTCTCTTTCTTATATGCAAGAACCGTTGGTACTGCATAAGGATTTAAACTCTCTCTTATCAATCCTTTATTTAAAATTTCTTAGAATTGCTTCTTGATTTCTTCATTCTCCATGGGGTTCATGTGATACATAGCCTTGTTAGGCAAGATTTCTACTAATATGATATCTATATGGTGGCTTACACTTCGTAAATGTGGTAGCCCATATAGAAAATATTTAGATAATGTCTTAAAAATCAACAAGTATATCTCTTACCTCTAGTGGTATTTTATCTTCTTTCACCATAGTCCCAACTTCTATTGGATTAGATATGCATGCATAATATTCTTCCTTCATTGTATCCTTCAAAATTTCTTATCAATGAGGATGCATACTTTAGGTCACTCAAAATATTCGCCAACCTCCTTCAAAGGGATGAGAACATACTACGTACCATCCTTGGTGATGCTTATAGTTTTCAATATCCCATAATGCATGCTCTTTTGATCAAATTTCTATGGTATTTTGATCACAACATGACATGCATCCATAGGCATGATGTCACAAAATACCAAATATTTGTAAGAGATGATTTGGAAATCCTTGGTGATGTACACTCTATGATAGTCATCAAAATATTCACCTTTATCCTTAAAAGGGATGAGAACATAATGCATACCATCCTTGGTGATGCTTATAGTGTTCAATATCTCGTCATACATAGCCTTTCGATCAAATTTCCATCTCCTTCCAAGTAAAACATGACATGCATAGGCATGATGTCACACAATACATAATCTTTGTAAGAGCTGATTTAGAATTCCACCATACAATTATCATTCACCAATACAATGAGCCCCTTTTCTAACCATGGTAATCTATAAGGATTTGGATGTTCCTTTCATTACAAACCAAATTTGTTAGCCACCTCCTTGCATTCTAAATTGTATATACTTCCACTTTCCACTACATCCTTGCAATATTTATCACAAAACTTACATATAATTCAAAATAAACTCTATCTTTGGGTTGGTTCCTTCTCTTCTTTGGCTAGTTTTAATTATACTATTTTCATGATTAATGACTCACTCTACTCTGACTCCTTCGTTCTTTATGGAAAAACCACACTTTCTTCATTTTCATGGATTATATGGTTATGGGTTTCTTTTCCATGTTTGTTGGTTTATTATATTTTAGGGTAATGATAAGCTCTATGTCCTTCCAAGCACTTATAATATGTCAAAAAATCCATGTCCATTTCCTCTACCAAAACCACCTAGTCTTTGGTTGAAACTGTAACATGCAAAATGTCCCCAATTCTAAAGCTAATAGAATATATGCAAAAGAGTTTTAATAATATTGAATTAGGAAGAGTGTTACTGTACAATCTCATCAGATATAAGTGTTTATTTCTATTTTAATACAAATATAGGTGAAATTATGGGGTCTTCTCGATGCCCTCAATGTAGGTGGGATTCTATGTGTGTGCCATCGGTAGTCTTCTTGAAGGTATCCTTTATACCTACTTTGGGCCTGTAAAAAGGAGTTAGTGTGTTTGGGGCTCTGTCATGGATCAAAAACCATATTCATGAAGACAAATGGACACAAAAATGAAGAAAAACATGATGAAAGATAATGGAAATGCTATGGAAATTATATAAAACTAATATATACTTGATTTAATGTTGCAGATGTGTTGTAGAGTTGGTTTGCATGGAGGCATGTGAACTGGATCCCAAGTTTGTATGGTGGGGTGCAAATTGGGATGCTGTTGATTATTGCTACAAACTTACTATTCGAATGTGTTCCAAGTATTGTCTATTGCTATTTTTTGGGTGCAAAATTATCAGATAGGGTACTGGTACAATTTTGGTAGCATTTGGGTATGTTGACCAAAGGGGAGAGAGAGATTATTAAAGGAAATGGTCCTATATTTATAGAGGAAACCAAGTTCAAGGGGGTAGTTAGGTGTACTAGACCCTAGAGTCAAGTCCTATCATTTTCAAGTTAGGGTTTGTGAAGTGGCATGCCTAGTCATCCCTTCATGTGCCCTAAGGAAAATATCCTATGTGCACACATGTGTGAGCTAGGGTTAGGGTTAAATCTAGTTAGTTAGTCCCTAGGTTAGTTGAAGGTTGAGTTAAGTATCATGACTAATTTGGGGTGCACACATGTGTGAGGGGATTATTAGGGCTAATTTAGCTTTTAACCCTAATTAAACTCAATTAAGTGATAAAGTGTACTTTAAGTGGAAATTCACTTGTAAATTAGAATCCTAATTAGCATAATTAAGGTTTTTGTAGGGAATGGTCCCATGGGGGCCCTAATTAGGCATAGTAAATGGATTAGGTGGCCTTAAAGGGCTTGTAGGTAGTCCTCCAGTGACTAGAATGCATTTTGGATGCGTTTTGTATAGTTTTTGTAGGTTTTGCACCTATGAATGATCATAATGGCCTATGATGGTCTACGATGGCCTACAATAGTATACAATGTCCTATGATGGTCTACAATGTCCTATGATGGCCTACGATGGCCTATGATGGTCTGTGATGGCTTATAATGGCCTACGATGGACTACGATGGTCTACGATGGCATATGAATACCTAGAAATACCTATGTAAGCTTGCAAGTATCTATGTAGATATGTAAGTGTCTATGTGTGAGCATGTGCAACTTTTAGATTTCTACATTTATCCCTTTTTGTACTATGTTGTGTAAAACATAGTTTAGTACAAAAATATGATGGAAGAAGGCAAAATATGATGGAAGAAGGTAGTGTCTAAACTATGTTGTGTAAAACATAGTTTAGTACAAAAATATGTTTGAGGAGACAAAGAATGTGTGGATGAATGCGAATGAATGAATGTGAATGAGACATGATGATGAAACAAATGATTTACCAATTTAGTACAATACTTTGCAATATCATATTGGTTGAGGTTAACTTAAGATTACTTAGTTTTTGTGACCAACACAAGATGGTCCAATTTTGAATAGAACAACTTCCTATCCAACTTTTTGCTTTTTATTGATTGATGAGCGCATGATGACATTTATAAAACCATTTAATCTGAGTGGTAATGACAAATAAAGTGTAACATTCAGTATGTGGTCAATACCGATATATAGAATGAAATCAAGATGTGTCCTGGAGTGCGCATGACTCTCGTGATCTAACAAATATCTGATTGGGATGGGGTTATACCTTGAGATAATATTTAGCAAAAAATTTTGTAGACAAATATGATATTTGTGATTTGGATGCTTGTTTATTTGATTATATGCAAAGTGTATTTGTGTATGAATACCCCCTCAAGTGAGGAATCGACAATGATACATATGAAATGTGGTGATGGGTTGATTGACAAAGGAAAATGGTGACAAAAAGTGGAAAACTTAGGCAAAAAATGGTGGGAAAGGAAGAAGTTACAAAAGTAAAGAAAAGATAAAAATGGTGTTAGGAAGGTTGGTTTACATAGCACCATGCAGACCAAGTTTGCATGGTAGGGTGCAAAGTAGAGTTCGCATGGCATAATGCAAACTAGGGTTTTTGGAAGTAGAAGACCCCCTTTTTCATGCATGCAAAGGTCATTTATGTTGTGAAAATTTGTGGAGAGAGGAGTGAGGAAGCATTTGCAAAGCGAAGTGCTATCAAAATATTGAACCAGTGTTGAGATGGCAGGAGGATGTGCAAGTGCAAGCGGTCAACACGGGACCCCATCGATAAGTGCACAAGACTCAAAATATTGTTGATTTTGAATTGTGTGACTTTATATAAAGTATGGTAATATAGTTTTGAGGGAAATGCATGTGTGCATATGATGTTTGATTGAAATGTATGCACAAAATGTAAAAGTATCCAAATGGGTACCCATAAGTGTTGTTTGTTTTTAGTTTGACCATTAAATTGACATGTTTGATTGTGACATGTGGTGCATGTATGATAGTTGACTTTGTTGTGTCGTATGAATAGTGTACTATTTTTGAAATATGCTTGAAATTTTACCATGAAATATCAAAATGGGTATTCAAAACTATCAATGTTTTGTTGTTGTGTAATGTTTTGGTGAGTCATGTGGATGTGTGCCATGAGATGTATGTGTAAGAAGTTGACTTTACTTATGTGGCATAAACGATGTACTATTTTTGGAATGTGTTTAAACTTTCACCATGAAAAGGCAAAATGGGTATCCAAAAATGTGATTGTTTTACCATTTTGTAATGTGTTTGTGTGTTTTGTGAATGTATGCCTCGAAATGTGTACTCGTGGGGTTGTATTCTACTTTGGCATGTCAAAAATGTGTTAATTTTGCATGTGAATAAACTTTTATCCATGAAATGGCCTAATGGGTGTTAAAAAATTCCTTCCTAGCAGAGTTCACATGATAGGGTGCGAACTAGAGTTTGCAAGGTTGCATGTGAACTAGGTTCGCATGTCAAGGTGTGAACCAGACTTTTTTTCAAATTTTGATGCATGAGATATGTTGTATGAGATTGTATGTAATAAGGAAAATGAATTTATATGCATGGAAAACTAACAAAAAATGGTGTGATGTTTTTGAGTGAAAACATGTGAAGAAGATTGAGCTGCGACATCGTGTGCAATCATTGAGAAATATATTGGATAATAAATATACCAAGGAGGATGTGGAGTGGATGCATAGGTTGTGGATAAAGGGTGTATGGAATGTTACGAGTATCCACACCAACAAGGCGTATATTTTAGTGTTGTGTGAGATGTGGGATCTATATGGGAACACCTTTCATCTCCCCATAGGAGAGATTACCATTACACTTGAGGACATCTACAAGATCTACAAGTTACTGATAGAGGGCACGACAACGAGGGTGGCAGTAGATGGTATGAAAAAGAAGGTGTTGTAGTAAACATTTGGTGTAAAGTTGTAGGAGGTACAATTTGATAAGGGGGTGGACTATGAGTATTATTGGTATAAGAAGATGTTTTCTGATAGCCATTGTATGGAGATGCTTATGATATCAATGTACACTCTACCAGATACTTTAGGAGTAAAGTTATCCTAGAATATGATGGACGTAGTGTGTGAGATGGTAGAGTGTGAGGTAGTGTTTGTGTGGGCACCCATGTTATTGGTACAAGTGTATAGGAAGTTTTATGATGTAGTGCGAGCAAGTTGATCAGGATTGAGTTGGAGCGCATTGCTACATGTTTTGGCATGGGAGCACATTGCAATAAACAAGCCACCATTTTTGCCTTATAGAGAACATGTGCTGATGGGAGACTTCGTACCCTATGCCTTGAAATGATGTATGGATATGGAGAAGGGGATGAAGAGAAGTCATGAGGGTGATAGCTTGTATTGGAGGAGGTAGGTAGGTGAGTTGAAGCCTAAGCATATCTAGTGGAGGCCATGTAGGGGTGGGGTAGTGTGGGAGAAGGATGTTTAGTAGATGGAGAAGATTCACTAAGGGCGATGGGTGGTAGGATGGTATGAGAAATATATATAGTTATTCTCATTTAGTAGGGTTATACAGTAGTTTAGTCTACGATAGGGGAGACCAGATCCACCTATTATGATCTAGAGGAGGCAAGATGATCCAGGAGTGTGACCTATAATGCTTACCTTAGAGGTTATGAGGGATACATCAATGGTGTTTCATATGGATTATGTAGGGATGAATTTTGAGTATGACGTACGGTGGACCATTAAGAGGTGGGAGCCATGAGTTAGAGTGATCGATGATTGGGTGTAGTCAATGGCAAGATTACCTATAGTGGGTGGATAGGCACCAGGAGGGATTAGGCCTTTGTTGGATGCAGGGTTAGAGGAGGATACAGAGGAGCCTATTCAATGATAAAGGTGACATCAATATTATAGAATAGGGAGTTCTATTGTGGGGTTGCTAGCATGAGAGGTCAGCGGTGGAGGCCAACCCTTAGATGAGGTAGTGCTTATGGAGGAGGAATGTGGTATGACATCCAGTGTGGTAGTAGGGTTTTCTTAGGATGGTATGGTGACGATGGAGGAGGATGTTGCTAGAAGTGTGTCATCCATACCATTTGACATCCAGGATATGATGGATACTCATGATGATCTCATGATACTGAGAGAGGGTACGCGATCTAGAGGGAAGACTACATCAAAGCAAGACATATTGGGCTCAAGATCTAGAGATATGGTAGGAGGATCATTAGGTGTTAGAGGGAAGGTTGGAAACTATAAAGTAGGTAAGCCAAACATAGTGGTAGGAGTTGGAAAGATGGTGTGAGGAGCTACAAGGATAGCTTGAGGTAGAGTAGATGAAGTATGTTGAGAGTGTGGAGGATTTACGATGCTGGGTAGTAGAGGCCATGGTTTTTAAGGATAGGGTGAGGGTAGAGATTATCATGGTGTAGGAGAGTGTGTAGTGGGTATAGGATGACAAGGATGTAGAGCGAGCTACACACGAGGTAGAGGTAGAAGATTTGCATGCAGTGATAGAGAGGTAGCAGTAGCCATAGGAGGAAGCTAATTGTGCTAGGGTGGTAGGTGAGCAGGCCATAGTGGAGGTGGTAGATTTGGGTACTGAGGTGATAGCTCTGAGGACCAAGGTGGACCATTGGTGATAGGTGCATGTAGAGGTGTTAGAGTAATATTCAAGATAGGGGTTGATGAGGATGCAATGTGATATTTCCTTAACTTCATATGGACATGCAATTCTAGATTACGAAGGATCACAATCAAGATAGAGGTCACGATCATGGTCATAGAATCATATGCATTCACATAAGAGTCAATAGAGTTTTCCATCGATAGTGTTGAGGGAGCCAAGGATCATAGTATCAAAGGTATCATAGGTAGTGGGAGCTACCCTAGAGGTGGATAGGGCTACAATACCTGTAGGGGCATAGGTGGTTTAGTCGGCTCTAGAGTTGAGTGGGGTGGTCAAGGCATAGAGAGTAGAACTGGTGATGGTGGTGCAGGAGGGGAGTGGTGAGACTCCTAGTAGTCAACAAGATTTATATGTATTATGGATGCACTCTATTTTTGTATCCTGAGGGTATTTTGATCATAATATATACATACATGCTTTTTTTTGCAGCCTTATATACATGTGTCATGATTTGTGTGAATAAATGTGTAATTTTAACATTATGTGTATGTATAATGTAGGATAGGTGAATGTATGATGAATGAATATGTGAATGTATGTCAAAAAAATGTAGGATAATGATATCACTGTAGATTAGATATAGTCAATTTTGATATGATGTAAATGAGTGAATATAAAATAGATGCAATGATGCATGTATGTAGATGATGAAATACGTATAGGAAGCACTTGTCTTGTAACAAAACCAGTGGTAATATAACCCATTCCATTATCTCAGATATGTAGGATGGCATAAGGGTTATGCAATAATATTTGACTATCGTAGTTACAACAATCAAACCTCATGAAAAACTGAGTAAGGTTTGACTACAACTCATAACTAACCTGGCTGGAGCAAATTCTATTAGGGACTAGTGTGTGCAATGAGTGATGTTTATTAATCTATTTTGAGGGAGGTAGGAATAACCCATTGTAAATTTAGACAAAGTAGCTAGCTCATCCATAAGCGTGTAGTGATTTATAGAAAATAAGGTCGCTAATGTGAAAGATTTGTCACCACTTGTAATACTATTCCAATGGTAGGCACCTGCTTAGAGTCTATTGCAGGTGATGGAAATCATCCTATGATGTTATTTTAAACCTAAGGAACAAAGAAGATCAATCATAAAAATAGTGCTCTTGGAGGCTTTCCTTTTTTTTCTACCCCTCATTCTTTTGATTCTCTTTGTGTGATACTATTTTTCATTTTTTTCCCCTATTTTTTGTGTGGGTGTTGGCTTTTGTTTTCTGGACATTTTTTGATATTGCTTATGCTTGTCTCTTTTTTTATCCCCAATTCATATTTTGATCATGCAAATTATAGGATGAGTATAGGAAACCGTTTGCATTTTTACTCCCAATATCAATCAAAACTAATGCACAAGTTTACTCACAAATCTGACCTATAACCTTTGCACATTTACTCCTAATTTCAATCAACACTAATGCACATCAAATCAATCCTTATACCTCCAACCATATGACATAAAAAATATTTTCCTCAAACAAAACCACCCTTGAGAAAGAAATTAAATCACCATACCTCTAAATCTTCCACAATGATGATAATCTTCTTTTGCATGTGGTTTTCAAACCTATCTTACCAAAAAAAATTCCTTTATTTTGCCACTCAAAAATAGGTTAGCATATCTCTTTTTCTTCTCAAATAAATCACATTAAAAACCCTTATCAAATATATGCACAATAAAGCTTAAAAATAATATCTTATACCTCCCTCACAATATAAAGCTTTATTAAGAAAACTCAAACCCTTATAACTCCTTTTATTAATTTCCAATTATAAAGTCTCACACTAACTTTAAAAAACCTTATTTCACCCTTTTATTCACATGCAAAAATTATAACCTTAAACTTATACCAATGACCCTTATTTCTCCTATCCACTTTTATCAATTTTAATAAAACAAAAATTAATACCTTGCACTAACACCTTATTTCTCCTTTTCACTAGTATGCAAAAATTATAACATTAAATTTGCACCTTAGCCCTTATTTCTCCTTAATCAAACTTAATAAAATAAAATTTACACACTCTGCACCATTTTGAATCAAACCACTGACATCAAGAACAACAGTGCATTCCCAAGTGCTTGTAACCAACCACACTACCACGACTGGTGAAACAAAAGGGGCACCCAATTTATTTATACCTATCTCGGCCTCAATAAAACATCAAATTACATAGAAAAATAGCTTTGAGGAGTTTCGACCCTCCAACCTCTTGTATAGTAACACTTCCACACAAACTAAGCAACCAGATGGGCTATCCTCGTAGGTGGAACATAAGTGCGCTCACAAAAATCTTATCTCTATCCATGTGCTCATTAAAACTTTTGTTGCTCCTCTTTATCTGTCGTTCACTTCATGAGAAGGATATCATAGATCTTTCATCGCGTAAGCTCTATAATTTTCAAGGCAAATTGACACCATATATATATGTTCTTCCAATAATCTTGATTTTGTCACGTTGGCACAATTTTATTTGTTTTGAAAACTTTATAATACCTCCATGAACGTTGGCACCAATTTCCTTTTCAAGAAACTTTGGGTTATAATATTTAAATTAAATATTATAACATTATATTTTAAAACCTTAAATATTTAAATCCTTTGATTTAAATATTTCAAACTTATGTCCCAACCTTTGTCCTTAACTTTATAAACCTCTGCCCTTCTTTTTAAATCTTTTTATCCCAAGCCTTTAAACCTTCTCTTGATAATATTTAAATATTATAATCTTTTACTTTAAGATATACCTTACCTTGAATAATTGTCCATTGTTTGCTTTGTTCAACCTTGTAAACTTCTCATCCTTGAAGAATATTTTTGCCTTGAATACCATGCACCCTTTGACATTAATGACAACTCAATATTTCCAAAAATCTCTCCCTTTGTCATTGATGGAAACCCTACACAAATTTCTTCTACTACAACTAGATTCCAAATCTACTCCTCCTAACAAGATGCTCTCCCTCACTGAATTCTCCCCCTTTGACATAAATGGCAAAGGGCTCCTTGGGGATAAATATAAGACACTTAGCACAACTCCCTCACCACCTTATTTTCTTGAGGTTATCAATTATGGGATGGGAGTGAACCTACTCCCAATTTATAATGCTCTTCTTATTCTTCAATTTTCTTTCTCCAAATTTTTGAAGTCATACTTCTTTAAACATTTTGAGCATTCTTTTTCTTTCTTGTCTTTGGAAGTTCCAGAAACTCTGTTCTATACCATTTAGCTCTATACCTAAAATTATTGCAATTGAAACACATGATGTTGTAGTCCTTGAAAGGTTCAAATGACTTGAAATTTCTTTTGGTGAAGCCATAATAATTCTTACCATCAACCCTGTAATGTATAGATTTATGACCAATATGATTACATGAGTAACAATAACCCTGGAATAAATATTCATCTTGCCTTGGAGGATATGATCTCATGGTTCTTTCTTTGCTTTTTCTGTGATGGTCCTTGTTCCTTGATTGTGCATTATTTTCTTCCTCTTTGATGTTTCCATTTCTCAACACATTAACATAGGTCTTAGAGTCTTCTTCAAATACCTTCTTTGATGTTTCTATTTATTTTGAGCTTGACTCCTCTTTTTTTACTTCTTGACCTTACTCAAAACCAAGTACGATCTTCATAAATGAAGATATTTGTGTTTTGATAATATCATCCAAATATTTTGAGCTTTTCCTAAATTGATATATCTTACTATTAATTTTTTAAATACCTTACTTAGAATGTCAACTTCATGTTTTCTCATCCTCTTTTACTTGAGACTTCAATCTTACATTCTCTTTTTTCAACTCTTCAAGATAAATTCCTTTTCCATATCAATTGTGGCTTCCTCTTCCTTTTATGATTTTTTCTCCTTTTCTAGGTCTTTAATCACAAGAGAATCTTCTTTCTCTTCTTCTTGGTCTTTGACAATAGGAGCATCTTCATTCTTTTCTTCTTGGTCTTTGATAACATGAGCATCTTCATTCTCTTCTATGGCCAAAAATAGGATTTCTTTTTTTTCACTATCGAAGAGGTTCTCATCACTATCACTTGAAGCAATGCTTGCTTATTCAACATAAAAACTCTTCTTGTATATTTGAAAGATCTTATTCTCATGCTTTACTTGACCGTGCCTATTTTTTTTTCATGATAAAATTTTCTTCCTTTCTTCTTCTTGTATTCTTTTTCTTCTTCACTGCTACTATTCCCAACCTTTGGATAATTTGTTGCATAGTAACCAATGTTACCAAAGCTAAAATTTTTTATAGTATGCATATTCTTGTGTGTTATTGGACCCTTCTTATTTCTTATCGTAAAGTTAACCTCTTCTTCACTACTTGATTCATCACTTGATTATGGTTATTTATCATTTACCTTATTTGAAGCTTTGAATGCTACCTCTTGTTTGGATGTTTGATCTTTTTCTATCCTCATCTCATAGGCTGTGAGAATTCCATGTAGCTCATCCATAATTAAAGTTTTGAGATCCTTCATATCTTCTATTGCTAAAACATTTGCATCATACCTCATAGGGAGTGACCTCAATATTTTTTGAACAATAGTAGATTCCTCAATCTTTACTCCAAGTCCACGAATAACGTTGACAACCTCATCAACACGAAGTAGATACATAGCAATATCTTCATCATATTTCATATTCAAGTCTTAAAACTTCCTCTTGTGTGTTTGAAGTTTTACCATTTTGACCTTGTCATCTCCTTCATATGTTCTCTATAATTTATCCCATATTTCTTTTGCTAAAGTACATTGCATGACTTTCACAAAATCTGATTCACATAACCCATTAAAAATTGCATTCATCGCCTTGGCATTATCTTCATATGGTTTCTTACCACTTGCATTTTTAGGAGGAGTTATAGGTGGTGTGAAATCATTCTCAATGTATTGCCATATATCATACCCATGTGCCATCAAATAAGTCTTCATCCTCACACTCTATAAATTATAGTTAGTTCCATAAAAAAATGAAGTCTTATTTGATGAAAATCCTTCATTATGAGCCATGTGTGTTCCTATAAGATATTTATTCAAGCTATTAGGCTTTCACAAATGAACCTATTCTGATACCAATTGAATAACTCAAGCTTATACTAAGATGAGGGGGGTCAACAATAAAAGATAAAATTTTTTACTTTTAAATCCAAATAACAATTATAATATCAATGCAGTACATGAAACAATACATAAATCATGACACAAATGAGAGGTACAAATTTAACATGGTTCACCCAATGTGGGCTACATCCATGGAAAAATATTGCTTATAAATTTCTCAACAAATTTTGTGGGAACCAATTCCCTATTACAATGTTTATGGAACTCTATCCATAGGAGACACCTGTCCCCTCTCACAAATTTATGGACCCCAATCCATAGGAGACACTAATCCCATCAGATATGGTTCATGGACCTCAACCCATAAGAGACTTCAACCCCTCTCCTCTGGTTCATGGAAATCTATCTACAAGAGACTCCAATCCCTTCTACTCTGGTTCATGGACCTCAATATACAAGAGAATCCAATCCCATCTACTTTGGTTCATGTACCTCTATCCATAGGAGACTCTAATCCCCTCTACTTTGGTTAATGGACCTTAATCTATAGGAGATTCTAATCCCCTCTACTTTAGTTCATGGACCTCTATCCACAGGAGACTCCAATCCACTTTGCTTTGGTATGCTCCAAATCCTGCTCATAGCTCCATTCAAATTTGCTCATAAAAACCTACTCAAATATGCTCACAAAACCTACTCAAATATGCTCACAAATATTACTCAAATCTGATCATAAAACCTGCTCAATTTTACTCACAAAACCTACTTAAATATACTCACAAAACCTACTAAAATATTCTCACAAAACTTGATCAAATATGCTCACAAAAACCTTCTCAAATATTTCCAAATATTGTGTACAAACAACGCTCATATCTTTCCCAATATCACATACAAACAATGCTTATATCTTTCCCAAATATTGCATAATGATATCATAAAGTTCTTTACTTATTCTTTAATGTGCTTTCCTCAACTAAAGTAATTCAAACATATTCTACCCAGAATTATTTTATCTTCATGAACATGTAGAGAATGATATGTACTAACAAATACCCAATATGTTCTTCACATTCATTAAGTCTGTCACTTTCACATGTCTTACATTTATTACATCAAAAGGTAGATTTTAGTCTAGCACTAGATAACTAACCTAGTAATTGTTGATTTCCACCTTTACTTCAAAAACCAATCACAATGCACAAGTCTATCCATCTCATCTACTCCCAAAATCAATTATGAACAATGCACAAATTTGCTTTCAAAACTGATCTATAACTCTTATCAATTTATTCCCAATTTCAATCAAAACCAATGCATAACTTTGCTCTCAAAACTGATCTATAACTCTTACACATTTACTCCCAATATCAATCAAAACCAATGCATAACTTTGCTCTTAAAAACTTTTTTATATTTCTTGCACATTTACTCCCAATATCAATCAAAACCAATGCACAAGTTTACTCATAAATCTGACCTATAACCTTTGCATATTTACTCCTAATTTCAATCAATACTAATGCACATCAAATCAATCCTTATAACTCCAACCATATAACATCAAAAATATTTTTCTTAAACAAAACCACCCTTGAGAAAGGAATTAAATCATCATACCTCTAAATCTGCCACAATGATGATAATCTTCTTTTGCATGTGGTTTCCAAACATGTCTTACCAAAATTAATTTTCCTTTCTTTTTCCACTCAAAAATAGGTTAGCATATCTCTTTTTCTTTTCAAATAAATCACATTAAAAACCCTTATCAAAGATACGCACAATAAAACTTAAAACTAATATCTTATACCTTCCTCAAAATATAAAGCTTTATTAAGAAAACTCAAACCCTTATAACTCCTTTTATTAATTTCCAACTATAAAGTCTCACACTAACTTTAAAAAACCTTATTTCACCCTGTTATTCACATGCAAAAATTACAATATTAAACTTATACCAATGACGATTATTTCTCCTATCCACTTTTATTTTTGACCAAGGTGTAGCAACAGTATTGTCATTGTTGTCAACACAGTCAGACAAATCGGTTGATGCAGTGGACAGGAGTTAAGAGGCTCTTCAGAGTATGTACAGTGATTTTCCAAAAGATCGAAGTGGCCCATATGCTAAAAATCAAAAGAAAATCACAAGGAAGAAAACTGTCGCGATATCGCGACATGTTGAGCAAGAAAGAAAAACTGTCGCGATATCGCGACATGTTGAGCAAGAAAGAAAAACTGTTGCAATATCGCGACATGTTGAGAAGAAAGAAAAACTGTCACGATTTCACGACATGTTCGAAGAGAAAGCGCAAGCAAGAAAAACTGTCACGATTTCGTGACATGTTCGAAGAGAAAGCGCAAGCAAGAAAAACTGTCACGATTTCGTGACATGTTCGAAGAGAAAGCGCAAGCAAGAAAAACTATCATGATTTCGTGACATGTTGGAAGAGAAAAAGGCAAGTAGAAAAAGTGTCACGATTTCGTGACATGTTGGAAGAGAAAAAGGCAAGTAGAAAAAGTGTCGCGATTTTGCAACATATTGCAAGAGAGATAGTATGGAAGAAAAAGTGTCACGATTTCGTGACATGTTGGAAGAGAAAAAGGCAAGTAGAAAAAGTGTCACGATTTCGTGACATATTGCAAGAGAGATAGTACGGAAGAAAAAGTGTCGCGATTTCGCGACATGTTGGAAGAGAAAAAGGCAAGTAGAAAGAGTGTCGCGATTTCATGACATATTGCAAGAGAGATTGTACGGAAGAAAAAGTGTCGCGATTTCATGACATATTGCAAGAGAGAGAGTCCGAAAGAAAAAGTGTCGCGATTTCGTGACATATTGCAAGAGAGATTGTACGGAAGAAAAAGTGTCACGATTTTGTGACATATTGCAAGAGAGAGAGTCCGAGAGAAAAAGTGTCGCGATATCGTGACATGTCACGTTTTCATGACCCAAAGGCAAGAGAAAGAGAAAAGGAGAAAAAGTGTCGTGATATCATGACATGTCACATTTTCATGACTAAAGGAGGAGAGAGAAAGTAAGAAGGCAGAAGTGTCACGATATCGCGACAAAAGTAAAGAGGAAGAGTATGGAGGCGAAAGTGTCGCGATATCGTGACATGTTGTATTTTCACGGGTACAAGCCAAGAGAAAAAGCAAGGAGAAAAAGTGTCACGATATCGCGACATGTATTTTTGGGAGCCGAAGCAAAGAGAAAGAGCAAGGAGAAAAAGTGTCACGATATCGCGACATGTAGTATTTTCGCGGGCCAAAGCAAGGAGAAAGAGAGAGAAAGAAAAAGTGTCATGATATCGCGACATGTTGTATTTTTGTGGTTGAGTTGAAGCCGACGAAGTCCATTGACAACCGACTAAAATTAGGGTTTACAGTTGTTATGAAAGTCGACTAAGATTAGGGTTTACATCCGACTAAGATTAGGGTTTTCATCATGAAAATGTTGTTATAAAAGGAGGGCTGTTTGGAGAATTTAGAAGTGTGAAATGTGTGAGCAATACGGTCATTGTGCACAGAGAGCAAGTTGTGTCGAATCGTGCTAAGTGTGAAATTTGCAAAGAGAGTAGAGTGCGCAAAAGGGAGAAGACGATCATGAAGTTCGACTGTAATGAAGCAGAGTGTGCGAAGTGATTACACAGAGAGTGCAGAGTGTGCAGAGAGTGAAAAAGGTTGAAGCTCGACCAGGTGCTGTTGTGATTGCGCAGAGAAAGTAGAGTGCACAGAGAATGCAAAGGTGAAGAAGACCAGTCAGGGTCTTGCAAAAGCAAAGGTATCTTACTGTCAAACTTATAGATTCAGAATTGAAGTCCAAGTTGGTGCTTGGCATCAGGGGTTGGTGCTCCTTCTAGTGGGTGCTGGTAAATTGATTGTAAAGTTGGTGCTTTGCAAAGGCTAGATTTGGATGGTAGTCCAAGCAGTCAATTTTTGAGGAGTAGCCACATTGGTGAACCTCATTAAATCTTGTGTTGTGTGATGCTCTTTTGTTATACTTGCTTTATCTAGTTTTAAGGTTTCATTATTTTAGTTTTAAGAGCTGTGAATTTAAGTTTAAAAGAGCTACACTGATTCACCCCCCCTCTCAATGTCATTGTAAGACTAACAATTGGTATCAGAGCTAAGTTCCTGTACAAGCTTAACCGACTAGGGTGATCTTGGAAGTAATACAATGGTAGGTGGTGAAGGCTTCTCATCAAACAAAGCACCATTGTTTGACGGATCTAATTACGCATTCTAGAGAATCAGGATGCAGACATATCTCTTGTGCTTTGGGATACGACATCTGGGATTCAGTAGTTAGTGGATACACAATACCCATCACTCCTCCAAAAGAGGTCGACGAAAAGAAACTGTTTGAAAATAACTCAAAAGCAAAGAATGCTCTCATGTGCGGATTAGCAGACAGTGAACTAGTAAAGATCATGAGCTGTAAAACGGCAAAAGAAATATGGGACAAACTGAGGAGTATTCATGAAGGAGACGATAAGATCAAGGAGGCCAAGTTACAGACACATCGAGCTCAGTTCGAAGCATTAAAGATGAATGACGATGAAAACATTGAGGCATATATGCTGAGAGTTAATGGAATCATTAATGCGATCAGAGGACTCGACGAGGATATTGAAGACTCTGCCATCATGAAAAAGGTATTAAGATCTCTTCCTCAAAGGTTTGATTCTAAAGTCTCAGTGATAGAAGAAGCTAAAAATCTAAATTATTTTAGTATAGATGAGATGTATGGTTCCTTGACTGCATATGAGATGAGGATAGGAAGATCTAAACCCATAGACAGAGAAGCTGCTTTTAAAGCCCTTAAAAATAAAAATGCAAAACAAGAGTCCGAGGAAGAAGAGACATCAGATGAAATGGAAGCAAACTTTGTTAAGAAACTAAAAATGGGAAAAGGAAAATACAGAGGAAAGCTACCGTTTAAATGTTTCAACTATGGAGGCATTGGGCATTTTGCGTCTAAATGTCCACTTAATAAGAAGAACAAAAATGATGAAGGATCGCACCAAGAAAGAAGTGACTGGAAGAAGAAAATGAATTTCAGAAAAGGCAACTTCAAGAAGAAAAGTTTCATCTCCAGGAATGCCAGTTCATCAGAAGACAGCTCCGGTGAGGATTCTGAAGAGGAAATAGGTGAAGCTCTTTTCATGGCATTTGAAGAAGTAAAATCAGAAAAGGAAGGAGTGAACTTGAAGTATGTGGTGAAAACCCTGAGGTTGAAGTAGATCTAGAAGGTGAGTTGATCTCTGCACTTGAAGAGTTGACAATAGAGAGGAAAAAGAATAAGAAAATTTCAAAAAGGCTTGAGGATGCAAATGAAATCATAACCATTCTGAAAGTACAGACAGAAGAATACAAGAAAATATCTGAAGATCTCGAAGTACAAATTACCATGAAAATAGATTATTGCTGCAAACTAGAAGAAGAGAATGTTGGTTTACGGATGTAGATAGAAGAGATGAATCACAAAATTAGTTGCTATCACAAACGCGAAGAAAGTTCTATGAAGTCGGATAAGATTATAAATGACCAAAGGCCTTAGGCATTAAATTTGGTCTGGGTTTCGTCGAAGGAGAATCATCAAATGGATCAAAGGCCAAAAATGTAGAATCCATAAAGAATGAAAATAAGAAACAGGTTGATCAAGGAAAAACGTCTCATGCAAAAGAAAACAATAATGCCAGGCACGAAAGGAGAATTGACAATGATGGATTCACCAATGTCACACATCAAAGAAGAAGAAGACCTATGGCTCCTACGACAACATGGCAAAGACCATCACCCAGGTTCAATTATCCCTTTTCCGGTTTCTGTTTTAAATGCAATGGCTATGGACATAAAATCTCAGATTGCAAATATAATGTAAGACCAAGGAATTTCACCAGTAGAAATGCTTTTTCTCCTCTGATGAATTATACAGTAGAATGTTATAACTGTCATAATTTTGGGCACATTGCAAGAAACTATAGAAGTACATTTGCATCAAATCAGTTTCAGGGAAGAAAATTTCAACCAAATAGGATGAGACAAAATAGAAAACTTCCTGAAAAACATGCACAAGCTATTGATAAGGGAAAGGCAAAACAAGAGCCCAAAACTACTATCAAAACGGAGTGGAAAGAAAAAGAGCGACTTAAGGAAGAAAAGGAATCCTTAATCGTACAAACAACATTTAAAGCACAGAATAAATATGTACCATGGATACTTGATAGTGGATGCTCCAATCATATGACAAGCGACAAACAAAAATTTGAGAAGTTACAAAAATATGAAGGTGGTTCAATAAAGTTTGGAAATAATGATGGAGCTAAGATAGTTGGCAAAGGTTCAGTTAAAATTAGTGACGAAAAGATTAAGTCAGAAGAAGTCTTGTTTGTGGATGGTTTGAAACATAACTTGTTGAGCGTAAGTCAGATTTGTGATAAAGGTCATGAAGTAGTTTTTAAGAAGCAGGGTTGTGAAGTCAGAAAAACAAACAAGTGGAAAACTGATAGCAACTGGATCAAGGACATCTGGCAACTCGTACATGCTCTCAGAGACTTCAGAAGGAGCTTGTTTTATTGGACAGGAAGAAGAAAATTGGTTGTGGCACAAGAGACTCGGTCATATCAGTTTTGATAATCTAGTAAAAATCAACTCAAAAAGGGTAGTGAGAGATATTCCCACCATCAACAAACCTGCAAACAACATTTGTGCTTCATGCCAAAAGGGGAAGCAAACTAGAGTCACATTCAAAACAAAAGAGTACTACACAAGCAAACCTTTGGAACTAATACACACTGATTTATGTGGACCCATGAGAACACAAAGCATAAATGGTGACAAATATTTTATGTTGTGCATTGATGACTATTCCAGAATGACATGGATATTTTTCTTGAAGCATAAATCAGAAGCTCTTAACATGTTCAAGATTTTCAAAAACCATGTTGAGAATGAAACAGGAAAGAGGATCAAATGTTTAAGATCAGACAGAGGAGGAGAATTCATTTCAGAGGAGTTTACAGAGTACTGTGAAAAATACGGTATTAGGAGACAATTTTCAGCAGCCAGGACACCTCAACAGAATGGAGTGGTAGAAAGAAAGAATAGGACAGTGCAGGAAATGGCACGGACTATGTTGGCTGAAAGCAGAGTAGCAGACATATTTTGGAAAGAAGCAGTCCATACTGCGATGTATATCCAAAATAGGTACATGCTGAGAACACATGAAAGCAAAACTCCTTATGAGTTGTGGTTCGGTAAAAGGGCAACAACAAAATACCTCAAAATATTTGGCAGCAAGTGCTACATCAAAAGAACTGAAGATAATCTTGGTAAGTTTGAAGATAGAGCGGATGAAGGTATTTTTGTTGGTTATTCATCAAAAAGCAAAGCTTACAAATGCTACAACAAGAGGCTAAAGAAAATTGTGGATAGTGCCGATGTTAAATTTGATGAAGGTAGAGAACGAGTAATTAGCTATGAAATGAACTACCCAATTTATGAAGAGGTTATTGAAGGAGATGAGGAAAATGAAACGGAAAAGATACAAAAAATTGACTCAGATGATTTAAGTTGTGATTTAGAAGTGGAAGAAAATAAGAAATTCAAAACAGGCAGCTGGCAAAAAAATCATCCTAGAGAGCAAATAATTGGAGACCCCAAAGTTGGTGTTCAGACAAGAAGAAGAGTAGTAAGTAACTACTCTCTATTATCCAGAATTGAGCCCAAAAATGTTGTTGACGCAAGTAAAGATGAAAGTTGGATGAAGGCAATAAATGAAGAATTAGATCAGATCGAGAAAAACGAAACTTGGGAGTTAGTCCCTAGACCTGCAAATAAAAATATAATCGGGACTAAATGGATTTTTTGAAACAAATTGAATGAAGATGGACAGGTAGTCATAAATAAAGCAAGATTGGTATGTAAGGGTTATGCACAAGTTGAAGGCATTGAATTTGAGGAAAATTTTGCACCAGTAGCTAGACTAGAGGCAATTAGAATGTTTCTGGCTTTAGCAGTCTACAAGAATTTCAAAGTTTATCAAATGGATGTGAAATCAGCGTTTTTGAATGGGAAACTTGAAGAAGAGGTTTATATTGAGCAACCAGATGGTTTCGAACTTGGTGATGATCCCAACTTGGTTTGTAAGTTGAAGAAAGCATTATATGGCTTAAAACAGGCACCCCGAGCATGGTATGCAAGGCTAGATAACTATCTCACTCAACAAGGGTTTAAGAAAGGTATGGTGGATAGTAATTTGTATATCAAAACAGAAAATGGGCATCTTATTGTTCTTGTTGTATACGTAGATGATATCATATTTGGCAGCAGACAAAGATGAGTCATGTAAAGATTTAGCAAATAAGATGCAAAAAGAATTTGAAATGTCAATGATTGGTGAACTTTCATATTTCCTCGGGTTGCAAGTTAATCAAAATAAGAAGGGCATATTTATTTCTCAAGTTAAATATGTGAAAGAGATGTTAAAAAAGTTCACAATGGAGGATTGTAAGCCAGTTAGCACTCCCATGACGACAAAGTGCAAGTTGAGCAAGGATGACAAATCTCCACCTATTGATCAAACCATGTACAGATCTATGATTGGGAGCTTTACATACCTGACAGCTACCGGACCAGATATTTTGTAGGCAGTATGCATGGTAGCACGATTTCAGGCTAATCCCAAGGAGACTCATGTGACATGAGTGAAGAGGATTCTTCGATATCATAAGGGTACTATGGAGTATGGGTTATGGTATCCGAAAGGTAAGGACTTCACCCTTATTGCGTATTCAGATGCAGATTGTGTGGGATGTGTAGATGACAGAAAGAGTACCAGTGGAGGTGCATTCTATCTTGGAGACAGATTGGTCGCGTGGCATAGTAAGAAACAAGAGTCGGTTTCTTTATCGACAGTAGAGGCAGAGTATATTGCAGTGACAACATGTTGTACGTAGGTATTGTGGATGAAACAAACCCTGAAAGATCTTGGTATTAGCTTCAGTGAGCCAATATCAGTTAAGTGTGATAACACCAGTGCCATTAACATCTCCAAGAATCCGGTTATGCATTCACGCACAAAACACATTGCTATCAGGTATCACTTTTTGAAGGAGAAAGTTGCGGAAGGTGAGGTTAAGTTGGATTTTGTTCCAACTACAGAGCAAGTAGCAGATATCTTCACAAAACCATTGCCCAAGGAAGTTTTTGAGTACCTTCGCAATAAATTGGGAGTGGTCACACTTCCCAAGAATTGACTAGCTACGGGGATCACATTCTCGGGGGGAGCATTTAAGTATTTGATTATCTTTTTGCTCATGTTCATGATTTTTGCTAAGTGTAATAAATTTTGCCTGAGAATGTTGTGCATGGACTCGGGGGAGTCTGCAGTAGCCCTTTGGTATTATTGTCAAAGGGGGAGAAGAGTTACAGGAAATTGCACATGTGTTGCCAACAATTCCAAAGGGGGAGATTGTTGAGCAAGGTGCAGACAACGATATTGTCATTGTTGTCAACACAGTCAGATAGATCGGTTGATGCAGTGGACAGGAGTTAAGAGGTTCTTCAGAGTATGTACAGTGATTTTCCAAAAGATCGAAGTGGCCCATATGCTAAAAATCAAAAGAAAATCACAAGGAAGAAAACTGTCGCGATATCGCGACATGTTGAGCAAGAAAGAAAAACTGTCGCGATATCGTGACATGTTGAGAAGAAAGAAAAACTATCACGATTTCATGACATGTTCGAAGAGAAAGGAAGAAAAAAACTGTCGTGATTTCATGACATGTTGGAAGAGAAAGCGCAAGCAAGAAAAACTGTCGTGATTTCATGACATGTTCGAAGAGAAAGGCAAGAAAAACTGTCATGATTTCGTGACATGTTGGAAGAGAAAAAGGCAAGTAGAAAAAGTGTCATGATTTCATGACATGTTGGAAGAGAAAAAGGCAAGTAGAAAAAGTGTCACGATTTCATGACATATTGCAAGAGAGATAGTACGGAAGAAAAAGTGTCACGATTTCACGACATGTTGGAAGAGAAAAAGGCAAGTAGAAAAAGTGTCATGATTTCATGACATATTGCAAGAGAGATAGTACGGAAGAAAAAGTGTCACGATTTCGTGACATGTTGGAAGAGAAAAAGGCAAGTAGAAAGAGTGTCGCGATTTCGTGACATATTGCAAGAGAGATTGTACGGAAGAAAAAGTGTCATGATTTCGTGACATATTGCAAGAGAGAGAGTTTGAAAGAAAAAGTGTCGTGATTTCGTGACATATTGCAAGAGAGATTGTACGGAAGAAAAAGTGTCACGATTTCATGACATATTGCAAGAGAGAGAGTCCGAGAGAAAAAGTGTCACGATATCATGACATGTCGCATTTTTGTGACCCGAAGGCAAGAGAAAGAGCAAAGGAGAAAAAGTGTCGCGATATCGCGACATGTCGCATTTTCATGACTAAAGGAGGAGAGAGAAAGTAAGAAGGCAGAAGTGTCGCGATATCGCGACAAAAGTAAAGAGGAAGAGTACGGAGGCGAAAGTGTCGCGATATCGTGACATGTATTTTTGCGGGCCGAAGCTAAGAGAAAAAGCAAGGAGAAAAAGTGTCGCGATATCGCGACATGTATTTTCGGGTGCCGAAGCAAAGAGAAAGAGTAAGGAGAAAAAGTGTCGCGATATCGCGACATGTAGCATTTTCGGGGCCAAAGCAAGGAGAAAGAGAGAGAAAGAAAAAGTGTCACGATATCGTGACATGTATTTTCGCGGTTGAGTTGAAGCCGACGAAGTCCGTTGACAACCGACTAAAATTAGGGTTTACAGTTGTTATGAAAGCTGACTAAGATTAGGGTTTACAACCGACTAAGATTAGGGTTTTCATCATGAAAATGTTGTTATAAAAGGAGGGTTGTTTGGAGAATTGAGAAGTGTGAAATGTGTGAGCGATACGGTCGTTGTGCACAGAGAGCAAGTTGTGTCGAATCGTGCTAAGTGCAAAATTTGCAAAGAGAGTAGAGTGCGCAAAAGGGAGAAGACGATCATGAAGTTCGACTGTAATGAAGCAGAGTGTGCGAAGTGATTACACAGAGAGTGCAGAGTGCGTAGAGAGCAAAAAGGTTGAAGCTCGACCAGGTGCTATTGTGATTGCACAGAGAAAGCAGAGTGCGCAGAGAATGCAAAGGTGAAGAAGACCAGTCAGGGTCTTGCAAAAGCAAAGGTATCTTACTGTCAAACTTATAGATTCAGAATTGAAGTCCAAGTTGGTGCTTGGCATCAGGGGTTGGTGCTCCTTCTAGTGGGTGCTGGTAAATTGATTGTAAAGTTGGTGCTTTGCAAAGGCTGGATTTGGATGGTAGTCCAAGCAGTCAATTTTTGAGGAGTAGCCACATTGGTGAACCTCATTAAATCTTGTGTTGTGTGATGCTCTTTTGTTATACTTGCTTTATCTGGTTTTAAGGTTTCATTATTTCAGTTTTAAGAGCTATGAATTTAAGTTTAAAAGAGCTACACTGATTCACCCCCCCTCTCAGTGTCATTGTAAGACTAACATTTATCAATTTTAATAAAACAAAAATTAATACCTTGCACTAACACTTTATTTCTCCTTTTCACTAGTATGCAAAAATTATTACATTAAATTTGTACCTTAGCCCTTATTTCTCCTTAATAAAACTTAATAAAACAATATTTACATACTTTTGCACTGTTGTGAATCGAACCACTGACCTTAAGAACAACACCATCTTCCCAAACGCTTGTAACCAGCTGTGCTACCACGACTAGTGAAACAAAAGGGGAACTCAATTTATTTATATCTATCTCCACCTCAATCAAACATCAAATTACGCAATAAAAAATCTTTGAGGGGTTTCAACCCTCCGACCTCCTGTATAGCAACATTTCCACACAAACCAAGCAACCAACTGGGATATCCTCGTAGGCAAAACATAAGTGTGCTCATGAAAACCTTATATCTATCCATGTGCTCATTAAAACTTTCGTTGCTCCTCTTTATCTATATTTCACTTCATGAGAAGGATATCATTGATTTTTCATCGCGTAAGCTTTATACTTTTCAAGGTAAATTGACACCATATATATGTGCTTCAAATGATCTTGATTTTGTCACGTCAGTACAATTTTATTTGTTTCGAAAACTTTATAATACCTCCATGAACGTTGGCACCAATTTCCTTTTCAAGAAACTTTGGGTTATAATATTTAAATTAAATATTATAACATTATCTTTTAAAACCTTAAATATTTAAATCCTTTGATTTAAATATTTCAAACTTATGTCCCAACCTTTGTCCTTATCTTTAAAAACCTCTACCCTTATTTTTAAATCTTTTTGTCCCAAGCCTTTAATTAAATATTTTTGTCCCAAGCCTTTAAACCTTATCTTTATAATATTTAAATATTATAATCCTTTACTTTGAGATATACCTTACCTTGAATAATTGTCCATTATTTTCTTTGTCCAACCTTGTAAAATTCTCATCCTTGAAGAATATTTCTGCCTTGAATACCATGCACCCTTTGACATCAATGACAAATCAATATTTCCAACAATGAATAGTTTATATAAGTGTAAATTTCAAGAGTCATGTGAATATGAAGAGTCTCATGTATGTATATATCAAAGATAAAACTCTATAATATGCAATTGAATAAGCATTAAATTTATACATTTCTTAAAATAGATATTACCAAAAATATTTAGTTAGTTTGATGTTCATTGTTAGGTGCATATTTTGAGAGATTTGATATTAATATCCTATGGAATTATTTTGTTAGAATAAGAGTGATTTGCTAATAGTGGCATCAGAGCTACGATGTAGGGAGGAAAGAGCTATGTCTTGAGTGCATGGAAGAAGAGGTGTAGAAGAAGTACTATAGCTACTATGTAGGGAGGAAAGAGCTAAATCCATAGTGCTTGGAATAAGTGTTATGAAAGAAAGAACAAGTGGTTGTGAGTAGTTGAGACACCATCCTTGTATTGGAATGAGGAAACAATTTTTGGAGTTTAAGTTCCTAAGAAAGGATGACCAAGCCTGTATAGTGTCCAAGAAAGGTTGTCCAATATTGTAGAGGATAAAAAAGAGGTTGTCCAAGATTGTAGAGTGGCCAAGGAAGGTTTTTGAATATTTTAGAGCATCCAAAAGAGATTGTCCAAGTTTGTAGAGTGCCCAAGATGGGGTGTGTTCATATAAAGGATTATTGGAAGCCCAATATTAAAGTTAGGTTTGAGAAGGAAATTGCATGAGCAAAATTTGAGTTAATATGGATGATAAATAATTGTTTATACCTAAGGATATCATCTAAAAATAAAAACATTGGTATATACCTGAGGAGAGCATTTGAAACAAAGAAATGCTAGTCTACACCTAAGGAAAGCATCTAGAACAAAGAAATTTATCTATGTCTAAGGACAATGTTTGAAACAAGAATGCCTAAGAATAATGAAAATGCATGAGATAATGCCTAATAATTTTTTTAGAGACACTAATTGGAACAAAGGAAATGTACGTAGTAACGTATCATGTCAAAAACACCAATGAGATTTTCACTAGGGTAGAGTTTATCAGGTATTTACAATTATTTCTTGGATAATTAATAGACAACACATGCAATTATTAAAGTTGGATAGATGATTAAGTTTTTTTAAAACATAAATTATTTGAGGGAGTGAATTTTGGGAAAGAGAAAAACTTAAATAAAATTAAATTGGGAGAACTGAAAATGAAAGTTGATATGTTAATGAAAGATATTGAAGAAAAAATTGAAGGAAATTTATTGGGAATTATAAGAAGAATTTAATAGGTTAATTAATAATAATATATAAATGAATTAAAATAAGGGAATAAAATGGATGAGACAATTCATAAAATTAAAGTTTTAACGTTGCAGAATTGTGCATGTGTAGAACACAAGCCAAAAAGGAGGGTTTATAGAGATTCTTGGTTGAGAATTTTCAAATAACCCTTTGCTAAGGGTTTATAGAGATTCTTGGTTGAGGATTTTAAAATACCCTTTGCTAAGGGTTTATAGAGATTTTTTGATTATAGAACAATAAATATCTGGATGGTGGATGAAGGAGGATTTTATGGGAATAAGACCAATATTCAAAATAATCCAAAGGGCATGGACTCCAAGAAGGGCCAAAATAACCATGAGCACATGTAGGTGGAACAAATAGTATGAGCCAATGATTAGATCCCATTCATAAAATATAAACTTAAAGATTTATTCAAGTTCATAGCAACCAATACCAAACAAGGGCACAACCAAGGGTACAAAGACATAAGAGGTAGAGGCTTGACTTTAAAACAACAACCTAGGGTTATATTGCAATAAATAGAAATATATCAAAAGGGGAATACACTTGGATCATTGTAAAGTGATCAACCAGGTGTCAATGTTGTTGGTTATAGCAAGGAAAATTAGTTGATCCCTAGTCTAGGGAGAGATTCTCATAAAAAATTGATAAAAATAATATTTTGGGATACCTTGAGAGGAGGACAACCACAAACAACTACAATTAATAACTCTAGAACTTATCACAGACCTTTGAGAATGCCCAAAATAGACCCTAGAAAAACAACTTTAGGGTGCATGAAGGTGATAGATGGCTCTTCCATAGTCCAACTTCAAATTTTAGACATACATATTGATATTGTGCTATGGAATGTAATGGATTAATTTTCCAATTTATGGGTCTTTGTGTAGGCCTCCTTGCTTTCAAGATGTGGGATGCTAGACAATGGAGAACTAGAGATGAACTAAATATTTATAATCATACCAATGGTTATTTGTTATTTCTTTCTTATATTTAAGAGGATAGAGAACAAGTTTTTCAAGGGGGTCCTTGGTTTTAAGGTAGGGTAGGGCTTTTCATGAAGCCTTGGCATACCAAGTTCAAGGTAAAAGAGAAAATTCCCTCAGTAGATCTAGTCTAGAAGAGATTTTTTGGGTTACCTTTTAAGTTTTGGAATAAATATATATTCATATCTTCATGATAATAGGTAATACTATAAGATTTATATTATGACAAACAACAATAAAAGTCAATTTGAACAAATTATCTATGATAGAAATTGTGTTCTCATCGACCTTGATGAGCCCTTGCAAAAAAATAATACTCTATAGTTTAGGGAGGTAGGAAAAAGATATGGACTATGATAACATACCCTTTAGGTATAATATTGATCATGAATATGATCATATATCTAAGCATTATAAATATTGGATCCTAGAGTAGGCATATGAAGAAACTGCCCCTAGAAGTTTCCAACTACATAAATAGAAGAACATACAAGAAAATCTAACATCTCAAGTGTAGGAAGTCATCACCACCAATAAGTTTTCTAACCCCCCAATGGATGATAAGGAGAACATTATGGAGATAAAGATCCTAGAAATTACTCTTTGAGCCCTAATAAAGGAACCAATAGCTAATCAAAAATTTTACAATGCCAAGGCAATTATAGGTCTACCAAGTAGCCCACAAGAGAACTCAACCCAATATTTGAAGATATCCCAAAGGAAAAATACAAGCCAAGAGAAATATAATATCTCTAACCAATCAAATGGATAGTGGAGGTGACACCCAATAATCTTTTGATAGGTCCACAGTGGTATTCTAACCTATAATAGGTTTGGAGTCCATCCCAAAACTAATGGGGGTGAGTTAGAAATCTACTAAATGGATGAATCTAGTCAGACACAAAAGAGCAGGAAGGAATACTAATCAACATCAAATATAGAAATAAGGTGTAAAGCTAATAGTAATAGGTGATGTCAAGGATCTTATCCATACTTTTGGTCTGTATGCTTGATGAAGTGCATCACTTGGAATACTCAAGGGCTTAAGGATAGTCTGGTAAATCATAATGAAGAAAAACAAATGATTCAACAACATCATCCACATATGGTTTTACTCTAAGATATGCAAGTCTCAATAAAAGAAATGTATATATTTTCCAAAAATATGTGACTTGCATGTAGGGTGAAATTCCTAAGCTCCCAAGGAGCATTTGGAGAAGTGGCTTGTCTTTAGGATATGAAAGAGATAGTTATACACCAAAAAATGGGTAGTTAGAGGATTGTGGTTTTATTGCTCTAGAGTAGATATTCTCCTTATAATATGTTATGTCTTAATGTATACACAACTATAAACCTACATGAAAAATAATAACAAATAGAGAAATGTATCCTATATTAATGGTCATTTCCCTAAAGCTTGGTCACTTGTAGATGGATATTTTAACACCATAATCTCATAGGCAAAGAAGATAGGGGAAATTTCACTCTAGATAGTAGTACTAACCTCATGATGGAGCATATTATATCTTTTCATATAGAAGATATTAAGCCAATAATAAATATGATGACCTTGTTTTAAAAAAGGAAGGATCCAACATGCATTCTAGAAAGACTTGTCAAGTTTGTATTATCAAAGGAGGAATTTTTGAGCAATGAATATATTCCAAGAGCACAAAATCTAAATAATTTAGGAGCAGGTCATTGGCAAGTGTTGGTGGAAGTGTGGAAAACCAAACACAATTATGTTCCTTTTAGATTCCAGCTAATGTGGTTTCAAGATAGTAGTTTTTGAAATAAGCTTTAGAAATGGTGGTAGGAGGGGAAAACTAATCATGGTATAAAGATGTACAACTTTGTGAGGAGGTTTCAATACCTCAAGTTCAAATTGAAAACATGAACTGGGAGGTTTTTGATGACATAAAGAAAATAAAATGATATATCTTAACCAAAATTGAGGACATAAATTAGTAGATATGAATAAATAAAACTACTAAGATCCAAAGAAATGAGGAGGCTAGGCTTATTCCTCAGCTAGAGGATAGGAAAAAAGAGAAGAGATCATATGAAAACATAAATCTAGGATCTTATGGCTTTAGGAGGGTGATAAATCTCTTCTAGCAAGATGGTCACATAATTTCATCACATCCCTAAAAATAATAGTGGGTGATTAAATACACACATGGAATGGGATGAAATATATAATAAGATAATACTTTGCCCGACTATTTAAGGAAAACTATAAATATAAGGTACAATAAGTACTTCATGTGGAGGGTTTGATGAGGAAAAACAACTATGCTAGGGTTTGATGAGGAAAAACTGCTCTACGGGGATGGCAATAGTTTCTGGAGGAGGTTTTAACAATTGAAGGAATGTTGTGATGGCATCGGGCCCATCACAAAGTGTGCATGCTAGTGATATTTTTCATTTAAAAATGATTAGAAGGAACAAGATTTTCCATTGCATGTCGAGAATCACTTGTTAAAGATATAATGGATGCTTGGAATGATGTGAAGCTAAGCTTATTCTAGTGGTTCAACTAGACTCGATGGTAGAAGATGTGGAGTATTTAACCAAACATGCATTTATTGGTAAATTTATGGGCATCCAAATTTATCTTCCCTTTGTGGAGGCTTGGATTAGGAAGACTTGGAATCCTGAAGGTGATGTGAGGTGATGTTGAGTGTAAATAGATATTTTATGGTGGTTTTCTCTTGACTTACGAATCGTAACAAAGCATTTGAAGGGGATCCCTATTTATGTAACCAAGTGGGACTATTTATTAAACCCTAGCATGTGGGTTTCAACCCATCATAGGAGTGGTCATCGTAGGTTCCAATGTGGCTTTGAATTTCGTGGCTCCTGTAGGAATTATGGAGAAATGACATCTTACATATGATTACCCTTATTCTTGGAAGCCAGTTGGACCATCATAACAGATGATGGATAAAAAGGTAATCTCTGTTGGTCATATCTATGTTAAAATTGATTTAAACAATCCTATTCTAGATTCTATTGAAATATAGTTTGGATCGACTACATGGGTTCAACAACTTGACTATGAAGCTCTTTCATTTCATTGTTGGATCTGCCATGAATATGGCCACCTACAAAGAAAATTCCCTAAGTTTGTCCCACCCATGGCTTCAAATCCTGGGCCCTCTCGGTCTGCATAAAATTTGAATAAAGGAAAAGCCCTAATAAAGGAAGGGGATCGAGATAAGGAAGGTTTTATTCTAGTAAAACCCTGAAATAGAGGAAGAAGGGAAAAAAAAGACCTTACGGATAGCCAGCCAGATGCTCTACTCAACCATTTTGAAATACTGGATGATATTGGTCAGTGCATGGAGATACCTAAAATATCGCTACCTAATACAGATATAACAAGGATGAATCAGATGTCTCTTCTTGAGATGGAACCTAAGGAATCAGATTTAGGGGATTTAAATGAAGAACAAATGGTTTTGATTATGAGTATAGGTGATATGGTTGGCTCTAGACTTGGAAGGGAAACTATTTTGAAAAGTGACATAGATTTAGTTATGCCATCTCATACTTAGGCACTAATGCAGTCATCCTTGGACTGCAAAACTCCTACAGTGTTGGTATTACAGCAGAAAATAATTAAAAAAGGTGCTTTGGATAAGAATATGAAGGCGGGTTGAAAGAAAGACCAAGATAAAATTAAGTTAATGGGGAAGACTTTGGTGGAGTCAGGATTGGTGAGAATATTAGAATTCCATTTTTATAACCCCCAAAAATGATTATCCTTTCATGGAATGTAAGGGGGTTGAACAACATTGCCAGACAAAAAGTTGTTTATGATTTGGTTCATGTTCATTCTTCAGATGTGGTGTTTATTCAGGAGACTAAGTTGGCTATTGATAGTATGTTCAATATTTCTCCCAAGTTATGGAGAAGGGGTCAATGCCAATGTATTGGTGCATGTGGATATGCTGATGGCGTTGCTTGTTTATGTGATTTGATTAAGATCTCTCCTCTTACTTGGATTTCCATGAGATGGTCTATTTCAATGATCGGGTATGATAATGAATCTGGTGAAACCATCCTACTTACAAATGTGTATGCTTCTATTGATTACAATGGTAAAGTGAATTTATGGGAGCACATTGGCTTTGTGAGAAGTCTGGATCCCTCGTACCCATGGATTTTTTTTGGAGACTTCAACTCTATTACTTTTTTGGAGGAGAAACACGATGGGGTTGATCATCTTGAGCCTTTTTAATGACTCTTTAGTGCTCATATCTAGGCCCTAAAATTGGTTGAAATCAAGTCGAATAATGGGTTATTTACCTGGCACAATAGAAGATATGGGGAAGATTCCATCTAATAGAGTCTGGATAGGTTTTTGATCTTCAATTTTTGGATGGGTAATAACATAAGCACTAGTTCTATGATTCTGGAGGGTAGAGGATCTGATCATTGGCATATCAAACTCTTTGCTATAAAATTAGGGCTAAATAAGAATCCTTCATTTAAATTTTAACTTATGTGGCTTTAGGATCCTAAGCTTCATGATTTTATGTGAGGTTGGTGGACCAATGACAAACCTCCTCATGGCACCGCTATGTATTCCTTTATGAAGCAACTACAAATTGTTAAGCATAAATTGAAGATATGGAATAGAATAAATTTTGGAAATCTTTCCTTGGATAAGTTGGTGGCTCTTAGGAAGGTTAAAAAAGCTTCAAGGAATATTAGAGATCAAGGACTCATGGAGGAGCTTCTTGTTGAGGAATCATAGGCTGCGAAGGACCTTCCTGAATGGGAACTGAGGGAAGAAATGTTTTGGAAATAAAAAGATCGAGTAGATTGGCTTTAGGAAGGGGATAGGAACATGACCTTATTTTATAACTTAGTTAAGGCTCACCTTGATTACCTCTCTTATGAATTATCAGGGTGCCTTGCTATCTTCTTTTAGGGATATTTCAAAATAGACTAGGAGGTATTTTCCTCTCTCTTCAAGGAGGACTCCCTCTAAAATGATGAGGATGAAAAGCTTATTCTAAAATGTATTCCCTTGATTGTTTCTAGGGAGATGAATAAGCACTTTATGGGTCAAATTTCCCTTGAGGAGTTGGAAAATGTTGTATTCAAGATGAAAAAAGGGAAAACCCAGGGCCTAGATGGATTCTCGATTAAGTTTTATTAGGATTTTTGGGAGTTAATAAAATTTGATCTTTTGGAGGTGGTCCATGAGTCCCAAAAGAACAAATAGATGCTAAGGGCCCTAAATGCTACCTTTGTGGTGCTTATTCCCAAAAAATAGGGAGAAAATTCCTTGGATATGTTCAGGCCTATTTCTCTCTACAATATTGTGTATAAGATCATCATAAAAATTATTGCTAAGAGGATGAATATATGGTTGATCAATATCATCTTTGAGGAGATGGGTTTGTTTCTAGCCAAAAAATCTTGGATGGGGTTGTTATTTCTACAGAAGCTATTCACTCGATGGAAAATTCTAAGGAGAAAAATATGTTAATTAAGTTGGACATGGCCAAAGCCTATGATCGGGTCAGATGGTCATTTCTTCAAAAAGTTATTACTACTTTTGGCTTTGAGGAGGAATGCATTAGATGGGTGATGAGATGTGTTTCTTCTTCCTTGTTATCTATTCTTATTAATAATGAACCATTAGAGCTATTTGAGGCCTCAAGGGGATTGAGGTAAGGATATCCATTATCTCATTATTTTTTTATCATTATGGTGGAAGGGTTGGGAATATTTCTCAAGTATCAGGTCAGGCATGGTCTCATTTAGGGGTGGAAGTGGGATAGTAGTTTGCCACCTCTTTCCCACCTTCAATTTTTTGATGATACTACTTTATTGAGAGTTACCACTATCAGGGAATCTGGGAACATTAGATGATATCTTGACATATATCTTGGTGATTCTAGATAGTTGATTAACGAGGAAAAGTCTTCTATTTTATTATTCAATATCCCTCATCTTATTCAATTTAGAATTTCTTGTATTCTAAGATTCCAGGTTAGGACTCCCCCCTTCATTTATCTTGGTATTCTAATTTCATCTCATCCTTTGCCTAGATATTCTTGGTAGTCTATTATTGATAAGTTTAGAAGGAAGGTGAATCATCAGACCTTCATATGGCTATCCTCTACAGGTAGAGTGTTGCTTTTGAAATATGTTGTTTAAGATTTACCCATTTACAAGTGTTTTGTGTAAACAACTCCCTATCATTCCATCAAGGACATGGATGCTTTATCAAGATAGTTTTTGTGGTCTGGAAAACTTGATCAATCTAAATGGATTTTGGTTAGGTGAGATTCTATATGTAGCCCGACTCAAGAGGGAGGCCTTGGGTTATGACATATGACTCTTTTTGGGTAGGCTTTGGCTACAAAAATTTATTGCAGATGGTATACATCTCAAGATCATATTTGGACTAAAATCATATATTGTAAATACTTGAGAGGTATTTCTGAGGCTGATATCCCTAGAGTCAACTTGGTTGGGAAAGGTTCAGTTATTTGGGACACTCTAAAAAGTGGAGCTAATTTAATCAAGTAGGGTTTGTTATGGATTTGTAATTGAGGATCAAATGCTCTTTTTTGGTAGGATTATTGGGATGGCCACCCTCCTATCTTGACTCAATATCCCAGGTTACATCTCCTAAGCATTTGGTTCTTGGAAGCGGGTTGGTCTCATATGAAGGACTTTAAAAAAAATTAGCCTTTTGGAAATATGGAAATGTACAGGTGGAAAGATCCATAGGAATAGCTCTAGGGGGGATTTGCTAAGGACAAATATGTTCTTGCTCTTATTATTGTGAGGAGGTCATGTTATTCTTTGAGGGATAAAGATATTCTGGCTTGGAACCCTGATCCCAAGAGAAGCTACTTTGTAGCCTATGGTTATCAGGTTCTTGATAAGCAAAAGTTCAGGAGTCTCCCTGTCACATGGTGGAAAAAGGTGTGGAAACTATTTTCTTGGCCAAAATGTAACTTTTTTATTTTGTTGTTAGCTCATAATAAATGCCTCACTTGGGATAATGTGAGGAAGAGGGGATTTTAGGGTCCCTCTTTTTGTGTCCTTTACGGTAAGAATGAGGATGACTCTTATCATTTATTTTTTCAATGCTCCCTTGCCAAAGATATTTGGCACCATTGGTGGAGTGCCTGGAACCATTTTTGTTTTCATGTGCTCTCCCTGGTGGAGTTTTTGAGTATTCTGGGGAGACCTCCAACCAAGGCCCCCTTACTCTAGGTGGCTTGGAATTTGAGCCCTTCTTGCATCATCTGGAAGATTTGGCTTGAATGAAACCATAACATATTTTAGGGTAGTCATTTGACTATTCAACAGATCTATAAAATGATCCTATATATATTTCAGGAAACCATCCATAGCAAATATGATGTGGACCCTCTTTTGGACTCTAGGGAGAAGGTATGACATACCCTTTGTGAAGAACACAAGCTTATACTGAGAGGGGGTGTGAACAATATAATACCACTTTTAACTTTTCTTTACCAATTAATATTATGTAATATATCAATGGCAATATCAATATCAATAATCAAAGCAATGCACAAATCACCACATACAATAGAGACACCAATTTAATGTGGTTCACCCAATGTGGGCTACTCCACGAAGGAAATATTTCACTAAAAATTTCTCAAAAAATCCCTGGGGAAACCTTTACCTATTACAATGTTTATGGACCTCTATCCAAAGGAGTTACCAATATCCTAATCAAGTTCATGGATGTCTATCCATTGGATAACTCTTTCTCCTCTAATCTAGCTAGTGATATTCTAGAAAAATTGTTGCCTCCACTGCATTGGCTTATGGATCTCTATCCACTGAAGACTCGTACCCTCACTCAAAAGACCTATCTTAACTACCTTGACTAATGGACCTCTATCCACTGGAGATTGCCATCCTCTATACTCTGTCACCTCCAAAGCTTACTCTTAGCTCTATCTCAAATATGCACTAAACACGATCCTTCGGTATAGCATAAATATACTCAATATCTATCCTCAAATATGTACTAAACATAGTCCTTCAATATAACATAAATATAACCAATATTTGTACTCAAATATGCACTAAACATAGTCTTTCGATCTAGCATAAATTTGCTCAATATTTGCCCTCAAATTTGCACTAAACATAGTCCTTCAGTCTAGCACAAATTTGCTCAATATCTGTCCTCAAATATGTAATAAACATAGTCCTTCGGTCTAGCACAAATATGCTTAATCTCTATCCTCAAGACTTAACACAAAGCTTAACTCAATCATAAATCAACTCTGCTAGATCTGCCCCAAACCTTAATCCAATGTTTGAACAAATCAATCAATCAACTCTGCTCTCAAGTCTTCTCAAAGACTTATCTCAAATCTACATTGTAAGCTTCCACAAAAGCTCACACTATTCTGTCCATTAGTTCTCTCTAGAACTTGTCTAATCTATTCAACAAGTCCTCACTAGGACTTACTCAAATATGCTCAACAAGTCCTCACTAGGACTTACTCAAATATGCTCAACAAGTCCTCACTAGGACTTACTCAAATTTGCTCAACAAGATTTCACAAAAGCTCTATACAAATCAACTCAATTTATCACAGAAAAACCTTTTCAATCACACCAAAAAGTTTACATAGAATCTTTTTTAATCTCATAGAAATAAATAGAGAATTTTTAGAGACTCAATATGTTTCAATATCTCACAACAATGCTCAATCACTTTCTTTCTCAAATCAATTTAGAATATAGAATAATTTGTTTCACAGAACTTGAACTATCACTTCAAAAATTTCCAATTGACTAGGCTCAATCAACTTAACCAATAACTCAATGAAACACTCCTTGCTTACAAACCCTAGTCCAAGCATATGAACACTCACTCAGTTATTTCCAATAATGCTTATCAAACAATCTCACATAACAATGATACTCATGATCTTGCACAAACCCTAGTTTCAAGATAGTTCACAACTTTACATAACAATGATACTCATGATATTGCACAAACCCTAATCATGCATATGAAGGTTCATTCAATATTTCCAAAAATGCTTGTCAAACAAGGTTTTATCATCAAATTTCACTCAAAAAAAAATATAACAATAAAACTCAACAATGATAATAAAAAAACCCTTTTCACTTCAACTTATCATTCACAACATCAACAATCACTCACAAGGAAGATGTGCCCTTACCTTTTGTTTGATGAAGAATTGACCTCAAATCCTGTCTCAATCACAATTAATATCTTTGCCAATTTCAAAAGTTAGATGACAAAATATCACTCTAACACTCCCTCAAAATTTCTCACTATTACAAAAATAATTAAACTCAAATACACCTTATTACTCCTTATTTGAAATAAACATTCACCAAAACATACAAAAATAAATCTCTTATTACACCTTAAAACTCCACTCTAAATATCTCAGTCCACCAAACAATTAAATAAAAATAATTATTTAATTTCATCAACCTTATATCTCCCTAAGCTCAAAAATATACCATACAACCTTAGGATAAAAACTATTTATAATTAAAATCTTAGTACCTCTCAAAGTGCTCCCGGTGGGATTTGATCCCACGTCACAGTGCCTCTAGTGCTTTAGCCACAACTTCCAAGCCATGTGAGCTAAGATCTCATGTGGAAGACAAAAGCACCCATGACGCTTTATCTTCTACCTAGGTGCCAAAAGCCAAAAGGCTGTGGCATCTTCGGCGCACAAAACAACCTCACAACCTTCCCTACTGTGAATCAAATGCGGTACCTTGTGTTCCTAAGATGCTGCTAATTACCGCTAGCCCACCTGGATAGGTGGTGACAAGGCCTTCGTACCTTGTGCCTTTTCTCCCTTTGCTACTTGCCAAAGAAGTCAAACGTGGACTTCTTCCCTCTCTTGCTTACCGAATATTGCGCACACGATTTTCTTGGGGGATTAATTAAAATTATGGATGCTTTGAAGCCTCTTAGGCTTCATGTATTTATACCCATGCCTTGAATTTTATTGACGTTGACAGAGGAGGTAATGTATGACATCAACACATTATTTTTGCCCTTATAACCCTAACCTTAGGGTTATTAAATTAAATTATAATTTAATTAATAATAAAATTATAATTTAATTAATAATAAAATTATTATAATTAATTTAATAACTATAAAGTTAATAAAATTAATTTATAATGAAATTATTAAAATTAATTTATAATTAATTTAATTTATTTAGGTCTTACCATTAGACCTTTAATATTATAATAAAATACTATAATATTATTTTTCTTGGGCCTTCTCATTTTTCATGTAGACCTTATCTGATCGCCTTGAATATTATAATGGAAGATATTATAATATTATTTCCCTTAGGTCTAGAAGTAATATTTCTCTGACTCTTGACATTCTTGCTCTTGCACTGCTCACTGAAACTGACTCTTGACATCAATGACAACAAATCTTGCTCATATTTCCAACACTTGGTCTCTTTGGGGATGGTGCAAAATCTTCTAGCCATAGCAGGGTTCCTCAAATTAGCAAGAAGGTTAGGAGAGATGGTAGGTGGAGGCCACCCTCTAGAGGAGTTTTAAAAATTAATACGGATGGATTGTCGAGGGGTAATCCTAGACATGCTGGAGTTGGAAGTGTTGGGAGAGATTCTGCTGGCATGGTCAGTTTTTCTTTTTCATTTATAAAGGTGTTCACTCCAAAAATTTTATGGAAGCTCTTGCAATTATCGAGGCCTTGTAGAGGGGATTTTCTCTTGGCTGGTGCAGGATTATCTGTGAGTCTGAATATCAAATTATGGTTAATATTTTAAACAATAAAATGGTGGAGGATGTTAATTGGCAGTTGGCCTCTATGGCCATTCAAATTCTTAGAATGAGTGAAGAGTTTGAATTTATATCCTTCATGCACATTCCAAGGGAATAGAATGGGGTTGTTGATTACCTAGCCAAAAGGGTTTCTGAGCTATTGGATCCTTGGATTATCGATAATTGGGGGAGTATCCCATCTACGGACTCTTAATACCTCTAGGAGGTGATCCACAAGGATGTTTAGACTTATTGTGGTTTTTTCTTGTTGTCTTCTTCGGGTTTCGACCTTGTCTGGTGGATTTAGCCTGTTTGTTGCTTATTTGAGTCTTGGTTGGGAGCTCAGTTGTATACTATAATCCAGAATTTTTATCAATGAATTTTACCCCTTTATTTAAAAAAAAAAGTACTTCAAGTGATTCCTTCTCTCATAAAAAAGGAATATAATGCAACATTGTTTACCCCAATTATTTTCAAAGAACTTTGGTAGATAGTTTTCAAGATTTCCTAGATGGATTTCTCATATAATTCTACCAATAATTTTGGGATATCCTTAAGTAAAAACTATTAGAAGTGGTATAAGAGACTAGGATAGCCAAATTGTTTCTCAAAGAGGTAAACAATACATATAGATTTGGTTCTAAAAACCTATGAGTCTAAACACATCTATGGCTTTTGACCAATAGCTCTTTGTAATGTTCTATATAAAAATATCACTAAGACCATGGTAGAAAGGGTCAAAACTCTTATTCACAATTTTTTTTCTTTGAAACAAGGTAGTTTTGTGGAAGGAAGACAAATAATGAATGATATAGTCTTAGCTTAGGTGATCCTCCACTCTATGTACGTACAAAATACCCTCCATGTTTATTAGGTTAGATCTATCCATAGCATACAATAGAGTTGACCAACACTTCCTCCTAAAGGTGATGAGACAATTTGTATTCTCGAGGTATTGGGTAGAATGGATCAAGGAATGTGTTTCCTTAGTATATTTTTTAGTTCTAGTAAGTGGAGCTCCTACCAATCTATTTGTAGCTTCCATACATATCAAGCAAGAAGACCCCTTATCCCCATACTCGTTCATCATATTGGTTGAATATCTAGGTAAAATATTAGCTAAGGATAGGGAAACCAAAGCTTTGGAGGGAACAATAATAGAAACTAGAGCTAAAAAAATTACTTACCTATGATTTGTTGATCACTTTACATTATTAGAAAAAACAACAACAAGGGAGACCTCCATATTTAAAATAATTCTAGGATGGTTTACAAAAGCTACTAGACAACTTATAAATGAAGAAAATTCTAAGGTCATATTTTTCCATTGCTCACCTAGGTAGGAGATGATGTTGTTGGATAAATTGAGATACCAAAAGACATATCTTCTAGTTACCTACCTAGGAATTCCACTTATGGATGAGAAGAAATAAAGGAGGAATGAGGTTGGCTATTAGAGACAATGAAATCAAAATTGGGAAAATGGACTAATAGGTAGATTTCTACAGGAGGTCAGTTGACCTTGATAAAAGTAGTCCTCAATGCCATACCTATTTGTGTGTCATTAATACTATCCACCACCAAGTTAGTTCTTAATTAATTAGATCAAGTAAGTTGTACATTCATCTAGTGTGCAGTCAAGGAAGAATGAAAATCGGCACAAGTGAAATGAGATACTTTATGCCTACAGAAAAAGGAGGGAGGACTAGAAATAAAATCAATTATAAAGAATGACAAAGCAATGTAGCCTAAGTTATATTGGATATTACTAAAATCCTCTAAGGAGTTATGAGCTCAAATTTTGAGGGCCAAATATGTAGAGAATAAAAACCTAACAAAGCTTACGTGGTTTTATCTTCCTAGTAGAGGACTTCCCATATTAATGAGACTCAAAATAAGAGAGGATATGGTCAAGAAAATATTGTTTTAGATTATTTAAAATGGACAAAAGGATAAATTTTGGAAATATTCATGGGATGGTAATCCTCCTCTAATAATGCAATTCTTAACTTGGAGATCGTTGATGGAGAATCACATAGAAACAATTGGGTTAAGGTAGCTAGATATTGTAAATCTTAAAGAAGTAGTTGGGAGGTAAAAATGCAATCGATCCCCATAGAGGAGAGGCTAATCCAAGTCCTAAAGGATAAAAGGAATGAAATCTATAAAACCATATATATGAGATCACTTTTTTAGTTTCAAGAGGTGGATACTCTTAGATGCGACAGGAAAAATTAGAGTGAATATATAGTTATCTCTAGATACTTAGCCCTTTGCCAAATTAACCTAAGCCCATTAAGAGATCTATTCATATAGTTATGGGCATATAAAATTTGGATCAAAGTAAGATTCTTGATTTGGATGCTACTTCATAAAAGGGTGCTGGTAAGGGAATAGTTTATGAAAAGAGATATGCATGGACCTTTCATATGTGATATGTGTTGGGAGAATGAGGAAATAATATATCATATTTTTATAGAATTCCCTAACAGAATTAAAATTTTAAAATAAATGGTATATCTATTAGGCATCCACTAGTATAAGATATATTCTATAGAGTAACTTTGGAGGGAGTGGCCTAAATAAGAGAAAATTGACCAAATCACTTAGTAGATTTTTTGGGTGGGGATAACTCTCCTCCTATTGAATTTTTAGGGGATAAGTAAAAATATACTTAATTAGGAGTAAAGATACAATCACTTTATTTAGAAAAGGGTCATAGAAAATATACGAGAGTCAATCTAATACCTGTAGGTCCAAAATGGCCACATACTTAGTAAAATTTTGTGTGAATTTGACTAAGTGATAAAATCATCATTCCGCCAACCTTGCAGTATGCTTTTATCCAAAACCAGGTCAGAAGATATGAATCCACTGGGCAGTTAGTGAAGTTTTCATGTTTGGAGCGATTTCGGGTGACTTTACTCCAGCTCTGGAATGAAGACAGATCTCAAATCCACAAAAGTTCCTAAGAGATAATGACGTCAGTGGCGGAAAAGTGTGGAATGGCAATTTTGGGAAGGTCCTTTTTGTTTTCGACTCGAAATAAAGACAAATCTCAAATCCAAAAGTTCCTAAGAGATGATGATGTCAATGGTGGAAAAGTGTGGAATGGCAATTTCGGGAATGAACAAGTCTTCCCTTTCCAGAATGAAGATAAGATGGGGTGGTGGAATAACGAAAGTGCGGATTCATGATGGAAGAAGTATGTGACTAGCTCTAGACCTGGATTGAAGAATATAATGCTGAAGATTAATATCCTAGAGCGGATTCGAGGTTTGGAGGTCCGGATTGGAGATTCAGCTATTTCTGATAAAGAAAGAGCCCTAGGAGAGTGATAAAGAAGATCGATGGTTGAGGTTAAGCTGCCAAATCTGGGTTGTTTTAAAGATATTGTTGTATCAAAATTGTAATAGTCGATCGGGAGATGAAGCATCGAGGGTTTCCAAGAAGATCAAACCAGAGGTAGTTATAGATCAATGATGATAATTCACTCCCAAGAAGGATCGATGGAAAAGCATGATCTTTAATGGCTTGAGCTTCAGTTCCACTGAGCGATCAGCAAGTTGCAGAGACCTCGAGCTGTCATGGTAGACTTTCTTTCAGCAAATTTCCTGGAGGACGGACCAATGAGCTGATGCCAACTAAAATATTTGTTGAACTGTTGTAACAAGATTATGTGTATTGTTTCTTGATTATTGTAAGAAGAAAACTATAAGTAGAGGTCGAACCCTCATTTTGAAGGGTCGGCTCTAGCGTGTTTTCCTGTGCTATTGTAAATATTCCTGAAGAGCTGAATGAAAGGAGCAATACATTGATCTTCACCTCAAGTTCACGTTCTCATGCTTGATGTCAGAGGTTTAGATTTCATAGTTGCATTTCTGTAAATACTTAGATGGTTAGTTTGTGCCTATTTTGGATTACTAGCTATTGTGAGTAATTGAAATCTGCTTTGAGTTCATTCTGTGTTATTGGAAAGTATATTTCTATAAAATCTAAGTGTTTGGTGAATTTTTTTATTTGGATTATCATTCCCTGGGTATTGAAATTGCTTGCTATAACATTTCTCTATTATGCTTTAATATATGAAATGATCTATTGTGAGATAAATGTTGATCTGAGTGTATGTCCTTAATATGGTTTTTTGGGAGCTTTTTATGATGGTGCAATGTTGTTAACCTATCCGTCCATTGTTATCTACATCTCTCTAACCCTAACCTTCTCTTACCCTAAACTCCAAACCCTAAGTGAGCATAATTGTGTCAACAACCTGCTAAGTTGACAAGGAACCAACCTACTCTGGAGGTTGGATCGAAAACTCCTATTTTGGTCCATCCAATGTTGAGTGTTGAGTTGCAGCTATCGGGTGCAAGCCTAGAAAGAAACTAGGAAGATAGACAACTGTAGTACTGAGTGAAAACTTGGTGCAATTCAGTGCCCAATAGTTTTTGGCATGCCCGATGGGACCAGTTCACAAGGAACATGAAACCCATCTAAAAGAGTTATTGTTATCTCAACCCGAAGGAATCAAGATTTGGTGAATTGTCTTGACCTTATTAGCGGAGGAAAGAAAGTTCACCTAGTGACTCCCTGGTCGAAAGACCCTAAAAAGGTATCATAGACTAGTACCCTTTCATGTATACCAGGTCTTTCAAGAGGAACAACCCTGATTCTTTCTTTCATTGTGAGTTACCTCTGAGAGGGGCTGCTGTTATCAAAAGTTTGGATCAAGATTTTATTGAAGAAGAAGAGCTTCTAGAAGAGAACCTAGTAGTTCCCCCAAGAAGACCTGCAGCCAAAAATATGGCACAAAATGTGGCTCCTAATCAACCACTACAGAAGTACCCTAACTGGGATTCAACTGGGCCCCTTAGATTAGCCCAAATGGATGCCATTCCCCAGGATGTATCTAAGGCAACCCCCACGTATGATGGATTTGGGAAAACAACTTATGAGCACTGCCAAGATATCTTGAATCTGGCAGCAATCCACAACATAAAAGAAGAAAATATTATTGTCAAAATTCTAGCCCTATCCTTTCATGGAAAGATATTGCATTGGTTTAGAACTCTGGAAGATAATTCTATCACTTCATGGCAATATTTGGTTGAGCCATTCATAGAAGAATTTAATGAATCTGTTGATCCTTTTTCCCTATTGAATTAGTTTACAACCATGCAAAAAACCCAGCAAGAAACTGTCTCAGACTTCAATTTGAGATTTAGCAGAACATGGAAGAGAATTCCCCCACTGCTAGACCAGCTGCATGTTTGGCTTATATGTATTATATATGTGCCCTGGGATCAGAGCTAGGTCTACAGACACAACAATCTGGAGTAGAAACCTTCCCCCAAGTTTATAATGTGGTTGTCCATGCTGAAAATATCCTGATCAATGTAGGAAGAATTCCCCCAAAACTGTGTTGCCCTATAACTCAGAAACCAATAGTAGCCAGGATCAATCCACAAAACCCTCCTACATGGACCCCCTTTCTTTACCATCTCCATATCCACAAATGAATCTGATTCCTCGATCTAAACCTGTATCCTCCACACCTCCTTTTCCTCCCCTTCCTTCTCAACCTTCTCAAGAATTGTCTGCTATTCTGGATATACAAAATACCATGAAAACTCTGAGTAATAGAATGAATTCAATGGAAAAGAGAGATCAAGAAAGGTCACAATAGAGGAGATTCCCATATGTAAACAAATATCAAAGGCCTGGTCCTAGTAATAGTACTGGGGTTAGGGTGAATGCAACATATGAGGATCCAAAGTGTTCAACAGATACCACTCTTGCAAATGTCTAGTGTTTAGTATGCAATGACCCCCATGACTCATAGTCTTGTGTGATGTATCAACACCATGTTCAAAAAGCCATGGACCAAGCTGAAAGGAATCATAAGGGGAGAGTCAATATGTTATGGCACCCTGATCAGATCATGGCCAAAAAAGAGTTGGAAGAAGAAAGTCTGATTGTTGTTATGACAAGGTCTAGAAACAAAGCTTTACAAGTAGACCCTCAGAATATGGGACAATTCCAGGTCCCTTCTCAAAAGAAATCTGACTTCCCCCTCAAAATAGTGACACTTTTCCTATCCCTCGAGCTAGGGGGAAGGAGAAAACTGATAGTCTCCCTAAAAATCTAGAAAGAGTAACAGAAGGAGACAGAATGAGATCCAAAGGTGAGGATCAAGAAAGGCTCAGTTTCCCCTCTATTACCAAAAGATAAAGGTTAGAAGCAACCCAACAATACAAAAGGAGATATGGTGAGCCAGACAAAGGACTAGAAAGACTATCCCTGACCAAGTCTGAGTATAACATTATTGAAGAGATGAAAAGGATTCCATCAAAAGCTAGCCTATATGATACTCTTTTCATCCCGGGCCAGATTGACCTGCTTAAAGCTTCCCTCAAAAAAAATCCCTAGAACAGACCAGCCACAACCATCCTCAGTATACCATAAAAAAAGAAAGAAATGACACTTGTTGTTCTAAAAAACAAACCTCCCCCTTTTTATATATCCCTAAGAATGGAGGGATGGGTAGTCCAAAATTGTATGATTGATTCAGGAGCATCAACCATAGTTATGCCTAAGGTGGTCTATGAAGAAATGGGTATGGAATATACCCGGTCTTGTCTTGGAGTGTTACAACTAGATGGGACACCCGTCAAGATAGTTGGGGTCATTAAAGATGTACTGATGAGGTTGCATAGAGCCCCCGAGGTGACAGTAGTACAGGAAATAGTGGTGGTGGATTTAGAACCCTATTTTAGGTTATGCCTCTCAAGAGAATTTACTGCAAAGCTAGGGGGATGTATGTACATGGATTATTCTAGCATGGTAATACCTTTCAAAGGGAAAAGGATAAGGATAACACCTGAGAAACCAGTTGCTTATCATATAGAAAAAATTGAAGAAGATATGTGCAATCTTAATCCTTTGGAGGAATTTGAGCTAGTGGAAAACATTGAGGAACTAGACATTGAAGATGAGTTGCCTTTCAAAGAATATTATAGCCAATTTGGAACTGGTATGGGCACATACAACATCACAAATGAATTGGAAAAGAAACTCCCTGCTATTTCTAATCAGTCCCTAAGAAACAAGGAAACATGGGTTATGCACTTTGATGGTGCTAAATGTAGAAATGGTGCAGGGGCTGGAGTGGTTCTACAATCACAATCGGAGGGGATAAAGAATTTTTCTTATAGACTGACATGGTCATGTACCAAAAATGCTATAGAATACGAGGCTTTGTGCCTAGGATTGATGCAAGAAGAAAGCATGGGCATCAAGATTTTGAACATATATGGTGATTTTGAGCTAATAGTTCATCAGGTAAGGAATAAGTGCAGTAGTAAGCACCATTACTTAAAGGCTTACAGGAACAGAGTATGGGACCTAATGGATTCATTTGATGCCCTGAACCTAAGCTTTGTGCCTAGAGAAGAGAATCACCTGGCAGATGCATTGGCAACAAAGGGAGCTAATTTTAATCCTCCTATAGATTTTGGAACTAAGAAGACCAAGGGAATTAAAATGGTTTTCAGACCTGTAGTGTCGGACAAGCAGATATTCTGGCAGGTTTTTGAAAGTGATGAACAAATTCTAGATTTTATGATAAAAGAAGCATGCCTCACAACTGTCCAAGAAGAAGACTTGGAGGAAATAGATCAACAAGATTTTATCCAATTAAGAAACAATCATATTCCAAGGGGATTGGTCACCCTTGAAAGTTTATTCGATAACAAAGATAGAAAGAAGAGTGGAGCCATGAAGGTTGGTGAAAATATCTATAAGGAAGTGGAGGTCGGAATAGGAAAGAAGCTCAATATCGGAATCCAGTGTTCACCTGAGGAGGTAGAAGATATTAAAGCTTTATGCTTAAAATACCAAGACACTATGGCTTGGTCATATGAAGACCTTAAGGTGTATGACAAAAATATTATCCAACATACTATTGAGTTAGAACCCGATGCTAAACCATTCTAGAAAAAATAGAGGCCTGTCAATCCAAGGATAGAAGCCATTATGAGAGAGGAACTCTTAAAGCTATTAAAGACTAGGATAATATATCCAATAAAACATTCCACTTGGGTAGCCAATTTGGTACCCATAAGAAAGAAGAATGGGGATATACGCCTATGTGTAGATTTTAGGAATCTGAATCAAGAATCCCTCAAGGATCACTATCCCCTCCCTCAGATTGACCAGATCTTACAGGTGGTAGCTGGAGCAGAAATATTCTCACTATTGGATGGTTATTTTGGATATAACCAAATTTGGGTAAAATATCAAGACCAATACAAGACAACATTTACTACAAAATGGGGTACATTTGCCTATCAGAGAATGCCCTTTGGGCTGTCTAATGTAGGAGCTACATTTCAAAGGGCCATGGACTATGCCTTTGGTACACTTATAAACAAAGTTATTCTGATTTACCTAGATGACATGACTATGTTTTCTCATGATAAATATGATCATCTATCTCATTTGGAACAAGTTTTTCAAAAATGCAAAGAGTTTGGTATTTCACTAAATCCTAAGAAGTCATTCTTTGCAGTACATGAGGGAAAAATATTAGGCCATGTGGTCTCAAAGGAAGGTATGGCCATAGATCCAGAAATAATTAGAGCAATTCTAGCTATTCCTTTGCCTACTAATTAGAAGACCTTGCAGTCTTTCTTAGGTCAAATCAATTTTGTCAAGAAATTCATTTTTGATTTTGCACAAAAAGTGAGGCCTATATCTGAACTACTCAAGAAAAAGGTAGAGTTCAAGTGGACTGAGGTTAGGAAGTAATATTTTGAGGTCATCAAGCAATCCATTGCAGCAGCCCCAGTCTTGATAAATCCTAATTTCAATAAATATTTTATTCTCTATGCTTATGGAGCTGAAGAGAGTTATGCCTCGGTACTCACCCAGAAAGATAATCAAGGGGATGAACACCCTGTGTTATTTTGGAGTCAAAATTTGCATGATTATCAGGTAAAATATAACTTTATTGAAATACAAGTGTTTGTTGTGATGAAGTCACTAAAGAAGTTCAGACAATATCTGGTACAGAGCAAAACTCTGGTGTATGTGGTTCATCCAGATGTAAGGAGTTTTATCTTACAAGGTGACCTAGGTGATAAAAGGGCTGGTTGGATTACTAAGATCCAAGAATATGATGTAGAAATACATCCCACCAAGTTGGTAAGAGGTAGAGCCTTGTGCCAAGGGTTGACAGATACTTCAGCATTGGCCGGAATGACAACTTGTTAGATGACTGAAGAGGATCAAATAGAAATTGTTCACACTCCAGATTCTGATTGGATCGAGCAAATGACCAGGTATTTCCAAACTAGAATCTACCCACCTGATTTGAATCCTTCTCAAATAAGGAGGTATAGACTTCATGCTCTAAAATATGTATTACTACCTGAAGGGTTGTTCAAAAGAAACTTGGATGGTATTCTCTTGAAATATTTGAAGGAGGACCAACAAAAAAGAGTCATTGAAGAATTTCATGGAGGGTCAGTAGGTGGTCATAGCTCAGGTAGAATTATGACTTTGAAGATAATAAGAGTAGGCTATTATTGGCCTACTATGTTCAATGATGCTTTTAAAATTACCTAGGCTTGTGATAAGTGTCAGAGGTACGTTGGAAGAACCAGAAATGTTGCCTCTCCCTTGAAGCCTATTCAAGTTGAGGAGCCTTTCCAACAATGGGGATTAGATTTTATAGGAGTTATAAACCCTAATTCTTCAGTGGAGCACAAGTTTATCTTGATAGCTATAGATTATCTTACCAGATGGGTAGAGGCCATTCCTACAAAGAAGGCAGACTAGGAAGTTGTGATCAACTTTATGGAGGGTTTGATTTCCATATTTGGAGTCCCGAAAGATTTGGTGAGTGATAATGGCCCTACTTTCATAGGAGCCAAGTACATTGAGTTTGCCAGCAAGTATGGCATCACTCTTAAAAATACTTCAAATTATTACCCACAAGGTAATGGACTTGCAGAATCTACCAATAAAAACCTATTAAGGATTTTGAGAAAATATCTGGAAGGTAACAAAAGAAGTTGGCACCTATTGCTCAACCATGCTCTATGGGCAGACAAGATTACTATTAAAAATTCCATCAAAACTTCTCCTTATGCACTGGTATATGGAAAAGAGGTGGTATTTCCAATTCACCTAGAGATCCCAATGCTTAAGCTTGTCAGTATAGAAGAAGAATTAGAAGAGGATCCAGTAAAAACTAGGTTGACACACCTGCTACAATTGGAAGAGAGCAAAACTCAAGCATATGATCATTTTCAAAAGCATTCATCAGACATTAAAGCATGGTTTGATAAGAAATCCAGGTTCAAAAAACTTCAAGTTGGAGACTCAGTTCTTAGATGGAATGTTGACAGGGCAAAACCAGGCAAGCATGAAAAGTTTGATTCCTTTTGGGATGGTCCTTTCGAAATAGTGGAAGCTAAAGAATCTAATGTATTTTAGTTAAAGGATCTAGAGGGAAACATTCAACCAATTCCGGTGAATGGTTTCCACCTCAAGCTCTACTATATGTAAGAAGCAGGCTCATTGTAACGTATGTATATACATTGTACAAATTTTTCCCCTTTCTTTCTGCACTTTGTATTTAGTTTCTTTTCTGCACTTTGTAATTGGTTCTTTTCAAAGAAATGCTAAAAAAAAGAGAGAGAGAGAGAAAAAATGTTTGCAAGAAATGACTAAGTGTTGACCAAAATGCATGGTAATGTTCCATTCCGCACATGGTGCTGTGTACTCTCCGGAATGGCATTTCACCCTCAAGTTCGCATGATCAAATCTGGATTTTCATGAAGTAGTCTATCAGTTCCCATCCCGCTTAAAGGAGGACAAAGAATGACGCTAATCCAGGAACCTCTCAAATTTGGAGAAAGCCGGAGCGGAATCAAGGTGGAGCATTGTGCGTGCAAGCTTAGCGGATTCGAAAATATCATAGAATGTCGGAGTGAAATCAAGCCAAAGTCGAACAACAAGTTCCAATCTGACACGTGGAGGCTAAAGAGTGCTCGTGCATTCAATTCTAATGAACTCATGCATGGACCGAAGAGTAGCCGAAGGGATGTGATGAGCTGGTAGCATAATTTCAAAATTCAACCAATAAGAGATAGGACGTCACCTTTGAGCCACCAAAGTAAATAATGAAAAGGATTGGAAAGTGTGCCAACAAAGATATCGTGCAGTAGCTACATTAATGGTGAAAGATACGTGGGCTCCAGAGGAGAGAAGTAATGAAAAGCATACATGAAATCCATTTGGAAGCCCCTTGCATCTATAGAAAGGTAGAAAAGTACAACGATACCTTGAAAATTTTATCGTAGATTCGAGAGGACGAAGTCTACTACTATCAAAATGGCGCCTAAAAAGTCATCCACCGAATCATCAAAGATAGCGACAAGATTGCAGGTTCATGTACATCGGACCAGTCAAGTCGTAGATACAGTAATGACAAGAGTGGGAAGAACTCACCTCAGGATAAATTTTGAATTTCCATATTTCGAAGGAAATCCAATGCGACGACAAGGTATGATAGCCATAAAATCCTTTTTGTTCTCTTATATCTATGATTCTGTGCATCACTACCCCAAACTAGTCTCTGCTATGATTCAATTCTATGATCCTAAAAATAGAACAGTCAAAACCCCTGAGGGCACTCCCTTATTTTCTATTACAAAAGAGGCTTGCTATGAATTATTCACCGTAGGGGTAGGCCCACCCTCAAAGCTCAGACCATTTAGCATAGAAGAGCTAGATAGGGCTTACACTAACATGATAACCTCAGAAGAGAAAAAGGAGGCACTGGAAAAATGGCTTCACCTTAATTTCATAAGGATAAGAAATGAAGCCAAAATACCCAAACTCCCAATTCACATTGATGAATTTGCAAATCCAGAATTATTTTCTATGTTGGCTTGTATGGAGGGTTTGGACTCTGAAAAAATGGTTCATGGTTGGCAAATTTCCATAGCATATTGTATTTCTAATGAGAGGATGTACAAGAAAGATGCAAGAGATGGGGGTACCAAAGTAATTTACTTTGACTGAACAGCTTTTCTCGCTCAGAGGATCCATGAGCAGCTGGTGAACATGAAGAAGAGTGTTGGTACCCCCAATTTTAGGCATTGCTCAAGTCTAGTGTGGATGTTCTATGCAACTATCAAAAATAGAATGCCATGGATTCTGGCTAGGGATAAAACCAGTGATGGAGAACCCTTGCCAGTATATTATTGGATGGATTGTTTGAAGAACAGTGAGTCCCATTATAGATTCAACTTGGAATTTTGAACCTCCCTAAAAATAATGTACAAGAGTGCCCTAGGTTGCCCTCCTTAGCTAACATTTTTCGAGGAAGGAATACACCGAGGAAGGGATTGGTATCTACTCGAGGCACCTAATCAGGTTATATGGTTTCGTAGGTAAACCCTTTCTCCTACCTCACTTCATCACAGAAAGGCTATTCACCCTAGAGTATCTAAGGTAGGTGGTGTACATCGATGCAAACTATGGTTCGAGGAGGAATAAGAAGTATTTAATTACTTATCACACTAAAGATAATATTATTACATTCGAGTGGTAGAGCCAACAAATTGAGCAGTACCTTGACATATTAGGCCAGTTCTATATTCCCCAAAGATGGAGTAGAGAGGTATTTCACTATGAGAAAAAAACCCTAAATGGAAACAAGGCTATAAATTTGAAAGAACCGAGGGCTAATTTTGAGAGGAAAGGAATAATTATGAAACTACTCTTTTGGAGTGGAACACCTCAAAGATGGATCAGTTACCTCCATGGTTGGATTTCTACGAATGGGTGGTGGATTTTGATCTGGAACATGAGCTCAGTCATCGGCTTACAAAAGATACAATTAATAAAGTGAGGATTGAATATACCAATATGAAGAACACTCCTGAAGAAGAAGATTTAGTAGAGAGAGGAAAACTGGAGGATAAAGGACCATGGAAGATGACAAATATTGCTTATTGGTGGCGTATGAGGGTCGAAATTGAAAAACCCAACTCAAAGTTTGGAATGAAAATTGATAAGGAATTTTCAAGAGTTCATAATAAGAATGTTGAAACTTGGAGGTCGAAGGATATAAGTGAAAAACCCCAAAATAATTTTGAGTTCCTCCTTCCCATTACACATCAAAGGATTCAAACAGAGATGCAAGAAGTTCCTTTGACCATAGTTGAAGTACTCAAAATCTTCAATCCTACTTCTGAGAAGGTGGAGAATTTTCCAGAGAGTGATAAATTGATGAATGAAACATAATAATCCAAAGAGAGAGTTGTCAATATTCTACTAATTGAAATAAAATCCCCACATTTTTCCATTATCTCCACAATATCAGTGGAATAGCTTAGCAGTATCTACTTTCAAAAGTAGCACAAGATGATGAAGAGGGAAAATTAAGGGAGAAATAATATCAATTAGTTTATAAGGATAAGAGGGCCCGAAAAGAGGGGAAAGAGGTTAAAAGGAGAAGATGAGTATGGAGGAAAAAAGAGGTAATTAATACAGAAGGGTATGAAAAGAAAAAATTGAAATAAAAGTAAACAAGAAACCCTACATCATAGGGAAGGTATGGTTTCTAATCCCTCTTATCCTTCTCATATCCATGAATCCCCAAAAGGGTTTCCTACCTTTCTAGCCAAGAAAATATGGTAAATTTACCTCCTCCACCTCACAGTTCTTCCTCTCCCATCGAGTATGGAGGTACCAAATGGTCAAGCTCCTAAACCCACCTTCCACTTCTAAGATATCCACTTCAATAACCACAATTATTCACCCTCTCTCTTTCATTGCCACCATCCATGGGACACGTTCCAGTTCATCCATCCCTTCTACTTCATTTTGTCCATGTTTCTATGAATTTACCTAGTCAAAAGGAGTCAAGAATCTACCATTGTAAGAGGTTGAATGTATCTCCACCCCCATCAAAAGCAAGTCTCCGCCCTTATGTTTTTGATGTATTATCTCCTTTGGTGTTGATGTTCAAGGTTTTGTTGTATCAAAAGAAAGAAACTGAGATAAATAATATGGAGAGAAGTAAGCTTCAAAGAATGGTATGACAAGGAAAAGTATGTATGTTAAAGTCACTAGGAAAGGGTTTCAAGGTCTTTGATTCCATAGGTAAGCAAACCTGAAAATGAAATGACTGCTCAGGATTATAAAGCAGAGGAAATCATAGAAGATATTGACAAGCTTCCTACTAAAGATGAGTTAGGGATGGCCAAGGCTCACTTAAATACCTTTTATGTGAAGACTAATATAGCAAAATATAAGGTAGAAAAGTTGAAACAACAAGTTGAAAAGCTTAAGAAGAGCCTCCATGATAAAAAAGAAGTAGATAAAGTTTTGAGGAAAGAGGCTAAGAGTTGGCAAGAAATATTTCAAAAGGCTAATGAGTTGAAATATCAGTTAGAAGAACAAAAGAAGCTGAATGAGGATCGGGAAAAGAAATTCAAAATTTGAAACATCGACTTCAGATTGAGAAAGCCAAGTCCTCAGGTTTTTCCAAAGATAATTTGAAAAGGATAAAGTAGGAGTTGTTTTCTGAAGTTCAAGAAAAATGTTCAGGTCTTCAACTCATAATCGACTACCTAAAGGATGCCAGCCAATTATTATCTACCATTCAGAAGGATTTAGATCAAATCACTGGAGAGTTACAACCTATGGTGATTTCGGTAGAACAAATGTACAGGTTGGTTGGTAGTAGGCTCAATGATGTTGCTAAACCAATTTCTAATAAATAATGGAATCTAGTTGGGGTAGCCTCCAAGATAGTGGTGAAAAAGCATAGGGCAGTTTAGAGAGCCTGGCTGTTGTTTGACATGATGGATAGGGGAATTAAAGAGATCATTGAAATAAATGAGGAAATGATTCATGTTGGTTTTAAGGGACTCTGGAAGGAGGATCATAGCTTGTTATCCATGGAAGAGGTCCAGCAAAGCATCAAGGATAACTTACAGGATGAGGCTGGAATTGATTCATTAGAAGAGCCACTATCCCAAGAACAAGCTATCAAATTAATTATGAGTTACACCCGCTTAAGGGATCTCATGGAAGATCTGGTGACAAGAGGGAATGTTGCTAATTATGAGGATGTTGGGGAACTACAATATGTTTATAAGAAGCTTAAAGAGACATCAAATCCCTCTGAGAAAACCTGGAAATAGGCTCTTCAGTCTTTGGAATCAATGGTCCAAGTGTTTGGGGACACCTTCGGTGAAGATAATCAGAGATTACAGGCTCTGGGAGAAGATGATGACGAAGAGGTTGTAGAAGAATGAAAATAGGATTGAGTAGCTATAGGCCCAAGAGGGGCTCACACTTAATCATTTCATTTTTGTTTGTACATATGCATGTTTTTTGTGTTCTTAATACATCAGTTTTGTATTTCTATTTTTACTCTGACAATTGTCAGAAACAAGTAATAAAGGCATGAAGTCTACAACGCAACATTTTTGTGAAGGCATTATTTGAAGTGAAGCATTATAAAGGAGGTAGAGTTATGTATAGTTTTTGAAGGTAGTAGTAATACTGATATTATGGATACAATCTCTAGTGGAACAAGTGAGTTCTATGATGTTTTTTGCATGGTTTCGATATGAACCTTTACCCTCTAGGCAGAATTTGAGCTTTCAGAGGGTAGTGTTTGTATGGAAATTATTCCTTAAAACATATCTTTAAAGGTAATTCTTGTTTTGACTCCTAAGGCCCAATGGATAAGACTCTGGATTTGATTGGCTTTGCAAGCAAATCCACCCGGGAGGCGCCATAATGTAGGCCCAAAATGGCCACATACTTAGTAAAATTTTGTGTGAATTTGACTAAGTGATAAAATCATCATTCCACCAACCTTGCAGTATGCTTGGAACCGATTCAGAATATATGAATCCGTTGGGTAGTTAGTGAAGTTTTCATGTTTGGAGCGATTTCGGGTGACTTTACTCCGGCTCCGAAATGAAGACAGATCTCAAATCCGCAAAAGTTCCTAAGAGATAATGATGTCAACGATGAAAAAGTGTGGAATGGCAATTTCGAGAAGGTCCTTTTTGTTTTCGACTCTGAAATAAAGACAAATCTCAAATCCATAAAAGTTCCTAAGAGATGATGACATCAACGATGGAAAAGTGTGGAATGGCAATTCTAGGAATGAACAAGTCTTCCCTTTTTGGAATGAAGATAAGACGGGGTGGTGGAATAATGAAAGTGTAGATTCATGATGGAAGAAGTATGTGACTAGCTCTAGACCCGGATTGAAGAATATAATGCTGAAGATTAATATCCCGGAGCGGATTCGAGGTTCGAAGGTTCGGATTGGAGATTCTGTTATTTCTGATAAAGAAGATCGATGGTTGAGGTTAAGATGCCAAATATGGGTTGTTTTAAAGATATTGTTGTATCAAAATTGTAATAGTTGACCAGGAGATGAAGCATCGAGGGTTTCCAAGAAGATCAAACCAGAGGTGGTTACAGATCAATGATGATAATTCACTCCCAAGAAGGATTGACGAAAAAGCATGATCTTTAACGGCCTGAGCTTCAGTTCCACTGAGCGATCAGCAAGTTGCAGAGACCCCGAGCTGTCATGGCGGACTTTCTTTTAGCAGATTTCTTGGAGGACGGACCAATGAGCTGATGCCAGCTAAAATCTTTGTTGAACTATTGTAACAAGATTATGTGTATTGTTTCTTGATTATTGTAAGAAGAAAACTATAAGTAGAGGTTGAACCCTCATTTTGAAGGGTCGGCTCTAGCGTGTTTGCCTATGCTATTGTAAATATTCTTGAAGAGCTGAATGAAAGGAGCAATACATTGATCTTCACCTCAAGTTCACGTTCTCATGCTTGATGTCAGAGGTTCGGATTTCATAGTTGCATTTCTGTAAATACTTAGATGGTTAGTTTGTGCCTATTTTGGATTACTAGTTGTTGTGAGTAATTGAAATATGCTTTGAGTTCGTTCTGTGTTATTGGAAAGTATATTTCTATAAAATCTAAGTGTTTGGTGAATTTTGTTATTTGGATTATCATTCCCTAGGTATTGAAATTTCTTGCTATAACATTTCTCTGTTATGCTTTAATATATGAAATGATCTATTGTGAGATAAATGTTGATCTGAGTGTATGTCCTTAATATGGTTTTTTGGGAGCTTTTTATGATGGTGCAATGTTGTTAACCTATTCGTCCATTGTTATCTACATCTCTCTAACCCTAACCTTCTATTACCCTAAAATCCAAACCCTAAGTGAGCATAATTGTGTCAACAACTTGCTAAGTTGACAAGGAACCAACCTACTCTGGAGGTTGGATCGAAAACTCCTATTTTGGTCCATCCAATGTTGAGTGTTGAGCTACAGCTATCGGGTGCAAGCCTGGATAGAAACTAGGAAGATAGACAGTTGCAATACTGAGTGAAAACTTGGTGCAATTCAGTGCCCAACAATACCTATTAAAAGCACTCCAAAATCCTAACCAGAAGTGGATTAAGATAATATCTAGATTACAAGTGTCTCTAATGATGCTCATACAAAAAGGGTAACCCCAAATCATGCACAAGTAATCATAACTAGGAATTGGAAACCTTCTCTAGAGGGAATGGCAAATATTAATATGGATGGAGTGTCAAGGAGAAATTTAGAAAGAGCGAGTATTGGTGAAATAGGCCACCTATTGAATAACACCCCTTATTTTATCTTTGTAAAAAACCTAGGTATATTATCCAATAAATTGGAAGAGGGATATGCCATCATAAGGGGATTATAGGAGGCTTTAAAGGTGGGGTGGAGGAAAATTTAGGTGGAATTAGTATCCTAAATTATGACTAATAACTTAAAAGTACCAAGCAAGCAAAATAATACAAAGAATACTTGAGTGAATACATATGATCCAACAATGCTTTAAGATAGTGGATTTCATACACATATTTAGAGATCATAATAGTGTGGTATATTGGTAGAGGGGGGAAACTACCCATTGTGTATGATTCTCAATAGATCCACTAAAATCCAAGGTTACCACGGGGATGTTGTGTTTCCTCTACAGTTGGGGGATTGGGGATCAATGGGTTCACTAGGAATGGTTTAAGGACTTGCTCCAAGTTTGGGATGGAAGGTTTGATGTGATTATTGAGGAAGCACCTAAGTTTTATCATGCTCAGATCTAAACTATAAAGAATAAAATAACAATGTAAGGTAAACAAGGATGCAATAAAACAAAGGACTATTCCTAGAATGATTGTTTGCTTCAATGAGAACTATACCTAATATTGTAAGAAAGTAAATCTTTTTATTTTTAAGCAAAGGTTCTAGAGAATCCACAAAAAAAATTATCCCAGATCCAAGCTATGTGCTTTTCTTCATTGATTCCTATAAATAAACCAAAATGCTTTTATTTATTTACTATGATCTAGATATGGAACAAAAAATGAACAAAACATTAACAAACACACAACACACAACCTAAAATATCTAACAAAGCACTTAATTGATTTGGTGATTTATCCTAGACAACTTTACACCCTCTAAATATTGATTGTATATTCGGTTAGACCAGCAAAATAACTTCAAAACCTTAGAAAAATTGATCAGTGATTAGGAGCCTGTTGAGGCCACTATGTGACTAAGCATTGAGGTGCAATAATCATGCCTCCTTGGTCCTTTTAGCTGACCATTCAAAAATGTAAATGATTGTTGACCTTTGTAAACAAGAAAAACAAGATACAACAACATGGAATAGTGAAAATAAAGTGGAAGCATAATAGATGCAATGGAAAACAATTATGCAAATGAGAACCTAGGTCTTGGGAGCATAAATGTGTCCCCAAGCTATTTATGATCAAATTTATAACCTGTAATTAATCGATGTGAATTTGGAAAGAAAGGAGAAAAGAAAAATCTATGCCTTGTAAGAGAGGGGTATGAATTCATGAAAGAGAACTTAAAGCAATCTATAAATGTGAAATTAAGTGAAATACTAAGAATTAACAAAAAAAGAACTAAATACAACATAGAAAAACTTGATAAGCATGCGAAGGAAGCAAGAGTAAAGGAAAAAACTAAGATGGAATACCTCTCCTCCTTACCTAGAAGATAAATTATGGACACAATATATCATCAAGGATTCTCCACTTGCTCATCCATAACAACATATCACAAGAAGCACACAATAAAATAGAGCACATAGAGCATTCCAAGAGCATTTAAATCTTAAGAGCATCAAGAACATAAGATCAACCTAGGATCGAAAGGGAAGTTCAATCCTCCTATTTATAGGAGGTTTGAAAGGGAAAAAATTTAGGAAAATGAAACTTAGACTTAGGTAATAGTTGACATCATAGAAAGTTGATGCTAAATTAGGATTTTTAGGAGTAAAAACCCAAAATTACTGAATTCAAATCCCATATTGGGTGATCGTGAATTCGAAAAATCTAGAAAAAAAGAGACTGAACACAAGGAAAAAAGGGGTCAAAATTACACTTAAAAAGCTTTAGGGGCTACCTAAGGATATAAATGGAAAATGAATCATCTTTATGGGTCAATTTTCCATGTCTACATTTTCCCTCTTTGATGCATTTATGGCTTAATAAATGCATCAAAGAAAGTTGTAGATATCTATTGGTGAAAAATAATAAAAACAAAAAGGGATGGTTAGTTTAGATGAAGAGATGATGCAAAAATTGTGTCATTTTGGATACTTTAAAAATTTACACACTTCTTAAGGAATTAATGACATCAATTACCTTGAGACTAGGGTGCTCCATATATTTTTAGAAGGAATTCCAAATTCTTGAAGAAACTCAAAATGGTAAACACATAAGAATGAATAATCAAACCTAAAAAGAAAATAAGGAGAGAAAAAAAGGGAAGGGAGGGTGAAAATGAAGTCATTTTCACAACATGAAGAACCAGAAAAAAACTTTGGAGAAAAAGCAATATGGTATTTCCCACACACTGTTCATTTTTTATGAGAGGCAAGACCAATGTAATAGCAGAGCAAGCATGGGTAAGGACCAAAACCCAACTTATAGACTAGGTTAGAATAGGCTTTTATTGTATTTTTTTATTTTTAAATTATTTTTTAGAGGAAATAACTGTGTGGGTGCTTGACGTGAATTTGGGGGTCAACCAAAAATTTTGCTATACATCAATGGTGATTGAATTTATACCCTAGAAGTACAAGGCATGAATTCACAAAAGAAGAAAAAAAGAGTAAAGGAGAGAAAATAAATAAAAGAGATAAGAAAGAGAGAGAGAGAGAGAAATTATATTCACTTTCTTAAAAGTTTACTTATGTTGTTTTTTTTGTTTTATTAATTAAGTAATCAATTAATTAATACTTATTTATTATAATGATAAAAATGATAAAATGTGTTAATATTTGTGTTTGCAGCATCATGTACTAGAGAGCAAGAAGTGGCAACCAATATCCTTGGGGGAGGCATTGTGGAAACTCACAATAGTAGAGATGCACTCTATACGTGGTGGGGCTATTACATCTAGTAGAGGTGCCCTAGGTAGGGATGGATAGAGATCTACTAACAACATTAGCAAAGAGGTGGTACCTAGAGTCATCGAACTTCCAATTATCAATGAGATATATGGCGATCATGTTGGTGGATGTGTGGTGGATCTTGTGCATATCCATCAGGAGAGAGTAGTTTATAAATATTGGGGATGTGAAGTAACACTAGAAGAGTGGACACCATGTAGACGAGATGCTCATACAATATGGAGTTGACCATTGAAAATAGTACTCTATGGGGTAGTGGATGGGTTCTTATAATTCAACACAAGTAGGTGAAACTTGCCATAGGTATTGGTAGGCGTAGTGGTTGATATGCGAGACCAAGAGGTGTGGTTCACATGTGAATCATATGTACTAGCCTGCTTGTACAAGATATTGTACAATGTCATGTACAAGAAATAAACAAGGATAGTCTGTAAGAATTTTCTCTAGGTGTGATTCTAGGAGCACATGGTAGTCAATAGACCATATGCACTACCAAGGTCACTATCCAACCTAGAGCAACCAATAGTATATAGGTGGTATCAAGAGTACAAGTGAGTCTAGAGTACATACAATAGTATCATATGACTAGGATTGCTGGTGATATATGATCTATAGGAGCACTAAATCATATGAAAACCATGGTATCTATACCCTAGATGAAATGAGAATGAGGAGGAGCTAGTGAGGGTATGAAGGATCAAGTGTGTGGTGATAGAGAGGGAGGACCTAGAGCTCTACAAGTTTGATCGAGTCTAGAAATAGTTGGACATCCTCTAGGAGATACCAAACCTTGGAGACTACTAGTACATGCAGAGGAGGGATCCATAAAGAGTTAGAGGAGACCCTGATGTGGGAATTCTCATAGAGGATTACTTAGATGACCCACTCTATATGAATCCTAGATTAGATTATGTCAAGGTAGCAGTTGGGTACTAAAGATGGTATAAGGGTATCATGCCCTTGAGTCTCCTCTTCAATTATAGTGTAGAGGAACTAGGTCATGACTTAGTGGGTGTAGTTGATACTTTACGAGGACACCTAATGCACTAATAAGTGGTGATGGAGAAGCAAAAATACATCTAGGTAAACATAGGTATAAGCTTGGATAAAGATGATGACAACCATGAGGATCATTATCACTCTCTCTGGCTTAGGAAGGGGTTCATCTAGAGATATGCTCCTATAGTGGTGGTGGCAAGACCTAGTGGGACTACAATTCAAGATGACTTGATGAGGGAAGTGGAGATATTATAGGTTAGAATGATGTCCATGTAGAGGGAGATGGATCTGCTATGAGATGATAGGGTCAAGAGGCTAGAGGAGATGTATAACACCCTAAAAATAAAACTCTTAGAGAAATATTAGACCCTTATTGCATAGACCATGATATAATAGAAGAGAGATGTGGTGAGGGTGAAGGTATACCACCTCAAGGGAGATATGTGATGACTAGAGCAATAATGATAGTAGAACTAGGTAGAGACGATGGTTTTCATCACTAGCATCTAGTAGGAATAGGGGATTTGACTAATGTAAAAGGAGCTATAGAGGGTGAGGGAGGAATTACAACTATCAATGTATAGGGATAACTACTACTAGATGATGTACTACCAAGAAGTACCCATAGAGTAGAGGGTTCCTTAGACATCCTAGTTATGATCATGGAGTTAGTCATGAACATGGTCTATCTCATAGTTTGTGAACATACCTCCACTAGGACCACCTCCAATAGGTAGAGTAGGGGATTCTAGCTCACAAGACTAGGCAAGGATTGAGGCTACATGCCAATTTTGACTATGGCATGCATCCCTAAAGAGGATCAAGTGTTTTAGGATTAGACTATGATACATTTATCCAATTGATGTGCACTCACCACTTTAAAGTAATATATCATGCTGCTTGTTATTTAATGTGTTTTATTATGTGTTATTACTTTTTCTTATGCATTACTATCAACAAACTTGATGAAATAATGTAATGCATGATGAATGAACTTTAACTAATAAATGCAAAATGAACTTATGAATGCAAAATAAATGAATATAACTAAATTAAATGAATGACAAAATGATTAGAGGAGTGAATGAATACAAGAAAAGAGAATAGAACAAATAAAAGATGAAAAGAAACAAAAAGGAAGAAGGAGAAGGTCAACAAAAGGTCAAAGAAAATAAAAGGATGCTTAGAGCACAATATTTGAATCAACGTAGACTATAAGGGGTGATAAAATAATGATAAGCTAAGTGGAAGAAAAATATGGAGCAGGACCTTGTGAGGATGTATGATCACAAATAGCCGAGAATGAAGTGAATCCCTCTATGGGTGGAGTAATCATGATTGAACATGAAACTATCCTTCAAAGGTGTTATGCTCATTGAAAAGAACAAGTGTGAAGTGGTATCCACTATGGGTTTGATGCTCACTAATGGCTGATGTGGAGAGATACTGGCTAGGATGTGTGTTCACAAATGACCTAAGGTGGAGGCTGATGCTTACTAGAATCCATGAAGCTATCCCATATGGGATGTATGTTTAATTGATTTTCCAAAAGGAGTGTAACCTGATAGAGGTGTGGTGTGTGCAAAATATGGGTGAGCAAAGAAAAGCACAACAAAAAATTGTGTGTGTGCACATGTTAGATAGAAGGAAGATATAAGAATGATAGAAGCAATATGGAAGTAGGATTGAGTGTGTGTCCTTTTTGAAATTTCAATAGCTAAGAGATGTGTGTAGGATAGCCAATGGCCGTATCAACACTATAAATGATATTCATATAGTATCTACCCTATCCCACGAGGATCCCTTAATAATTGAAAGATAAAAAAGGAAAAGTGTGAGCAAAAAAATATGTGTAGATAGAAGAAGGAACATATGTCCTTTGTCTTGGAGAAGAGAAGAAATGATTGAAGATTTTCAAAGGACAAAATATATACAAGATATGAAGAACTATATCCCTTGACTTGGAGAATACTTTTTTTTATTATTAAAACTTTTAAGTTCAAGGAATATATGAGAAGGGAAGAAAATAATGATTGACGATAACATATGCAATGATATGAAAAAAGGTATGGAAATGAACCCTAGGTTGGGGGGTCACTAAGAATTAGTTGACCTAGAATGAGTGCAATGCATGTGAGCTAAAACCTAACTAGATTTCATCACTTGTCTCATTGCAAAGTCCCCAAGAATCTACATGCTAAAACAATCAAATGCAAGTATGATCAACCAACAAAGTATCTATATGAAAGCACGAGGATACGGAAGCAAAAAGGAAACACCAAGTGCGATGCAAGCGAAGCCAAAGATGACGCTAAATCCTATGAATTGAAAATGCATGAAAGGAGAGAAACATAAACGAATCGAAACCAGATAGAAAGCAAATATGGAATACAACCCTTTTTATTAATTTGCTTTAAATCTCGGTTACAACACGTCTCCTCCCTTTTCAGGGGCTAGGAGCGTTAAATAAGGTTTCGTTACACCATGGGTGGTATGCCTTCTTCCGCGTGCCCACATGTAAAATGGGCGGACCAAACATTGCCGCCACTTGCATGAAAGGGTCTTTGATTCTTTTCTGCTCCTCCGGTGTCGAGATCCTACGTTCAAGGAAATAGAAAACAATCAGTAGCACCTATGGATGAAATGAAACATGCAATCCCCAAGCCTAAGATTAGTGCATGCAAAAAATAAATAAAACGACAACTAGAATAGATCAAAATGAGCTAAAAACTTGAAAGAGGCATGAAAACATCACCGGGAAGGCACTGCAAAAAGAACAGTCGGAAAATTTGCCACGGATTTCTAATCGCTTCGGGGTGGGACGATTAGACCTGCAACAAAACGTCAGAAAGCACTGTCCCAAATGTCCCATCCGAGAGGCTCCAAATCACCTGCAAAGTTGGGGGTTAGGTAAAATGGGGTATTTTGGAAAGACCCAGAAGGTCATATTTTGCCAATTCGGCCTCTATCACCGGGAATTTGATGATGCTACCCGCATGTTAGCGAAAGCGAGAAATAACAAAAACATGATCAAAACTGCTCGGAATTACATGAAATTTGAATGCAAGCCTATCTAAGAAACCTAGAATAAAATGCAAAAATAACAGAACTGAAATCTGCTACAGATTTCTAATCACTCCGGGGTGGGGCGATTAGGACTGCAGCAGTGGGGGGCGCCCGAGGGTAGGACGCCCATCGTTTGGGGCCCGATTTTGGCACCAATCCACTTGGGATGGGTCCAAAACCTCTTGTGGGGTGTTGTCAAAAAATTTGGGTGGGATACTATGGCCAAATGTCGGGTTTGGGGTCCGGATTGCGCTTCCAATAACCACCCAATGACCTCCCTTCCAAAAGAGAGATCAAGGATGTGAAAGGCACAATCAAAAGTGAGTATGCAAAATGGCAGCACTTCGTTGCTCAAAATGCTCCTTCTCTATATATTTTTGGGGTGAGAAGACTCACCATTTTATAGACCTGACGGTCTCTGTGTATGAGCATGCAGAGGCGCCACTTGGCAATCATGCCTTCCCAGGGGGAGAAGATTCCTCCATGATTAAGGGCTCCATGATTGCCTCTGTAACTGCCTCTAGCGCTCCAAAATGCTCACTCGCACTCCCATGCAATGAAGGAGGAGTTAAGTGGTGGATCTAGGCTGCCATTTGTCGAGATTTGACCTTTTTCCCATCAAACCTGCTATTCGCCCCACCCTGGAGCGAATACTGCTAATCGTCCCTGGGTGGAACGAATACCAGTTTGTAATCATCCCTGGGTGGAACGAGTAAGGAGCAGAGTGCCTGAAAGGTGCCAAATTGACCTTTGACCTTCCAAAACTACTGTGAGAGTGGTTAGGACCACTGTTTAACCTCTGGGGGCTGCCCTGGGGGCTGTGTGTGTCAATGCGATCAGTGTTTGTAGTCACATAATCGGATTGGTGTTGTTTTGGTGTCTACAGATGCCCCTTTTTGGGATGCGCTGTGCGTGGCACAGTGCTAAGAAAAAATAGATAACCAAAGCACTAATGATTAGGGTTTCTCAGTAACCTAACCAAATTTTGATGCCCCAAGTATGGAAAGGGCATGCATTCTTGAATCCTTGCTTTTGACGAGCTAAGGAACTCAATTCAAGTGTTAACCTTTTTCGGTGAGGTGTTACTTGATCTTGGACATTGATCAATCATGAATAGGCAAAGGGCGCAACCTTTTGTCTATGGGAACCTTGAGTTCATGATTCATGAATGCCAAGTGTTTGATCAACTTGTGATTATTGCTTGTTTGCTGCCCCAAGCGGGGGCGTGATTGTCTTTGTCAATGATTCTTCGAATGCATGCCATTTCCTTAATTGGGTGTGTATTTGTTGATTGGTGACTAAGTGTGACTACCCCCTCAAGCGACGAATCGATGAGGGAATGACCTACATGAGAAAAGCGATGAGTCGCTTGACCCAAGATGACTTGTGTAAGGGTGCCTTTCAGTTGTTTATCTTTGGATGTGTGTGCAGTTTCCCAACATTTAGACCTATTTTTGGGTGGGTGTTAACCCTTTTGGTGATGTCGTTTGGGGTTGAAATTCTCGACAATCCGTCCTCCCGTGGAGCGGTCCGGCTATGGTAGCCTTCTTAGGGAGTAGGATAGTGAGGATTTGTGACCCCAACATCTATTTTGCATGCCAAGAAGCAAATGCACCTTGTTCGGCAATGTTATTGCTATTTTTGGGTGGGTTTGGACCCTTTTTGGGATGTCATTTGGGGATGAAATTCTCGAAATCCATCCTCCCATGGAGCAGTCCAGCTATGGTAGCCTTCTTAGGGAGTAGGATAGTGAGGATTTGTGACCCGACTCTATTTTGCATGCCCGAAATGTCAAGTGCAAAAGCACTCTTATTGGACAATTTTATTGCTTGTTTTTGTGCATTTTGTGCAGTTTTTGCTATTTTTGAAATTTTTGCTCTGTAATCATCCCTGGGTGGGATGAATACCAATTTTGTAATCGTCCTAGGGTGGGACGAGCGCTAACTAGAGTGCTCATCCCAGGGTGGAACGATTACAGGCCTAAAAGCCTATTTAAGGGCCAAAACTAGGGTTTGGGCTCATTTGCATTCGATTTTTTTGGCGATTTGGAGCTGTGAGGAGGAGGAGGTCGAGTCTGCGAAGTGAAGCCTATCGAATTTTTCTTGACGCCATGAGTTCATGAACCGGATCGAGTGGCAGAGCCAAGTGAGACCGGTAAGTGCTCCTTCTCGTTTAGTTAGCTTGTGTTTTATTTTATTTTAAAATCGCAATTTATTTTGAATTTGTTTTTCTTTTAAACTAAGGTAAAACCCTAGGCTAAAAGAATTAAACATACCTGTACCTTTTTTGTTTTTTTTTTTTTTTTTTTAAATTTATAAAAACCCTAGGTTTAAATCTTTTTATTTTTTTAAAACTAAAACCCTAGGTTAAAAATTTTTTTTTTTTTTTAAAATTTTTTTTTTTTAAAAAAAAACCCTAGTTAGAAAAACCCTAGTTAATAAAAATAAAAACCCTAGAAAAACCATGTAAAAAAAAAACCCTAGGACATTTTTTTTTTGATTTAAAAAAACTATTTTTTTTTGTTTTATTTGTCATCTTAAAGTTAAAAACCCTAGTGACAAACTTTTTTTTAAAACTAAATTTTTTAATTTTTTCTTATGATTTGTCTATTTTTAGCTATACATTTTTTTATGCATTGTTGTATATTCATGTTATTGTTGTACAGTTTATCATGTTTTTAATGTTTTTTTTTTTTTTTTTAGGTGGTTAAGAGTCGGTACCGTCAGCCGACGGTGTTCTTTGATGCTCGAGGGGCGTTGAATTTGGTGGATTAGGAATGGCTTGATGCCCTTGGGCTCAAGCATGTGATGCGGCTAGAGCCGATGGTGGGGGATCGGGCATACCTGACCATGTTGATCAACCTATGGGATCCCCGCACCAATACCTTCCATCTCCCAATAGGGGAGATGACAGTGACTCTAGAGGATGTCTATCGGATTCTATGGATTTCGATAGATGGGCTACCGATCAGGACGATGCCGTGTGATCAATGGACAGTTGTACTGACATGATGCTTCGAGCATGGGGAGGAGTTGGGTGTGGACAGCCTAGTGGAGAGGGCAGAGGGTGACTGCTAGATTGGTGGCATTTTGGTATGATGGTGGCTAGAGAGGGGCATGTTGGGAGTGAGGCACGCATTACTGATGAGCCTCATTTCCAACATGTTATTGCTCGACTCTTCGGGTGCGAGGTTCCCATGGAACCTGCTGGAGGTGGTCTTCAGGTTGGTGGAGTGTCCCATAGACCCCTAATTATGAGATGGGGGTAGACACTACTGGCACAGCTCTATGATGAGTTGTACGAGGTCCGCTATCGAAGGCAGAAGGGTATTGGATGCAATTACCTATTGTAGTGTTGGGCGTGGTAGCACATAGCTATGGAGAGGTCGATGGGGTTGTCGTGGATGACTCGAGCAGAGATGGTAGACAGAGAGATAGGGTATGGGGCACTGTGGCATAGGTCAGAGGAGCGAGGGCATAGTTGGCGATGGGCAGGTGTCATGGGGCACTACGTTGATGCCTTCTCATGGCTTGCTCCTGGGGAGGTAGTCTGGCGGCCATACCTAGATTGTCCAGCTTGGCCTGAGGCTGGGGAGTGGCTCGGAAGGTTCACAAGGGGAGGTGGTTGATCGAGTGGCACGAGACCGAGTAGGAGTTCTTCCCATATGGTCGAGTGACATGACAGTTTGGGGTGCACCAGGGATTTCCTGGGGAGCCCTTGATCTATCGATATCGGGGCGATGAGAGGACACTAGACTGGCTGGTCATTGAGCCACTGGGTGAGGATTCAGATACAGTGATTGACGTCCTAAATGTGGATGACATTGGGGTTACTACTGAGTATGAGCAGTGGTGGACATTGCGGTGGTGGCGAGGTGAGGGGCCTCTAGGGGGTCCAGAGGTGGAAATAGCAGGTGGTGAGGGTGCAGAGGCACCAGGAGAGGGTTGGGGGGCTCCATTGGATGATGCAGACATGGTGGAGGTTGATGAGGTGGGTGAGGATTTTGGGGTTCCAGAGCAGTCGAAGATGCAGGACGTCCCGGAGTAGTGGGAGCCGGAGTAGGCTGCCATTTCGGAGATGTCGATGCCTCAGGAAGTCCTAGAGGATACGGAGGTAGGGTTGCGCACTGAGATAGCACGATTGGAGGGGCTACTCCAGAGATGGGATGAGGAGCTCGGGGATGCGCTACAGGAGAGGGATCTCCTACGGACACAAGGAGAGGGAGAACGCATTTGTTGTGTACCATCGATGGGATGGGGATACAGATGTTGCATGGGAGATGGATCTCCTATGGACGTAGCTGGTGTAACATGACGATAACTTGGTGATGGTTCATCAGTGGGAGATGGACTTGATTCGGCATCGGTTTGAGCTGGAGGTGGAGATTATCCACCTCGATGGGTGGATCCCTATGGTTAGTGGAGGCGGATCATCGTGCCGCATGAGAGGGAGTGATACTGAGTAGTCAGCATCCTCTCGGCATAGGTGACTGGATGAGGGAGGCGCTAGTAGGCGTGATGCGGGGGCTAGCAGCAATCGCCCTGAGGGGTCCCATAGGACCCACACCATGGGGGGTAGTTCCCATCGCACCGATCCTGCGTGATCATGGTGGCCGATGCCCTAGGCTTGGGGGTTTTTGAGCTTTTGCCTTTTTGCGAGGTCAGAGGACCGGTTTATTGTAGCCTACGGGCATTTTTGATGATATATATATACAGATGACTTTCTTTTGTTTATACACGTGTTGTGATTTGATTTTATGCACAGTGACTGATGTTTGATGGATGCATGTTAATTTATATTATGTATGGATATGTTGCGATGAATGCTAATGTTTCTAATTTATATGATATGCAAATGGAATGGATGAATTGAATTTGTGATTTTTGGTGGTGGCACCATAGACTATTTAGAACTTATGGCTTTTTGTCCTAGGCGATTGCTGTGGTAAATGACTTTTCATGTATACATGTTGCTTTTTGTAATTTTTGATGGCGATGCAAGGATGAAAGATATCACAGTTGGTTTAGAATGTAGTTAAGGTTTTCTGAGACTCGGATGTTTTAACTAACTAGCCAAGACTGTACTTTTATCTTACAAGACTTTTGAACAAGGTATGAATCCGACTTGTCTTTGACCAAGTTATTTCACATCCCTGTGTGTGCAATTGAGTTTGTTTATGTGGTATTTGTCAGGATACCGCCAGTGCCAGATAGGCTGTCAACCAAACCTGTATTGAGGATCACCTAATTAGCTCCACTAACTCCTTTGTTGTATTTAGTCAGATTAATCTACGGTGCTATCTAGGATACCATAAGCTAGCTCATCCACATGCAAACATTGATCTGCACACAAGTTAATGTGATAGATATATCATCATGCGGGAGGTTTGCCACCAGTGACCGATAGGCTATCCACCAAACCGATACTGAGGTGCACCTCATGACCTTCTGAATGCTGAGAGTTCCAGGGATTCAAGTTCGACTCCCTTCTTTTCTTCAATTGTATTGGGATACTTGCTCTTATATAGTGATAAAAATCACTGTTTATTTTTGTTTTTTTCTTTTGAGCAAGGGATTTGAATTTTGAGTGATTAGAATCACTATTGCCTGTGCTATTTGATGTATGCACTTTGTGGGATTTGATGTCAAACTTTGTAGTATTGACTTTTGCAAATTTTTGATGTTTTGCAACTTTTTGAGAACTTGGGATTCTTGGGGAATTGGGTAGGGAAGATGCTTGTCCTTTTGCCAACTCTCAGCATTCTTGGGGTCATTCGCACAGGGGGATGAGCAAGATAACCTTTTCACTAGATGGTATCCTGGATTGCTTTGCAGGTTTCATCTTTCGTTCACACAACTTGGGAATTTTTATGTGTTTTAACTTGTGTTGGGATGCTACGTAACAAGGTGTGATCCAAGTAGAACTCTACCTTTGTAAAATATGTCTGACTTTGTACAGTATTTGGCTAGAAAGCTAATGACAACTTGAATGACGAAAACTCTTGATACATTAGAAGACAATTGACTATGATATGGCAAAAAGATGTGAATGGCGTTTATTTTTGATGGACTGTTTATAGAGTGGAGAAATGTGGAAAATGATGGGTTTGCTGAGTGATGATAGTCTATGGTGCAGTTGACTTGTATGATCAACAAATATGCAATGTATGGATGTGATGCTATATGCAACTTATATTTTTGTGTTTTCGATTGATTGATTTTTGTGAGTATGAAAATGAGATGCAAAAGAGTTCTTTATTGTTGTGATGATTTTGAGTATGCATGGAAATGAGATGCAAATTTTTGTTATTTTTGATGATTTTATTGTTTTTGAATTTTCTTATTTTTGACCAAGCGATTGTGGGAACCCTTGGAGCTTTTGGTTTGACCAAAGGGATGATGGGTACCTTTGGGGTGTTTGGTTTGACCAAAGGGTTTGTGGGCACCTTTGGGGATTTTTTGGGTGACCAAGCGATTGTGAGAATCCTTGGAGCTTTTGGTTTGACCAAAGGGATTATGGGTACCTTTGGGGCATTTAGGGGTTGACCAAGCGATTGTGAGAATCCTTGGAGCTTTTGGTTTGACCAAAGGGATTATGGGTACCTTTGGGGATTTTGGTTTGACCAAAGGGTTTATGGACACCTTTGGGGCATTTTGGGGGTTGACCAAGTGATTATGGGAATCCTTGGAGCTTTTGGTTTGGGCTATGGCTCTTTTAAATATGGAATGGCCACAAATGACTGATGTTCAAGGGTTCTAGTTCCTTGATTCCATCAAGAGAAGCGAGCCGGTATGTTCCAGGTCCTATTTTACTATCAATTACATAAGGACCTAACCAATTTGCCGTGAACTTGTCCCTTAGATGGGGCGGCAAGTTAGAGTTTTGTTGGTTCTCTTTTAGGACCAAGTCACCAACCTGAAAGTCCCTCAGGTGAACCTTCATGTTGTATGCTTTCTTAAGTCGCTCTTGATAGATACGCAAATGCTCGAGAGCATTGACGCATCGTTCATCGAGCAACGTAAGTTGGTCTAACCGGGCCTGTCACGCAGTGTCATCATCGATGAACTCTTGCATTGATATGCGCAGGGAAGGTATTTCCAACTCTAGAGGCATGACTGCCTCGGAGCCATACACCAGCAAAAATGGAGTTGCCCCAGTGGGCATCCGAATGCTAGTGCGATAAGCCCATAGGGCAAGTGGGATTTGAATGTGCCAATCCTTATGACTATCTATGACTATCTTTTTGAGGATGGTGACTAGCATTTTGTTTGACGCCTCTGCTTGCCCATTTGCCTACGGATAATAGGGTGTCAAAAAACTATGCTGAATTTTGTACTTTGTGGTCAAAGCACGCACGTCTTTGTTCTTGAATGACGTCCCATTATCCGAGATTATCTTGGATGGAATACCAAAATGACATATGATGTTATGTAAAATGAACTCCGAAATGCGGGTTCCAGTCGTAGAGGTAAGCGGAATTGCTTCCACCCACTTGGTGAAGTACTCTGTGGCCATTATGATGAACGTGTGATGACCTGACGACGTAGGGGAGATCTTTTCGATTAGATCTAAGCCCCACTACGAGAATGGCCAAGCCGATTGGATCGGTTGCAAGGCCTGGGAAGGTACGTGTGTCAAATTAGCATGGTGTTGACACTTCACGCACTTCTTTACATAGGCGCAACAATCTCGCTCTAAAGATGGCCAATAATAGCCCATGCGGAGAATGCGCTTTGCGATGGCCATACCGCTGAAGTGGCCACCGCATGTACCATCGTGTGCTTGGGTGATCACCCAAGTGGACTCCTACTGGTCCAAGCAACGAAGGAGGATCCCTTCGTAGCTCCGACGGTACAAAATGTCTCCTAACAAGACATGTTTAGCCACTTTCTGCTTGAATGATCATTTCGTGGCATGCGTCAATCCAAGTGGGAGGTTACCTAGCTTGAGGTAATCTCGTATGGGTGTATACCAATCCTGCTGATCGAAAACCTCGATAGTATGAACAACCAATCCCTCTTGAAGTTCATCCCTAGCAAAAGCTGAGCGGGAAAGAACTTGTAAGAATAGCGTTGTGTTGCTATTAAGGGGAGTAGGGGAGAACAAGGACCCCTAGTTGGCGTGATTCAGACAATCGTGGATTCGAGAGAACTTGTCCGGGGATGGTTCAATCTGGATCAGGTGGATTCCTGGCGTTAAGTCAGAGCTTGCACGCTCCATCGCGGATTGTGATAGTGTTTTGACTTGAATGGTTGTCATATCACCAGAAATGTCTTGCGGGATTAGTGACCCCAAGGAGGCCATAGTGTCCGCAAAATGATTCGATGACCGAGGGAGTGCCTCGATGTCGTACCATTCAAGATTTTCCAGGAATTTATCCACAAGGGCTTTGTAGGCCTGCAGAACTGGGCATTTACATTGGAATACCCCTTTGACTTGGTTGACAATTAACAGCGAATCACCAAAGATGTTCAAGCATTTGATGTTCATGGTGATGGTTGTCTGAAGACCTATGAGCAAGGCTTCGTATTCTGCATTGTTGTTGGTGCATGGGAAATCTAATTTAAATGATAGAGGCATTGGAGCCCCTTGTGGTGTGAAGAATACAATTCCCGTGCCACCCCCTTGCTCACATTTAGAACCATCAAAAAATAGGGTTATGTCGGCCTGTGACTCAAGCTCATCAGAATCTAGTGATTCTGAGACATGGAAGACCCCATCATCGGGTAGCTCTATGGTCAGAGGTTGATCATCTTCGAGAGGAGCCTCTGCTAGTTGATCGGCGATGACTTGACCTTTGATGGATTTTTGTCCAATGAACTCGATGTCAAACTCCATCAACAACATGATCCATTTCATCATGCGGCTACTATGATAAGTATGACTCATCATGTACCGCAATGGATTCTCCTTAGACACAACATACGTCATGTTGCTCAGCATGTAATGGCATAGCTTTTTGGTAGCAAACACCACTGCCAAGCAGAGCTTCTCAACGTATGCATAGTTAAGTTCATAACTGACCAGGGTGTGGCTAAGATAGTAAGTAGCCTATTCTTTGTGTAGTTCATTTTTTTGGGCTAGCATGGCGCCCAGTGCCACCTCAGTAGCTGAGATGTATAAGTAGAATGACACTCCTAGTCTAGGTGGTGCCAATACTAGCGGTGAAGCCAAGTATTGTTTAATATCATCGAAGGCTGACTGGCACTCGTCATCCCAGTGAAATGCTACCCCCTTGTGCAATAATTTATTCATGGGTCGGCACTTGTCAGATAGCTACGCTATGAAGCGCTTGATTGACGCGACCTTTCCCTGTAGGCTTCTGAGCTGCTTGATGGTAGTTGGGGGAAGCATTTCAAGGATTGCCTTGACTTTGTTTGGGTCCACCTCGATGCCTCGCTTTGAGACTATGAAACCCAAGAGTTTTCCAGATGTGATGCCAAATACGCACTTCTTGGGGTTCAGTCTGACTTTGTGTTCGATGAGGCGATCGAGGATCTTGCTTAAGTCATCGAGATGATCCGGGCGCAAAAGAGATTTGGCCAACAAATCATCCATGTAATCTTCCAAAGTTTTATGCATGTGATCATGGAAGATGTATGTCATGGCACGTTGGTAGGTGGCGCCGACATTTTTAAGGCCAAAGGGCATGACCTTATAACAAAATGTCCCCCAAGGCATTGTGAATGCCATTTTTAGTTGGTCCTCGAGATTGATACGAATTTGATTGTATCCCGAGAAACCATCCATGAGGGAAAGCATTTCATGGCCCGTTGTAGCATCTACCAATGCATCGATGCTAGGCAAGGGGAAATCATCCTTAGGACTCGCTTTGTTTAGATCTCAAAAATTAGTGCATATGCGAATCCTCCCATCAAGATTTTTGATGGGCACCATGTTGGACAACCATGGTGGGTAATCCACGTAGATGACAAACTGTGCATCCAACAACTTTTGCAATTCATCTTTGACCATTAAGGCCACTGTTGGGTGCATCTTACGTAGTTTTTGCTTAACTGGCTTGACTGTCGGATCAAGCATTAGATTATGCATGACTAGCTACGGATCTAGCCTCGACATGTCTTTGTAGGACCATGCAAAAACCTCCTTTTCTTTGAGAAGGGCAATGTAGTCGGCTTGCTCTTTGGGGGATAGGCTTACCCCCAGCTTGATTATCTATGGATTCATTGGATCAGAGCCGATGTCTACGTCAGTCATCTCCTCGACTGACATGTGGGACCCGTCCTCCAACTGGTGTGGAGTTGGGATCAAGTGGATATCATTCGCTGAATTTAGATCTACGTTAGGAACTTCGGGTTCCTCTTCAGCATGGAAGATATCCTGAGTTGGTCCTAGGGTGAAATGAAGCATCTCACCGCAAGGCCAGTACTCTGATGGGGATGGTGGTGAATTGACGTGATCCCAGTCTATGGCATCTATGTCTAGATATAATGACTTTGTTGGATCGGTTGGATTGTGGATGGGGGTGGTTAAGTCAATGGAGATCATGTTGATGAAATGATTTTGGTCTCCATTACCATGGGTGTGGTGACTCGGACATCCTGGATGATTTTTGTGCTCCGGATCGGGCTCTGGAGGTATTGGCATGAATGGATCGGCCCTATGTGCGGAGAGGATGATAGGGTCTACCCTCGACACTGATCTCGCTATAGGGTCTCTGGGTGGAAGGTGCTCTCTGTATGCCCAAAGTGGTGGATGCAGCACTTGGTCCAATTGTGTTGGGTTTAGGTGCCACCTATGCCTTGGCCCTATGTTTAGCTATTCAAACATGTCATCAATATCCAGGGGGTATTGTTGCTGCATCTGTCGCATGTGATTGAGATATGCCATCTCAATTTCATCTTCATAATCACTATCGGAGATCCAAAGGCCTTCATTGGTTCCAACAACTATTTGCGACATGTGAGGCTCATCCTGCTCGAGCAAATTGATCTAGCCCCATCGGGGTTGTTTCGCTCTCTACGGGGGGACCTAATTTTCTTGAGGTGGCACTTGCTCGATTGGAGCATCCAAAGGGAACATTGCCAAGAGGCTTTCTTGATAATCATCCATGGGGGTCACTTGTGAGTGATTGCTATCCGATTCGAAGGGGTCCCATGGTGCTACCTCATATTCTGACTCATCTTCTGAAGATCCTTCTTGACCTTGTCTATATCCCCCTTGTAGGTGAGCTCTCGAGATTTCTCCTTTCTCGATCAAAGGGAAGGGGTTGCGAAGGTCCACAAGGTTGGTTGCCGATAATGGGAGATAATCCCCCAATGTATATGTTGTGTTAGGATTGGCATATGGATCTAATGCCAACCCATCCTTGTTGCCTATCCCTAGGCCTTGCATGTTCTCTACCAAGATGTCCAGGGGTAGGGGGTGGTTGAACCCTACTCCTGACTTGTCGTATGGCATCTGATATCTTGGTTGGCAAAGAACGTGCACTCCTTGCTCATATCTGCCTAACCCATATCCATGCCAATTGCATTGGCCAAGATATCTCAAAGTGAAATCTGGGTTGGACAAATAGTTGACGTCTTCAACAAAGGGCTCTTCATCTTCGTCTTCTTGCATGTAAGGTTCAATGCCATTATCAAGGCCCCCATATACAAAGTTTGTCTGGTTTGGCGGGTAGCCTAGAGGAACAATAGTGCCTATGGGGAGGCGAGGTCTCCCCATGTCCTGCATGGACTCAAGTGCGGGTGTTGCCACAATGTTCCACACCAGATACTCCCCCAGGCCCGTGTTGGCCATCTCAACAGTGATTGTTGGTGGTTGAGGGGGAGGGAATGGGAGTTCTTCCTGAGTCCACTCCATGTTAGGTGAACTAGGCATCTCGACTTCCATTCGGCTAGGCATCTCTTCGATAGAGATGGTTGAGACTGATGGCGGTGCCTCTTCCAGGGGTTTCTTCCCATTGTCCTTCGATGTGGCCACCGTAGGTGGCATCATCGATGAAGGACCAGATGATGAAGATGGACCCGACTGGGGATTTGATGGACTTAACAATGGGGATGTATGCGGAATCGAACCCTGTTTAGATGGATTCAACTAAAAATCCAAATGTGTTGATGGAAGGGTCGATTGCGGCATCAGCTGCACCGTATTGCAATATTTGAAGGGTTCTAAGTCCATCGGGACTACATGCACCTGCCCTTCAAATGTATACTTTAAGCATTGGTGGGCTATCGAAGGGACACACTTCATGTCCCTGATCCATGGCCAGCCCAACAAAATGTTATAAGCCATCTCACCCTCCAAGATGTGGCACAATGTAGGAATAGTCTTTTGTCCCACTTGGATGGGTAGGACAATTGTGCCAACTATCGAGCATATCGCATCATTGAATGCTCGTAGAGTGTAGGTGGAGGCCACGATGTGAGATGCTGGCAACTTCAGATGTTTCAATGTCACTATTGTAATGATATTACTGGACGAGCCAGTGTCCACCAACACCCTCTTATATGGAATCCCGTTGACCCATGCAATGACGTGCAGGGGTGGATCCGCCATGTCACCAGATTTCAATTCATCCTCTCTAAAGGTGATGACTGGCTCGGTGCATCTTTTGACATGTCCCACAAAGTTGTTGAAAGAGTTTGCTTCATGGGGCTGCAACTCGATGGCTTTTAATATCTCCATTAGAGCCTCCCGATGGGGTGATGATTGTTGTATGAGCTCGTAGATGGAGAGCCTAGCCGACGTGGTCCTCAAACTCTAGGTGAGTTTGGTCCGAATTGTGGCCATTGGTCTAGGTGGAGGAGGTTGCGTAGGGTGTTGTTGTGGTTGTGACATTGTTGGCACCTCTCCTGTAGCTACCGTGGGGGCAGCTGTGCTCGGGTACCTTTTGTTTTGAGTCACTATACTGATCATCCCTACATACCCCTGCATGGGGTAGTTCTATGTCACCTCATTGACTTGTAGGGTCTTTGCTTATGCATCATGGGCAGGCAGGGGGTCTTTGAAGACCTCCATATATTGGTTGTTTGGTGCTACTTGATTATCCACCACTAGCATCTTGTTGTCGATTAGGTCTTGCACGAAGCTTTTGAACTTCCAACATGCATAAAGATCATGTCCCTTCTATCGATGAAACTTACAGTACAAGTCTTCCCTATAACCCTTGGGTTTTGGCGCGTTGGGGTCTACAGGTCGACTCTCTAGAAAGTTCATCAAGTTTGCCGCTAACAAGCGGTCAAACAAGGAGTCTTTAGACTCTATAAAGGGTGTAAATTGTCGCCTAGGGTGACGCTGCTGATTTTGATCTTGTCGATGGTTTTCCCTTTCATAACTGTCAAGAGGGACCACCTGATAGTTAGCCTTTTGGGGCTGTGTTGCTTGTGTAGGCTTAGGTACATTTATAGCAACCTGATTGACCATGGTGGGTTTCGGTTGCATGGTCCCTGTCTTGGCATTTTTAGACCATTCTTTCTTCTTTGGCTTGGCAATCTCGCCATCCTGAATCTTGATCTCCTCAATGATTCTGGCTTGCACCAGAGCTTCCTCTAAAGTGGCATATTGTTGTAGCTGCAATAGCATGGAGATCGATCTCAAATAGCTCTTTGAGAACATTTGGGTAAGGTCGGCCATAGGAGGGAGGTAGGGCAGCTTTGAAAGCAATGTCCTCCATCGATTCCCATAGGCTGCCATGGTTTCTTCCTCATACTACCTGAGGCTAGCTAGGTCACTTAGTGATGCCTTCTTCTTGGTGTTGAAGGTGAAGCATTCGAGGAACGCATCCACTAGCTGATCTAAGTTACTGATGTTGTGCTTTGGCAATTGAGTGAACCAATCCGAGGTAGGGCCTACGAACATGGTTATAAATGTTCTTAACAACAAAGCATCATTGTCCTGAATGCCAAAGCATTGGCTCAAGAATCTAGTCACGTGCTCTTGGGCATCCTCCTCACCTCTAAATATTGCCAACTGGGGCAGCTTAAAGTGTTCAGGGTATGGGGGTGCTGGCACTGACGGATGCACTGGGTGACTATGGAGTTGGCGTAAAGTGGGCTTTTGGGGCCCAGAAGTCTTGGTCTCCATAGACTCTAAGCGCTCTAGCAGCGCTTTATATGCATCAAAATATTTGATCTCTTCCTCCTTGGTTAGTTCCCATTGTGGGTTGTGGGAAACTTGAGGCCTATGGAGGGGTGGCCGGATAGCACCCCCTCTGCCTTGGTAGGGCATTTCGGCCCGCTCTTCTTCTTGCTCATACTCCTCATAGGCTTCTTGAGGAGTTTCTGGGTGAGACCTATAAACATGGGTGGGTCCCCGTGGAGGGTGCCCATCATTGTTCCTGGGAGTGGCCTCCCGCTCAGGTCTAGGAGGTCTCGGAGGCAACACTTGGTAAGGTCATGGGGACCTATCTCGCACCAAGGGGTTGCGCCTCTCATATAGTTCTACTCTTTGGGTGCGAGGGGTTGGAACCCTCTCAGGCATAGTGTTATGGAGCAGCTCATCTGTTTGATGCCGAATGCGCTCTTTGCTAAGGTGATACAGGTGCTCCAACTATTGTTGGTCTTGCTCAAGCTGCGTGATTTGTGCTTGGTGGGTGGCATGTTTGGAAAATTCCAAGTCAATTTGTTCCATCGTCTTAGGTCTAGGGGGCCTAGATGCCTCTCCTACATATTTATCTCGATCGTGATGATCCGAGATCTCTATAGGTCACTTTCCTCTATCGAGGTTGGTGGCATTCACCCGAGGTTCTGGCCTCAGTAGGTGATTCTGGTAGATAGCAGGTGCGGAGGCGCATTGCTCCCATGCTATGTATTGCTCTTGAGGAATGTGATAGTCTTCCTCATGCTCCCTTTCGTATATGTGAAAGGGGCGGGCGAGTTGGCTCGCCCTGTCTGAAGAGCCTTGTGCTCTGGATTTGGCTTATTATTCCTAACAGTGATGAGGGGTAGAGGAGGGATGACATAATCATGTGGCCTCTCCTCATGGACCCTATGCTATTCTAGCACTTCATTGCATGGTGGCCACTCATACCGAGCATCTAAGGGAGCCTTCCCATTTATATTGAGTGCCACGTGTAGGGACTCCTCCTGAAAGGGTCTATGTTGGATGGGAGTGCCCCTCGAAGGGGTGCCTCTATAGTCCCATTCTAAAATGGCATGATGTGGACTATCTTGTGGGTCGGGCCGCCAAGGTGGTATGACCAAGTCCTTGGGGCTATAGCGGAGGTGACTTGTGCCCCCTTGTACACTCTTCGTAGCTCCTGCCCGTGATTGGGCTTGGCTACGGGTGTACACCATGGTGGTGTCTCTCTACAATCTACGTAGGGTTTTATCTTTTTTTATGAATTTTTTTTTATGCTACACTAAACAAACAGGAGCCACACAATCAAAGAAGTGATTATCTCATTTATAGATTAAAAGTGTGCCCTAAATCTGGTTTAGTGTGTTTTGATTTTTGTTTTGAAAGCTTTGTAAAGAACGTGTTGTTGTATATGCAATATGATGTCTCTTATGTCTCCCAAAATGGTCGCCCCTTCGATATACCACTTCCAGGCCATTATACCAAACCTCTCAATATACCCACCCTTACGTGAGGGAAACTATTGGTACGCGAGAGCAGAATGGTACGTGGAACATAGGCGGTACGAAAGGGGGATCACCCTATTTTTGACACCTACCATAGAAGACTTATCCTCATGCACTGGGAATCACCCCAACTACACTCGGTCAGCTTTCATCAGGATTTACGTCTAGCAATAGTAGCGATCGGGGTTATGGATGCAAAAATTCAAGCCAAGGTGGTGATGAAATCCACCGTTGGTCTTGATCAAGGGTTGGGGTTTTATGACCAACTCCTTGTTGTTTAAATTACCATGTGGTGTGTGGGGTTCTTTTTAATTTGCATAAATGAAGAAAACAAGCATTAAAAACTCTCCTATGCAAGCAAATAACCAGAAAATAGAAAACAGAAAGCAAAAAATGACAGAAGGTGTTTAGGACCCCTACCTCTTCTCTGCCCAAATTGGATGGCTCTGAGTTTCTGCCCTAAAACTGCATAGAGAGCTATTCATCCCTGGGTGGGATGAATAACAGAATTGTATTCATCACAGGGTGGGGCGAATGCCCATTCATCCCTGGGTAAGACGAATTCCAGCTCTGTACTCGTCACAGACTGGAACGAACAATAGTCCAACGTTTGAAAACTTGGTACCTGCAAGCAAAAACAAGCAATTTTTGATCAGAAGTTTGATCTCAAAAATAGAGGATAGGGTCCCACCATGATCGCCACTGAAAGCATGAGGATACGGAAGAAAAAAGGAAACACCAAGTGCGATGCAAGCGAAGCCAAAGATAACGCTAAATCCTATGAATTGAAAATGCATGAAAGGAGAGAAACATAAACGAATTGAAACCAGATAGAAAGCAAATATGGAATACAACCCTTTTTATTAATTTTCTTTAAATCTTGGTTACAACATGTCTCCTCCCTTTTCAGGGGCTAGGAGCGTTAAATAAGGTTTCGTTACACCATGGGTGATATGCCTTCTTCCGCGTGCCCACATGTAAAATGGGTGGACCAAACGTTGCCATCGCTTGCATGAAAGGGTCTTTGATTCTTTTGTTGCTCCTCCGATGTCGAGATCCTACGTTCAAGGAAATAGAAAACAATCAGTAGCACCTACGGATGAAATGAAACATGCAATCCCCAAGCCTAAGATTAGTGCATGCAAAAAATAAATAAAATGACAACTAAAATAGATCAAAATGAGCTAAAAACTTGATAGAGGCATGAGAACATCACCGGGAAGGCACTGCAAAAAGAACAGTCAAAAAATTCACCATGGATTTCTAATCGCTCCGGGGTGGGACGATTAGACCTACAACAAAATGTCAGAAAGCACTGTCCCAAATGTCCCATCCAGGAGGCTCCAAATCACCTACAAAGTTGGGGGTTAGGTAAAATGGGGTATTTTGGAAAGACCCAGAAGGTCATATTTTGCCAATTCGGCCTCTATCACCGAGAATTTGATGATGCTACCTGCATGTTAGCGAAAGCGAGAAATAACAAAAACATGATCAAAACTGCTCAGAATTACATGAAATTTGAATGCAAGCCTATCTAAGAAACCTAGAATAAAATGCAAAAATAACAGAACTGAAATCTGCTATAGATTTCTAATCGCTCCGGGTGGGGCGATTAGGACTGTAGTAGTGTGGGGGGCACCCGGGGCAGGACGCCCACCGTTTGGGGCCTGATTTTGGCACCAATCCACTTGGGATGGGTCCAAAACCTCTTGTGGGGTGTTGTCGGAAAATTTGGGTGGGATACTATGGCCAAATATTGGGTTTGGGGTCCGGATTGCGCTTCCAATAACCACCCAATGACCTCCCTTCCAAAAGAGAGATCAAGGATGTGAAAGGCACAATCAAAAGTGAGTATGCAAAATGGCAGCACTTCATTGCTCAAAATTCTCCTTCTCTGTATATTTTTGGGGTGAGAAGACTCACCATTTTATAGACCTTACGGTCTCTGTGTATGAGCATGCAGAGGCGCCACTTGGCAATCATGCCTTCCCAGGGGGGAGAAGATTCCTCCCTGATTAAGGGCTCCATGACTGCCTCTGTAACTGCCTCTAGCACTCCAAAATGCTCACTCGCACTCCCATGCAATGAAGGAGGAGTTAAGTGGCGGATCTGGGCTGCCATTTGTCGAGATTTGACCTTTTGCCCATCAAACCTGCTATTCGCCCCACCCAGGAGCGAATACTGCTAATCGTCCCTGGGTGGAATGAATACCAGTTTGTAATCATCCCTGGGTGGAACGAGTATGGAGCAGAGTGCCTGAAAGGTGCCAAATTGACCTCTGACCTTCCAAAACTGCTGTGAGAGTGGTTAGGACCACTGTTTAACCTCTGGGGGCTGCCCTGGGGGCTGTGTGTGTCAACTCGATCAGTGTTTGCAGTCACATAATCGGATTGGTGTTGTTTTGGTGTCTACACTATATGACAAGAGAAGATGTAGAATGGAAAAAATATCACGAAATTCATGTAAAGTATGACAAGTAGTCATGCAATATAAGCAAACAAACAAAATACAAGATGAATAAGGAAGATGTGAAATCATGCTTAACATCATTTTAAGTGCATTATGTTCATTGGTTATTTAAGTTATTTTTCACATAACGTTGCTAAATGATATGCTCCTAAGCTAAACTTGACCATTATGACGAAGGGGCCTAGTCAATTGGGCTAGAACTTGCCTTTCAAATGTGTCCAAGCATTAGTGTTATTTTGGTTTTCTTTGAGAATATGGTCTTCAACTCTAAAAGGAGTGCAAACTCTCTCAGAGTAAGATGTCTTGAGCCTATTTTGATAGGCTCGAAGATGATCTAAGACATGGATGCATTTTTCATCCAATAAATCCAATTGGTTTAAGTTATCTAAATGAAATTTGACATATATTTTGATTGTGTGGTATTTATTAGTGATAATAGTGATGATACAAGGGACTAATCCATTAAGAAAAAAATACTATGAATGATATATTCATGAGCCATATCACAAAGATTATCCTCCTCAATAGATTCTCTGTTAGTTGCTAAACTAAATGGAAGTCAAAACATTCTTCAATTATGTTGTCCTTATTAGTGATAGGGACAAGGACTCCTAATTGCTCAAGATATTTAGGATACATAGGAATGGAATCCACTTGAGAACTAGAAGAGTCAACATGGGTGACACAAGGTATCAACCTATGAAAGAAGAAGCTATTTCAGAGTACATCTTCATGATTCATATCACAAAGGATATCCCATTTGGTATACTCCCATAGGATTGAAACTAACTCAATGTGTACCAAATTTATCACATTGCAAAAAAAATGTTCAAGGGAAAAGGTGGTCCCTCAACCTCATTACTCCACTCTAGTGGCCACGATGATCCATAAATTTAGCATAAGTAATGATTTGATCATCATCAATAAATAAGGGTTATATTTTTTTGGGGATGTACCCTATGCCACATTTTTGAGGCCAAAACTTAACTTTCAAAAGCACTTGAATACCTTTCTGTTGTGGCTCCAAACCCCTACCTACATATCCCATACTATATATGATTTGCTTAGTAATTGTGTAATCATTGGATAGATAACAATGGACAAAGGTTCTCTCTACTAGAAAGGGGTTTCTACCATGGATATTTTCTTCTTGGGATGTAACCACGTAGACAAAGATACACATGCCAATATATAATTCACCCCTTTTATGAGGTAAAACCATAGTTCAAGGTGAAGGTGGTAGCTTTGCAAGGGTTGGTTGGAGATAGAACTTATATCCTGCTAAGATTGTTGAGTCATTTGAGATTGAGCTTGTTGCCTTGTAGTAGCTATTATTATACCCACCATGTTTTTGTAGGGAGGTGGCACATTATGATATGACACTTGATTGGTTGATTTTTTTCCATGATTAGGTAGGGTATTTAAAAAAATCCCCATATCTTGATTAGTTATGGGTACCTATTGAGTAGGAGGTTGATTAGTTGGAGGTTTATGGTTAGGAGTAGGTTGGGATTCATTCACAACAAGACAAACCTCATCTATTAAATCTAGAACCATGTGTTTGAACCTCTTGAATTCATCATGTGCCCTTCCACCCTATGATACTCATAATATTGATCGGGTTGTCTTATGGGAGGCGTTTCAATCATATTAGCTTCCAAAATTTGCTTAAGGACCAACAAAATAGGTTGGTTGAGTCTAGTAACATTACTTGGTGGGGGTTTTGGGGGTTTGCTATGTACCAACTTCCTAAAGGTACTAGAAACATTAACATTGTTGATTTGCATGTTATCTGTTATCCCATCACCAATGATATGCTTATTATTATATTGAGTTTTTATGGTCCTTTCTTATTATTTCCTTGGTTTGAGCTAATATCTTCAAATAAGAGCCTTCTCTACTATTATTTCCAAATATATTGCTTGTTTGAAAGAGTTAATGGTTATTGTTTCCAACTCATATGTGATCTGTTCTTGTAAATTTCCAATAAATATTCCTAACATGTCTTGAGGAGTTAGGGTGTATCTTAATCGTCCAACTAAAATTCTCCATAAAGAGAATAATTTTAAGAGACATTCATATTTACCTTGTTTCAAAAGGTATAAATATTGTATGGTTACTCCTTTCTTCACATAAGCTCCAAATTTCTAAACAAATAACTTATTTTTTTCCTCAAAGTTTCTCAAAGAATGATAGGGTAGTTGATAATACCATTCCAATGCCATACCACAAAGGCTTTTAGAGAATATTTTTAGCAACAATATATCATCATATACAATATCATGGCATGCTATTCTAAACATCCTTAAATGTTCAATAAGGTCCTCTATTCCCTTATAAATGGTTAAGATCGATATTAAAAAGTGCTTGGGGTAGGGCCTACAGGCTACCATAGGATCTAGGGGTTGATTGCACATTTCCTTATAGTTATAAGTGAAACTTAGAGCTTGAAGTGTATCCATTATCAATGCCAATTGTTTCACTATACTTGTCAAACTTTACATGTTTGGATTGTTGTTGTGCAATACCCCTATATTTCGTAAAGGTGGGTTATAGGTAGGTTGTTGAAAGAAAACTTGGTTAATGTTGGAGGTATTAACAATGTTATGATACAGGTTATGAAATGAGATATTTTGTGTAGTATTTTGCTATGGGAAAAAAATGCATTTGGTAGAACAGAAGGAATTTTAAAAGGAGGAACATTATGAGATGGAAATTGACCATTATTTTGGTATGCACTACGAGTTTGAAGAGGTTTTGAAACTCCTCAATGGTGGTTGTTGTAGTAGCATATGTGGGTTTATGAAATAGATTAATATTAGGATAAAATTGAAATAATGGATTGATATGAAAGTTTTGAGGAGAATTGACTTGATGATGAGACATTCCAACTTCATTTAAGTGGGTGTTTCTTTCCAAGTCTTCATTCAGGGCTTGCCTATATTTTCTAAAGAAATTCAAGAGCTGATTATGTGATTTAAAAATGACTTGATAATGAGGTCCTTCAACAGGATTAGAGTCATCACCAACCTCTACATTCTCTTCTTTATCTAGATAGGGATCCTCCCTATCAACCTCATCCTCCTCATGAGATAGAGGATTCTCTTTCACTTACATCATCTTTCTATTATTCCTAAGGTTTTGGGCCATAAGATTAAGAGAAATAGATGGGGAGAGGAGGATGAAAAAATAACACAAAACACACAAGACACAAAAAGAGTTTTTTATATTTTGTTTAGTTTTTTCTAATCTAGGTAAACAAATTTAAATAATGTTTCTTACAGTTTAAAACCCAAATAAATAGAGATAAAGGAAAAATACTTCCTATATATCCACTAAAGACATGTTTTACATTCGGTTCACCAAATATGTAGAGGGGAAAAAATACCCATTGGTTACAATTCACGGTGGATTCATTGGAAGTCAAGGCGACCATAGGGCTATTGTATTTCATCTACACTTGGGGGCTTGGGGATTGAAGGGTTCACCAATAATAGTTCAAGGAGTCAATCCAATTCTAGGATGGAAGGTTTGATGTGTTTATTTTGCGAGCACCTGATGAGAGATTAATTATTACTGATTTTTGTATCAGAATTACTTGTTTTACTAGAATAATTGATATGTTTTTACATGTTATTATCAATAAAATGTGAATTATTAATGGAAATGGTTAAATATGGTAATATGATATTTATGGTTAACTTACGTCAAAATTGCCCGAGTTTTGAGTTAAATGCAGGTAAATGATGAAGAAGTTACAACATGTACCTCGAACATGAAGAAGAACCACTAGCAGTTGGTAAAATTCAGCAGATGGTCTCAAATTACTGAAGGTAGTTACCAAAAGTAATTACTGACGGTAATTACTTAAGGTAAAAGATCACTTCTGAGGAATTACCTCCATCAGGTTATTGACCGTGGATGGCACAATGTGGACGACATAGCATGGACAACATAATCAAATGGATGACAATCAAATATCTTTATTGTTTCAACATATCTTGCTTCTCCATTATGGTTACGAGAATATCTCCAGTTGATAAAACCTTATGAAAGGATTTGTAATGATTTTATTTGTAAGTTGTAAAAGTTGTTAAGACTTCCTAAAATAAAGGAATTGAAAAGTCTTACACAAGCATATTGTGAGTTAGATAAATAATATTCTATGTAGGTGCCACTTGGACCAATAGGAATATTTGTAGGTCCAAGATAAAATAAAGTTTATTTAGTCTTAGGTTATCTTGTGATCTACGTACAGTCATCATTCCACAATTCAAGCAAGACAAATACGTGGAAAAAGTTGTGCGTATTGTATTAGTTTAGTATAAAAATACATCAAAAACTAGGAGAACTCCTCCTGCTGCATTATTCATTATATACAACATTGTTCTGAATTAATTATGTTACAGACTACTCTATGGAGCTTGTACAGTTGAATCTTCAACAATAAAATAGTATTTCTTCAAATATGGTAACTTGTATCAATTCTATTATTTGCTTATTCTCTGCTTTGAATCTATAAATATTTGTAACCTGCATTCATAGATTATGTATAAATATTAGTATAAAATCATAAAATTTAGTTACTGATAGAGTAAACTAGGGGAAAAGAACTTACACTGCCACTTAGGAGGCAGGGCCCACTCCTAATCGATAGTCCCTGAGCTCTTTCGCCCCTGCATTAGATTAGAATTAGTTAGATCTACATTATAAAATACATAAAATATAGAAATTGCACGAGGATCCTCATAATTAAAATACACCATAGATTGCATTTATTTACCATATTTTGCATAATTCATACCTGCATAATTTTATATTTCTTTTTGTACACGTGTACGCATGAATTCTAGACTGGAAATTGAGCTAGACTTAGTATTAATTTCTACGATCATATCTATACAGGATTGCTACTTTTTAAATCTAACCTAGATTTCCCTCGGATTGATAAAATTAAATGTAAGCTTCTACAACCGATCATTTTGGCATCGTTGTCGAGGAAAGTAGCATCATAGTAGTTGATCAGAGAAGTCATTGGCAATGCAAAGCGAGAGGACTTACTTGTATGTATGAAATCTTGTGGACACATGAGCCCCTGGTGTATGCATACGAGTTAGAGTGGTTATCGACTTAGCTGGTACACATGAGACCTACCTATCATGGGTAGCTAACAACAAGCCCCGCCTTACGACATTGTCAGGTTCCTTTTTCATAAAGATTTCATGTTTCACTACTTTCCTAGATTAAATTTCTTTTCTGCAATTTGTTTTCTGCAATTTCCTTGCTTTGGGTAATTATTATTGTTTAGTTGATGTAGGATCCTATGAGAAAGAAAAGGAAGTAGGTGAATGCCGAAAGTAACTCCTGTTATTTATAGTAGGAATTAGTTACATTGAGTGACACAACTGTAATGAAAGCCCTCCTAGTCAAAGAAACAATAAGAAGTTACCTTTTATTTTAGCAATTTTATTTCAGCAATTTTATTTCCACCGAACTATTACTAAAATTAGTTGTACGGATTCATTGACCGTGGATCGCACTTAATTTTAGTAGTATTAGGTCGTATTTTTCCCTAATTATACTAAGTTTGGTTGTATGGATTCATTGACCGTGGATCACATCTGAATTTAGTAGCATTAGGTTTTCCCTAATTTTGCTAAAATAGGTTGTATGGATTCATAGACCGTGGATCGCATCTTATTTTAGTAAGCATTAGGTCTGTTTAAAATTATACATATTTCTTTTCTTTTTCATTTTGTTAAAAGTATATATAAATTCTGAATTTTATATTTAAGTAAATAGTAGGATTGAAATAGAAAAACAAAATCACAAAACTTTTGCATAATCAAAATAGAAATTTACAGCTCAACGGTGATCCTAGAGTTTTGCCATTATGATCTAAATATTGTTAGGGTTTTACCGCGCTAAACCGTAACCTCACAATTCTTAGCCTACAAAGACAATAGTTGATCTCATTAGAGGTGATCCTACTTGACAAGTAGTTGATCTGCTAAGTTGTACACTCCTATCTTGTTGTGCAAACCAAAAAAAAAAATCTCCTAAACCGGTATAGATAGTCACAGGGAGAGATTGTTGATTACCTCTCATACTTGAGAAGAATGGAATTCCAGAAGATAACACAAGTCTCAAGAGATAACAACATTAGCTTCATAGAACACACTAAAATGCTTGAGGCTAAAATAGCAGAATTGCAAACAGAACTTGAAAAGCAAAAATTATACATTGCACAATTACATTCACAATCAACAGTAAACAATGTAGTTCAGGAAAGAGTGCCTTGTGATTCTTCTACCTCCCTTGATGAATTCCACCAATTTGGACAACCTTCCCTTCCATTTGTTCAAACTATACCTAATAAGGTTGAAGTGCCCCTATCTAATAACCTGCCATATGAGTCTGTAATACCTTTACAGTTCCATGCTCCCTCTAAAGAACAGTATTCTCAAGCTGAACAAAATCCTTATATCTCAAAAATATTCGCCAATTCAATATTCACAACTTTGATGAAGTCAGCTTTTTCAGTGTTCATCTTTGTCATGATAATAAATGGATGGTCATTTTTGTCTACCCTTGATGAATTACCAGTTTTTGAGCTGATTTCATACTTAAAGTTTCAAGCATATCGTGAGGAAGGACTATGCTTTCTCTATGGTGATGGTTTTGTGAGATATGTTGCCTTACAAGAAGGGAGTACTGAGTGGCATCACAAGCACACTTATGGAGCAGTGGAAATTCACAAAATTCATTGGGTTTATAGTTTTCAAAAAACAAAGAGGGTATGGATCTTCCAGAAAACTTGGACAACGATGAGTTCCTTGACATATGGTATGATGTTGTTTTCTAAGTTTCGACACTTTTTAGAAACTATATTGATACAATGGAAAGGTCCATACAGACTCAAGAGCATGTTCTGACATCATTTGTCCCTTCAACCATAAAAAAAATAATAAAAAAAAAATATAATATATATATATATATATATATAATAATAAATAAATAAATAAATAAGTAAATAAATAAAAATAAATCTGACTTTGAAAACCTTCTCGGAGGCAAAAGTTAGACAGGGTATAGGTGAAAACTAGCATAGTTGGCAGTCATACTCTGATATATATATATATATATATATATATATGATTAAAAAAAAAGGAACAATTAATATATATAAATATATAATAATATAATTATTATATAAAAATGATTATGCTTCCTTTATTTCATCATGAAGTATCTACATTCTTTTCTATTTTCAGTCTTCAAAGTTTTTCAAGAAAATTTCTTATTATAAATTTTTGTAGAGAAATGATGACCACATGATATATAGTACCTTGTTGCTAGATGAAATCTAAGTATTTTTCAAATATTCAAATTCTATCTGGTATATTGAACAAAATTCTCATTGAAAATAGAACAAATATTTTGAAATGTTATAAGTAACTTCTAGATGATTAAGTTTTCTCTTTTAACCACACACACAAACACATTTAAAAGACATTGTGACATTTTGGAAAATTAACTCATGTATTATATTTTCCATAAGTGAAATGTTTCCCTTGCTCATCTATTTATATGCATGGTCTAGATTACTAATGGATTGGCAAAAGGACAAGCTCGCCCTATCCCATAAAAAAGAGAAGAAAAAAGAGAGAAAAAGAAAAAAAGAGAAAAAGAGAGAAAAATTCCCTTGCTCCTCATCTAATCGAGCAAGTATCCCCCCAAATTCTTGTTCTCTATAAATAAACAAGAATTCAAAAGCTCAAAAAGCCAAATATACACTCTTGCTTCTCCTCTAAATAAGCAAGAAGCTCAAAAAGCACTATAAAATCCCTTGCTAAGCAAGTATCCCAAATAAAGTCTAAAAAAAAAGGGGGCAAAAAGAGCTTGAATCCCTGGAATTCTTAGTATTTCATATACCATGGGATATTATTTCTCAAAGATATCCTTACGTATCAGCAATAAGTCTGGATAAGACCTCTAGATGCTTATAATATCAGCTAACTTTTGGCATATATAATCCTTGTTGTTCTTTAACCTTTACTCATAATGGGGAATGAATCTTCACTACACACACAATTGGTTTTGAAAGAAAACTTGAACATACTAGGACAACTCTAACACTAAATTGATTTGTGATAGAAGTAAATGAAGTTTCTTTCAGTATGCCTAGAATGTTGTTTGATGACTTTGAAGAATTCACCTAGAAACATCCTATGCAATACCTAATAGTCAATTATTTTTCACAAGTACTATGATTTCAAAATTCTCTCCAAAAACATGGCCTATACCTACTATACTTTTCCTTCTAAAATTCCTTAGTATTATCCATGTTTTCTAATGACTGACAATAACAACTTCTTAATGACATACATGAAGCATAATCTCCAAAATTTTATACATCCACCCCATATATTAAAATATTACTATACTTCCTTTGTTTTGGCTATATAGCCAAAATTAAAGTCTAGGGGAGGGAATAATTAAAAATGTATATAGCTTATAATATAGTTTGGAAGTGTATATAGTTTGAGGGAAGAAATAATATTAAAAATATAGGTAAAATTCTCTTAATAATATGTGTAAATACCTTCCGTAAATACTTTCCGTAAGTAGTTTTTGTAAAAAAAATATTTTTAAATTGAAAAAAAAAAAATATATAATATTAATATATTATAATATTTAATTATAATGTCTAATCTATTTATATATTCATAAAAAATATATATTAGTAAATATAAGGTATTTATAATATATTTAATAATATAATATATATATTATTAATATAACTATAATTTAATATAACTATTTATATAACATATATTTAATAATATAAATAACATATTTAATAACTATTAATAATATAATATAAATATTTTAAATATCTATATAATATTATAATTATTCGAAAAAATATAACATATCTTATATATCTTATATTATAAAACATATATAATAAATTATATAATACATTATATTATAAATAATATTATATATATTATAACATAATCCAGAGCGCAACATACCCGATAGTTTAGCCTAGCTATTATTATGGCCATAATACCATAATATTTAGACCGACCTAACAAAACCCATAAAACCTAACCTATATGAAACACCTAAACATAACATAACCTAACCTATACGTAACCTATAACATAACCTAAACATAACCTAACCTAAACGTACCCCATAATCCCATATTATTAAAAAAAAAAAACTTATACCATGACCTATACCATAATACAATGTTCGGCCATCGCAAACGAAGGAAGGTAGGTGGCATAAAAAAATCTTGCCACGTGTCAAAATGCTAATCCTACCGCGTATACACATGCAAGAAGATTTGGACCGTCGATTTTTTAAATCTAATCAACGGATCGCATGGTATTTGCGTTCAACCAATGGTTTAGAAAGTCACGGATCGTTCTTTCCACCGTTGATTATATAACGATCAATGGCCATTAGACATTCTGAACAAACACAAAGCATGGTAATAAGGTGATGAACCTCCACCGTCGATCGTAGCTAGGGTAAAGGGTTAGGGTAAAAGGTGGCCAGTTTCTTCGCCACCAAGCTTTTGCCTTCTATTTTTGATGCTGCATGTAGCCATGCAGACAGAGGCACTAAAATTTTTTACCAATCTGTGTAGGAAATCCAAAAATTTTGTGTAAACCTGATTAAATTTATCCTAGTGCTATGCTCTGCAATGCCCTGAGTTTCTTCTGCGATTGACGAGGCGGGTGACAAAAAAAATTGATTGAGAGTAAATTACGTGAGGTGGCCGCGACTTTCTTCTACGATTGCGATAAGCGACAGGCGACAGGTAAGATATTATTTTTTCTTCTTCCTTATTCTTTCTTTTTTTCTTCCCTGTTATTAAAAGGTACTTTTTTGTTTTTAATCAGAGTTCTCCGAAGATTAGGCTTAATAAATTATTTTTATTTCAAATAAGTTTAGAATCCGTCATTAGGGTTTTGAGAAAAACTTATTTTTAGGGTTTTATCTGCTAATACGTATTTTCGTAATTCATATTTTTGTAATACGTATTTTTAGGAAATTTTTAGGGTTTTATATGAAATAGATTATCTGCTAATATGTTTTTCTGTACAAATTATGTATTTGCTTTCGTAAGCCTATTTTTTGTACAAATTACGTATTTGCTTTTGTAAGCCTGTTTTCTGTACAAATTACGTAAGCTTGTTTTCTGTATAAATTATGTATTTTTAGCTCTACCTTCACTGTATAATTTACGTTTTAGTATTGTTCTTTTAAAAAAAACAAAGAAAAAAAATTGTACCCTGTATATTTTCAATACTAAAAACATAAAAAAAAAAGAAAAAAAACTCATAAAAAAATATATAAACATAAAAAAAAGAGAAGGGTGTTTTATATCAAGAAATTCTTGCTAGCCTCTAAAACTACTCCCGTGTCTTCCAATATTGCAGGATCTCTGTAATCACAATGCCCAAGCCTGTATTCCAAAAACGTAGCGAACCATCTTCCATTGACACACAAAGTCCGAGTGACTTTGTGATCGAACTATTTGAAAATGCTCGCTGGTGGGAGGTGCTTACCAAATTTAAAGGACACAATGTAGGGGTAGCACAACATTTTATTCTGAATTGTAATCCTAATACTATGGTCACTCATGTCGAAAATCTAAAAATAAAGATAACCCCAAGTCTGATTTTTGAGATTTTAAACCTGTCTGAGGTTGGTGCACTCTTTTACAAAAATACTAAAAGTGTCACTCAGCTAGTAAAGAGATTTGATGAAAAATATTCACTTATAAGAAACAAAGAAGGTTCAATTAGAGGGATAGCAACCTCTACACTCCCTCTTCTTTGGCAAGAGGCAGTTGTCCTCATTATCAAGTTCTTTACTGTTGAAGGTCGAATGTCTATTTTGTCTGCCTATCACATTCAAATGCTTCTTAACCTAAAATACCCTGACAAAGAGGAATGTGTTATTAATCTTCCATACTTCTTATGTCAGTCATTAAAATCTATAGTTTTGAGAGTTAAACCAAAAAATTCTGAAGGACAACCTAAGTTACATTTAATTTCTCATCATGGTCTGATTAAACTTATAATTCTGAAAAAGGCTCATGAAGTAAAAGCATCATGGAGCCAAATTGTGGAAGAGTCTAATGCACCTAAAATTTTGGAGTGCTCCAAATCTGAAGATGCACAATCTACAGAAGAGGAAAGTGACTTTGATGACCATGTTGGAAAACCTAGAAGTTCAAAGAAAAAATGAAAAAATGTTAAATTCAGAATTCAATCCAGGAAAGAAACAAAAATAATAGAAAGTTTTGAAGAAGACCAGGATCCAAAATTACCTGTAAATGAAACTATTGACAAAACCCTGTCTTATCTCAAAGCACAAAATGAATCTCTCCAAACAAAAATTGATAAACTAAGTATGGATTTAGTAGAACAACATAAAATTGTTCAACAAGCTCTTTCTGTGTAGTTCAAATTAATTAAACAACTCAAATACGATAAGGTTACAGGTCCTGCAAATCTTGTCAGTCGATCGCCACCTGTCGAAACTTCCTCGCCAAAACCGTCTACATCCGGGAGAAAGCCTAGGAAATCGGTCAACGCTGGTAAGACTATATCCACTCATAAAATTATTGACTTTTCAAAAATTCTCGATGAAGATAGTTCTCAACAAACTGAGGATATCTCTCAATCGAATGTGCCAGCTAATAAAGACTCCACCTTAGAAGATGAACTGTTGGTTCACAATGAGGATCTCCATTCTTCTCAGGCTAAAGTTGCAAAACAAAAGAGAAGTGACCAGGAAATCGAGCACATTAAGACTGTTACTATAGAAACACTAGCTACAACAACAACTACGGACCAAAAAACTAAAAGACAGGTGCAACAGGTTAAGAAGGAATGGAAATCACCTAGGACAAGAGGACGACCTTCCAAGATCTCAGCCCAGTGATCAATGATCATTAAAAACTTTTTAGTATTTATCAAACTTATATATTTTATATATATTCATTTTATTTCTGAATATGATGTTTAAAAATAGTTTATTTGTATATTTGTACATAAATGGATGGATAGATAGTACCTGCGAAAGACATAAACTATTTTCTTTATATCATATTTTGTTTTCTTTATGTGTTTAGAAATATGTTTAAGTTTAATGCAAATCATTATGATTTTAATTCTTCTAGAGATTATTATGGTTATTGGATTACTATACTTTGATCTCTATACAAGAGATGACAGATTTAATTTTTGATTTGATTGATATTCCGATTCTGTATTATTTCTGTGAAAATTATTGTGAAGTTCTGATACAAAAATGAGCATGTTTTATAAATTCTAATCTCTTGATATTGTAATACTTCTTCTGGAACTATAATGCATGCATAAATATGTTATTTCCCTTATATTTATCTTTTCTGTATGCATGAGGACATGCATAAGCTTTAGTCTGGGGGAATGATGAGAGATTAATTGTTACTGATTTTTGTATCAGAATTACTTGTTTTACTGGAATAATTGATATGTTTTTACATGTTATTATCAATAAAATGTGAATTATTAATGGAAATGGTTAAATATGGTAATCTGATATTTATGGTTAACTTACGTCAAAATTGCTCGAGTTTTGAGTTAAATGCAGGTAAATGATGAAGAAGTTACAACATGTACCTCGGACATGAAGAAGAACCACTAGCAGTTGGTAAAATTCAGCGGATGGTCTCAAATTATTGAAGGCAGTTACCAAAAGTAATTACTGATGGTAATTACTTAAGGTAAAAGATCACTTCTGAGGAATTACCTCCATCAAGTTATTGACCGTGGACGACACAATGTGGATGACATAGCATGGACAACATAATCAAATGGACGACAATCAAATATCTTTATTGTTTCAACATATCTTGCTTCTCCATTATGGTTACGAGAATATCTCCAGTTGATAAAACCTTATGAAAGGATTTGTAATGATTTTATTTGTAAGTTGTAAAAGCTGTTAAGACTTCCTAAAATAAAGGAATTGAAAAGTCTTACACAGGCATATTGCGAGTTAGTTAGATAAATAATATTCTATGTAGGTGCCACTTGGACCAATAGGAATATTTGTAGGTCCAAGATAAAATAAAGTTTATTTAGTCTTAGGTTATCTTGTGATCTACGTACAATCATCATTCCACAATTCAAGCAAGACAAATACGTGGAAAAAGTTGTGCGTATTGTATTAGTTTAGTATAAAAATACATCAAAAACTAGGAGAACTCCTCTTGCTGCATTATTCATTATATACAACATTGTTCTGAATTAATTATGTTACAGACTACTCTATGGAGCTTGTACAGTTGAATCTTCAGCAATAAAATAGTATTTCTTCAAATATGGTAACTTGTATCAATTTTGTTATTTGCTTATTTTTTGCTTTGAATCTGTAAATATTTGTAACCTGCATTCATAGATTATGTATAAATATTAGTATAAAATCATAAAATTTAGTTACTGATAGAGTAAACTAGGGGAAAAGAACTTACACTACCACTTAGGAGGCAATGCCCACTCCTAATCGACAGTCCCTGAGCTCTTTCACCCCTTGCATTAGATTAGAATTAGTTAGATCTGCATTATAAAATACATAAAATATAGAAATTGCACGAGGATCCTCATAATTAAAATACACCATAGATTGCATTTATTTACCATATTTTGCATAATTCATACCTACATAATTTTATATTTCTTTTTGTACACGTGTACGCATGAATTCTGGACTGGAAATTGAGCTAGACTTAGTATTAATTTCTACGATCATATCTATACAGGATTGCTACTTTTTAAATCTAACCCATATTTCCCTCGGATTGATAAAATTAAATGTAAGCTTCTATAGCATAGGCAATCTGAGTGAAATCTTCCATAATGTCCCTTGGATTCTGGTTGGGGATTTTAACACTCCTCTTTACCCTTCAGACAAAATGGGTGAAAATGGATCACCTATCAGGAGCATTGATGAGTTCAATGACTTTGTGAACTCCAACATGTTGATGGATGTAAAACTTAGAGGAGTGAATTATACCTGGAGCAATTGGTGGATAGGATGTCATCTCATTCAAGAAAGAATTGATAGGTTTTTTCTATCAAAGGAGGCTACAACTTTGTTCGGTGATTCTACCCTGCAAGCCCTTCCTAAAATTACCTCTGATCATAATCCCATTTTGTTGGAGATCCCTAACTCTCTTTCCTTCAAGAAATCTTTCAGATTTCAATCTATGTGGATCAAACATTCCAGTTTCATAGATAACTTAAGTCAGTGGTGGCAACAGCCTATCAGGGGTAGTGCAGCTTTTAAACTTGCTAGTAAATTAAATTTTGTTAAGGAAAAACTTCAAACTTGAAACAAAGAGGTCTTTAGAAACCTCTTTGAAAATAAAAAATAGGTTGTTGAAAGTTTGAAGATAATTGATCAGAGGATCCAACATGGTGATGTTGATGAAACTACTAGGTAGGAGGAACGAACAAAACTAGCAGATTTTCATAACATTTTGGCCTGTGAGGAAATCTATTGGAGGTAAAAATCAAGGGCTTTTTGGTTGAAATATGGAGATTAAAATTCCAAGTTTTTTCACGTCACCACACTTAGAAACAAAAGCAATAACAAGATAATTTTTTTTAAAAAAGCAGATGGTTCTATTACTCAAGACTTAACAGAAATCAGAAAGGAGGCAGTAACTTATTTCAATTCTATCCTTGGTTAGGAATCGCAGTGCAATGAGGAGGCCAAAGATATTCTCTTGCAATCCATTCCTAGCATAATAAATGAGGATATAAACCTTAAGCTTCTAGCTCCCTTTTCTGATGAGGAAATTAAGGAAGCCTTTTTTAGCATGGAGCCAGACAAAGCCCCAGGACCCAACGACTTTCCCCCTCATTTCTATCAAGATTTTTGGGACATCGTAAGTGAGGATGTAATTTCTACTATCAAAGAATTCCAAGCAAGCAATCATATCCCAAAAGGTATCAAATCTACTTTTATTTCTCTAATTCCTAAGAAGCAAACCCTTGAATCTATGGTTGACTTCAAGCCAATCAATCTGTGCAATGTTTCTTAAAAGATCCTAACTAAAGCCATTGCAAATAGAATAAGAGATATTCTACCCCGCATCATAGATCCATGCCAAGGAAGCTCTATCCAGGGAAGGTCAATATTGGATGGAGTTATCATAGTTCATGAAGCTCTGCACTCTGCTCATAAGACTAATAGGTCTGTTTTTGCCCTCAAGCTTGATATGAACAAAGCATTTGACAGGCTAAATTGGGACATTCTGATTGTTGTCCTCCTTAAGTTTGGTTTTCACCACCAATGGGTTAATTTGATCAAAGAATGTATTTCTAAAGCATGGTTCTTGATTCTAGTTAATGGAAAAATTGCTGGTTACTTTCAAAGTCATAGAGGAATTCGGTAGGGGGACCCTATCAGCCCCATGTTATTCATCATTGTGGTAGAAGCTTTAGGCAAAACCATCAAAAATGCTTGCAGTTCAAGGCTAATATCGGGAATCAAGGAAACATCTCTCACTAGGGTTGTTTCTCACCAACAATTCGTCGATGATACCCTTATATTGACTAAGGCATCAGTGGTTGAGGCCAAAATAATTAAATACATCCTGCAACTCTACGAGGACGCTGCTGGTTAGAAAGTTAATTTCAGTAAAAGCAAGTTATATTTCTTGAACACCCCCATTTAGAGGTAAGGAAGGATTGCAGAAATTTTAGGGTGTGATATAGCAAACCTCCCCACTTTGTATCTTGGTCTCCCTCTTTTTATTGGTTCTCCGAGAGAGTCAATGTGGGATAGGGTTATTAAAAGAATTCAAAAAAAACTTGCTAGATGGAAAGGTCATATTCTATCTCAAGAAGGAAAGCTGACCCTCACTAAGGCCTCTCTTCAGAGCATTCCAGTCTATTTCCTCTCCGTTTTCAAAGCCCTTGTGAAGGTTTTCCAAAAAATTGAGAAACTCTAAAAATAATTTTTATGGATTGGATCAGAGGAGAAAAAAAGGATACACCTTGTAGGATGGACCAAAGTGTGCAGACCCAAGGAAAATGGGGGCTTAGGTCTAAGGATAATTGCTCATATAAATTTAGCTTTACTAGCTAAGTAGGCGTGGTGTCTCATTTTTGGTGAAGAAAATGAATGGACAACTATCATCAAACAAAAGTATCTTCAAAATATGGAATTTCTAAGTGACTCAGTTCCAATTAGAGGTTCTGCTTTTTGGAAAGCAATTCTTAATTGTAAGGAAATCATAAAAAAAGATTTAAGATGGGTTCTAGGCAATGGTGAGAGGATAAATTGCTGGAATGACAGGTGGGCTAAGGATGAACCACTGACGCAATATCCTAACTTAGACCTAATCAGAGATATCATAGAAGAACTTATTGGCAGAAAAGTCTCTGATTATATGGTTGAGGACAGAGGTAGAATGAAGTGGAAACAAATAAGAATTTAGGGATTTCAAGCTGAATCAAATGATCTTTGTAACATTCTCGGGTAATAGTTTATCCCCATGAGACCCAAGGAATATCAAGTGACCTGGGCTCCTACAAAAAACGAGCAGTTCACTATTAAATCAGCTTACAAGCTTCTACTTGATGACGAGGATTTTGTCCTCCAAAAGGACTTAGTTTGGATAAAAAATTTAATTCCAAAAATTGTAGTCTTTTCATGGCTGGTTATTCAAGGAAGAATTCTAACCATTGATAATATGATGCGTAAAGGTATTTGTATCACTAATCATTGTTATCTATGTAGGCCTAATTGGGATACCATTTATCACATTTTCCTTGAGTGCCCTTTTTCCTTGACTGTCCTAAGTGGGGTTTTTAGGACCCTCAATATTTCATGGGTTAAACCAGCCACCATACTTGATTTGTTCATCTAGTGGCCTTGCCCCATTTTCAAGCCAAAGACTTAGATACATGCGGAAAATTTGTCTCAATCACTACCTTTGGCAGGTGTGGTTAGAAAGGAACCATAGAGTCTTTAATGAGTCTATCCATGATCATCAAACTATCATTGCTAGGATCCTATCCTTTTCCAACGAGAATGTGAACCTTATCCCTTTTGATAGCTATAAACCTCATCTATAGGAGATCACGATTGCTCAATATTTAAGCTTAACCTTGTTAGATGAGTCTGTGCCTAGGGTAGTCAACCCTAGAGCCAATGTTAAGTGGTATCCACCTCCTACAGGTTGGTTTAAGCTTAATTTTGATGGAGCATCTAAGGACAATCCTGGAAGAGCAGGCATTGGTGGCATTGTGCGAGATCATAATGGGAATATGATGCTTGCATTTTCTGAATATTTGGGAATAAGGACGAACAACGAAGCTGAAGCTAGAGCTATGTGGAGAGGCCTTCAAATGACTCAAGACTTAGAAGGCAATTTGATCATAGAAGGAGAATCTATGCATGTTATAAATCCCCTCAATAATTGGAAAACACCTCCTTGGAGGATTAAAACAATTGTTGAAGAGGCTAGGATCATTTTCCAGGGAATATAGGACAAAAAAGCCCAACATGTCTTTCGAGAAGCTAACAAAATTGTTGATAAGTTGGCCAATTTGGGTGTCGATGGTGATGGACTTTTCAAATGGGAACACGGTGTCCCGAGTGAAGTAGAGGAGCTTATTCAACAAGAATTCCAAGAATGATAGTTGAATTTACCAATAGGGAAGGCATTGTAAGTTCTAAGGCTAGGAGTATTCTCGTCTCTTTTTTGAATTGGACTCACAATAAAAATTATCTGAGCTGTCAGTCTTCATGGATGTTGCTTGGAAATACCACAAAGACTAATGGGGACAGTCACATGTCAGACAACATGGCTCCTAGGCGTATTAGTAATTTGAGGTTGGTTGATAATCACACGAAGAAAAGAAATGACAATATAAGACTTTGAACCAAAGCCACGTGGACCACAAGATAGCCACCACCATAAATCTAGCCAATAGGTTCACTTCTCCAAGGTTGATTGGCCAAGATAGTATGTGGTACCAAAGCATGTCATATATGAAAGAAAGCAATTACCAAAGAATTATTAAGAGTAACTGTCAATACAGAGCTTGTGGGAGTTTTTTCAGTACTCTGCTATGTGTGTCTGTAGCTTTTTGTTTCTCCATTTTCTCAAGGAAGGGATCCATGTCTATTTCTTTTTTGTAATTATGATGCATGTGTGTTTTCTTGGGGTATACCCAAAATGTTGTATGGGTAGTTTCTTTTTTATAATAGGCCATGTGCCTTACCGGATGTAATGGCTTTGGCGACATGTAGATTTTACATATATAGGATCCTTAGTAAGGATATGTTCATCAAAAACCCTAGGCTGATTTTTGTAAAAGGTTTTGGGTCAACCTGTAAAACCTAGTATTAATGCTATAGTATCTTATCTACCAAAAAAAATATCAACATCTAAGTTTGGTCTTACTAAGATCTAAACTATAAGGAATAAAAGAACAGTGCAAGGCAAACAATGATGCAAGAAAACAAAGAACTATTCCTAGAATGATTCTTTGCTTGAATGAGGACTATCCCTAATTTTACAAGAAAGTAAATATTTTTCTTTTCAAGCAATGGTTCTAGAGAATGCACAAATAGAATTAGCCTAAGTTCAAGCTATATGATTTTCTTTGTTGATGACTAGAACTAAACCCAAATATTTTTCTTTTTTATCTATTTATTATGATATATAGAAAAAATGAACAAAAATTGAACATACACACAAAAAACAACCTAAAATATTTGATAAAGCACTTACTTGACCTGGTGGTTGATCCTAGCTAAATTCATGCCCTATAAATCTTGACCGTGAATTTGGTTAGACCTGTAAAACAACTTCAAAACCTTGGAAAAATTGATCAATATTTGGGGGCCTACTTAGGTTGCTATGTGATTGAGCTTGGAGACACAACAGTCAAGCCCCCTTGGTCCTTTTAGCCGATCCTTTGAAAATGAAAATGAGTGTTGATATTTGGGAATAAGAAAAACAAGATATATGGAATAGTAGAAAAAAAGTGTAAGAAGAATAGGTGCAATGGAAAACAAGCATTCAAATGAGAATCTAGGGCTTGGGAGCAAATATTTACCCCTAATCTATTTGTGACCAAATTTGTGCTCTGTAATTAATGGGTATGATTTTGAAAATAAATAAGAAAAACCAAATTCATGCCTCATAAGGGAGGGGTATAAATTCATGAATAGAACTAAAGTAATCTATAAATGCAAAATGCAGTGAATTACTAAGAATTAACGATGAAAAGAACTATATAAATAAAAAAACCTGATAAGCGTGTGGAGGAAGCAAGAGAAAAAATAACAACCAATATGAATTACCTCTCCTTTCGTAGAAGATAAATGATGGGCATAATCTATCATCATGTCTTCTCCACTTTCTCATCCACAAAAATAAATCACAAGAAGCACACAATAAAGTAGAGCACATAGAGTATTCCAAGAGCATTCAAATCTTAAGAGCATCAAAAACATAAGATCGATTTGGGATAAAATGGGGATTCTAGTAATCCTATTTATAAGGTTCTAGAAGGAACAAATGTGGGAAAATGAAATATAGATTTAGGTAAGAGCCAACATCATAGAGATCCAATGCTAAATTAGGGATTTTAGGAGTAAAATCCTAAAATTATTGAATTCATGCCCCATACTAGGCGATCACAAGTTTGGAAAAGCTAGGAAAAAAGAGACTAAACAAAAATAAAAAAGGGGTCAAACTTGCACTTAACAAGCCTAAGGGGCTGCTTAAGGATCTAAAAGGAAAATGAATCATCTTGATGGGTTAATTTTCCATGTCTATAATATGTGTTGGCTAATTAGGCTCTTGATCGAGGAAACCTCACTTTCTATGGATATCCTCCCAAATGGTGGCCTCAATAGACTAGGGAAGCTCTTTTTTCTATTCTTACCATTGATGATAGTACTACTTGTTGTATCTAGTTTTATATATCCTTGCTTTACTTGGTTAATCTTTTTTTACATAAATAGTTGTAGTAGCTTAAATGTGAGGAAGAATAGTCCCACATCCTCTATTAAAACTTGGCTTAAAATTTTTCGATACTAGAAAGGCAAGAGATGAAATCTATTTCTCAGCTAAATTAATTTATTAATCATTTTTACCCAAAAAATAAGGATAATTTAATAAAAAACTGAGAAGAGATTAAAGAAGACAAATTGATTGTTGAATGATTAAAAAAATGAAGAAGAATGATTGAAGGGAGTTATAAGAAGATATTTGATTAAAGAGTTAAAAATTTAAGAAGATTATTAAGAAATAAATGAATGATTGAATTGATTGAAGTTGAAGATTGAATTGAAATTGAATAAAGAAAGTTGAATTAATTTAAAGGTTGAAGAAAAGAAGAAAAAATAATATTGAAGTTTGAAAGAATAATAAAATTTGAAGAAGATTAAAAGAATGAAATATTGAAGAAATAAATAAATTGAAGATTAGAAATTGAATTCAAGAAAACATTCAACAAATAATTTGAATAAAGAAATTACTTAAATTGAACAAAAAAAAATTGGAATTGAAGAAAGAGAAAGAAATTTGAAGAAAGTTAAAGAAAAATTGAATTGAAGATTGAAAAAATTAAAGAAGAATTATTAAATTTGGTGATAAAGGATTTTTGAAAAGAATTAAAAGAATTGAAATTGAAAATTGATGAAATAAAAGAGATATTGAAGAATATTTTTAATTTGTGAGTAATGACAAATTCTTCAACAAAGAAAAATTGAAGAAATTTGTATTAACAAAATAATTGATTGAAAGAACAAAAATTAGTGCATCAAATAAATAATTTTCAAAATCGCATATGTTCAAAGAGATAAATATAATAAAGAAATATTTTCAAAATCACATACATTCTTTGATGACTTTCTCAAAATTATAGGTAACAATGCAAAAGGATAGATTCATAACCTAGACCAGATTTAGTACCTACATCAGAACAATATAGAATGCATCAAAATACTAATAGAATATGAAGACAAAAGGCCTTCATATCAAATAATGTAATACAAGGGCGTGTTGGAGGTATTACTTTATTTGGTATAATGCAATATTAATGCAAGGACCTTGTAAATAATTTAGATTATGATGCATTTAATATTTGAGTCTATAGTATATGTCATGTTATTAAGTGTGAGTTATGTGTCATGTAAATAAGTGTGGAGTTATGTGTGTGAGGTGTCATGTTAGTAAGTGTGAGTTATGTGAGTGAAGTGTCATGTTTATAAGTGAGGATTTACAAGAAATCATGAGAGACTTTATCTTTACATAAATATGTGAGATTTATTATTATGTATTTGAGAAATATGAAGAGTTAGATCTCCCATGAGTATGAGGATATGAAGAGTTTATGTAAGTGTAAAGGTCAAGAGTCATGTGAATATGAAGAGTCTCATGTATGTATATATTGAAGATAAAGCTATGTAATATTTAATCGAACAAGTATTGCATTTATCCATTATTTAACGTAGATATTATCAATAATATTCAATGAGTTTGATGTTCATTGTTATGTGCATATTTTTAGAGTATTTGATATTGTGATCCTCTAAGAATAAGAGTTATTTGCTAACAATTAATATTTACCTTAGATTTATAGGTTTTTTTATCCCTTGAATGATGTTATTATAACCTTCATAATCCAAACACTCTACTATTTTATCAAAATAGTTGACCTTATCCCTATTCTACCAAATCCAATCAATGCCTATGATAAAAACAAAGGATCCTAAGGGATTCACATAGAAAAATTCCTCTATAATGATGTAAGGAAGTTTCAATTTAGCCATAGAAAGATAATTATCCACTATTTCTACTCAATTCCCATGTTGAATGTTTCATGATTCTAAAATATATGTATTTTTTCTATAGATCTTCATTAAAATATGTGGTGAAAAAAAAAATGGTCGTATAGCAATCAATATAGAATTAGGAGTACCATAAAACATACTTGGTGTTTGAATGGGAAAATTTTGATATTCTACCTATGATTTTTCATGATTGTATGAATTTGATGGGATTGTTGTGGATTTTAGTTTAGATATTTTATACTTGATCCATGGCTTCTCTATGGGTGCTGATTTGCATAATGATATCCACTATAGTTATAACACCCATATTTAGGCTCTATAGCCTAGGTATTCTTGGTGTATCTTATACTAACTCTATTGTTAAGATGTTTTCCATTTAAAAAAAAATTATTTTGTATGTTTCCTATCCACATTAAATATTTTTCTTATAGAAACGTTTTCTTGAATAACAAGGTATGTTGTTGATTAGTTATCTTTTGCTTTTATTTTAATTTTATTTTACAAGCATATATACATTGAATCTTTTGCTCTTGCTTGGTGTATCTCTCAAAGACCTACTTCATTGTCTAAGGGCTATGTAAATATCCATTAGTCTCTATGTGAGAGATTAAACCCATAATGATATTTTAAATCCTAAAATTTTCATCTTGTTTATATTAAGGAACATACTTTGGGAGCTTGATGAAAGCTTTTGAATATTGGGTTATTGTCATATTTCCTTGATTTAAGTTTTGGAACTCCATCATTTTTATCAAAGTATAACACCTATCTTTCAAGAAAGTGGTGAATTATTCCCAAGTAATTATTTTGATTTTCAATCCCTTCTCAACTTTTAGACTATACTACCAAGATATGCCTCACATATTAATTGGTATTCTACACATACCTCCTTGGTTTATTTAGAAAAATTGTGTAGTTAAAAATATATGTTCAATTTAGTGAGCCATGATTTTGCTTTATCCTTGATGATTTTTCCATCATCTTTTAGAGGAGTAATATTTTTTATATTCATGAACAACTATTTCAAACTAGTTTTTTTTTTTGTGTATTTGATTCTTATTTTAACTCTTATCTACTTGTGTAGATACTTATTCATCCATCCTTCCATTCTGATCTCTAGAAGATTCCACATTATTGAAATAATATTTTACTTTCTTTTCTTTTAAATCTAGACCCTTGTTTTTTAACATGGTTATAATAGTACACCTTTGTTGCATTAGGTTTAATAATTGATTCATCCTATTGGCCACCTTATTAGTTCCAACAAATGGGTTAACCTTACTATTTTTTTTAGAAATATGGATGAACACTTTAGGCCCTAGTTTTTAACAATGGGCTCCAATACCACATTTAACAATAATATTATTTAAGTTTCACAAAAATTAGTATAATTTGTTTTTAATTTTAAGCTATTAATACCTTAAATAGCACTAATTATTTTCAAATCTAATTTGGTTATCTCATATTTTATTGTTTTAACAATACCTTATCACCCTAAATGAATCCAAATATTGTCAATCCCATATATCCTCTCTCACTAATTTGGTTAGTTTTCCTTCCTTCTTAAGAACCTCACAAAAATTTCATAGAATTAATTGACAATTCATATAAATATTAAGACATTATTTCATAATTAAAATTTAAATAACAATGAATAAATAAACTAGATTCAAATATTTAGAATATATCTCACAATTCACATAAGTAAATCTAATTTAGATATTCAAAATAAATAAACCCTAGAGGTAAGATAATTACAATGCTTATTATAGGAAGGATGCCACTCCTTACTGTATCTCAACTTGAGATCCAAACATATACAATATTCTTCTTTTCATATCCTAGATGAGTTTTTTACCCATATTATATAATACTCAACTACCTATCATTATCACTTACCCATACATATGGGATAATTACATCTAATAAATTATTATAATATCAAGTATAATATAATATTAAATTCTAGTAACACATATCCTAGCGCATCCCTATGTGTGAACGATATATTTGGCAAGTGGCTATGTGAGGGTTTCATCTGGGTTGAGTGCAAGCAGCTCCAGAGGTTGGTTTTTAGGGCCTTCGGGCCCTAGCGGCCAATATTTTTGTGGTTTATGCTCAATATTTTAGCAGGAAATGTTGCAAGGGATACAAGATGGGTTAGAAATTTGTCTTTCAACAGATCATACTATGAACTTGAGTGACAACGACTTCCAATTTGTTGCACAAAAGAAAAGTGAAAACCATACCTTTCCACGACGTCTAGGGCAAGGATTAAAGAGATCACGAAACAAGTTTCAAGTAGTTGATCAAAAAATGGCTCATATCTCAAGTGAATCGGTTGCTAAGGTGCACCCACAAAATAATTCTACTATGAAAACCCCTATCAAGGGTAAGAATTTCGAAGACTCAGTCCCAAAAATGAATTTTAGGGATGCCCTTCGTGGTGGACAACCTCAGCCCAATGCTAATATCAATATTAGGGCTTCCCATAAACCTCTAAGAATGCCTAAGATTGATCCCAGGAAAATGGAGTTAGGATGTCTTAAAGAAGATGATGGAACTCCTATTGTTAAGCTTGATATGGGTAACATTCAGACTGGCATTGAAGATTTGGAAAAAAGAGGACTAATTTTTCGGTTCGTGGGTTTTCGTTCGAGTCTATCCGCTTTCAAAGTCTGGGCTGCAAAAAGCTGGAAAACTAAAGGTGAGTTACAAATCTCTATTTATCCAAATGGTTATTTTCTTGTTTTATTTGCTAATAATGAAGATAGAGAGAAAAATTTTCAAGGGGGTCCTTGGTTTTTGGAAGGGCAAGGCTTTTCATGAAGCCCTGGCATACTAAATTTAAAGCCGAAGAAGAGATGCCTTCTATAGCTCCCGTGTGGGTTAGACTCTTTGGCCTCCCTATTGAATTTTGGAATCCTACTATTTTTTCTTCAATTGGAAACTCTTTAGGAACTTTTATGATGACCGCTGATTGTACTCAAAATTTTGAACATATTATTTATGCTCGGATTTGTGTTTTAATGGATTTTGACAAACCCCTACCTAAAAAGATCACATTACAATTTGGGGAAGACACTTGGGAGCAAGTAGTGGACTATGAGAACATTCCTTTTCGTTGTAGAATTTGCCATGAATATGGTCATTTGGCCAAGGCTTGCCCAAATAAAATTCCTGATCAAAAGAAAGAAGATATAAACTCAGCGAGGTTTCCAAATACCTAAGAAGGAGAACACTAAAAAAAAACTAGTTATGAAGGATCAATCAAAGTCATCTGCTAATATGTTTGAAATCCTTTCCACAAATGATGTCCCAAGTGGGGAAGAGGAAAAAAAGGGAATAAAAATTTTAGAAACACAATTTAAATATGAAGGGAAGAACTCAGACAAACCAACAAATCAAAGGTTTTCAACAGAAAAAAAGGGAGAAAATTTACACAAGAAAAACAATATTTCAAATGTCAAAACTTCAAATAATGCAGGTCCCAATATAGACTCCGTTGAACCATCTAGTAAAATTTTGGCAGATGTACGAGCATTCTTCAAGGTTAGAAGCCATCTCAGATTCAATTGGAATAAGTCAAGAAATAGGGAAAAAAATTGAAGATGGATTCTAATAAAAAAGTAGGTCGCAAGACCAATCAATATCATATGGTAAAAGAAGGTGAAAAGCTTGTAGAGGAAGGTAAGATTAATGCCCTTCCCAACTTTTTTAGCCCTGGTATTAATGAAGATCATCACTTGGAATATTAGAGGACTCAAAGGGAGTCTTTCAAAACAAAATGAAATTAGAAGAATGATTCAGATAAATCATCCACATCTTGTTTTCCTTCAAGAAACAAAGATGTCAATGGAGGATATGGACTTAATTGCCAATAAAATTTGGCCAGATGGAAAAGTGGTTTCCCTCAGTTCCCAAGGGACTTCGGGTGGCATTGCTTGTCTTTGGGACCCAAAAGAGGTAGTTATTCACCATATGGTTGGCAGTTGGGGTTTGTTGGCTATAGCTATTCAAAGTAGACATTCCAACCAGATTATGCTCTGCATTACCTGTTTATGCTCCGACTTCTTTGGAGGAAAAAAGAAGATAGTGGAAGGATATTACTCATATTATCTCTCATTTTCCTAAATCTTGGATCTTGATCGGAGGAGATTTCAATACCATCCTCTCTCTGGATGAGAAAAGGGGGGAAATAGAAATTTGGACAAAAGCACTGACCTCATGAGCGAATATATTGCAAACCTCCATCTTGTGGATATCCAACTAGATAATGGCCTTATGACTTGGTCTAACAGAAGGCAAGGCTTAGCTTGTATAATGGAGAGATTGGATAGGTTTTTGCTCTCTAAAAATTTCTTAATCCATGGTCACATTCCTAAAGTGAAGACTCTTAATAATGTCTGGTTCGGATCATTGGCCAGTCATGGTGGAAATGTGGAAAACCAATGTGAGTTTCTCTCCTTTTCATTTTCAATTAATGTGGCTTAGAGACATTTCCTTCAGACCTCGTGTGCAACAATGGTGGAAGGAAGGTAAACCTAGGCATGGGACTAAGATGTTCTATTTTGCCAAAATATTGCAATACATTAAATCCAAAATCAAGACTTGGAACTGGAAAGAGTTTGGGGATGTTCATAAAAAAAACATGAAGTTATTGCTCATATTGAAAATTTGAATAAGAAAATCCATTTAGATGGCCTCACAGAGAAGAGAAGTGCAGATGAAATTAAACTCACAACTCGGTTAGAGGAATGGGAAAAAAGAGAAGAAATCTTATGGAAGCAAAAATCTAGAATTCAATGGCTCAAAGAAGGAGATCGAAACACAAATTTCTTCCACAAATCTCTTCTAGCTCGAAGATCTCACAACTTTATTTCTTCCTTAAAATCAGATTCTGGAGATGTTGTTTATACTTGGGATGGCATGAACTCTATTGTTGTTGATTACTTTTCCAATATTTTTGCTGCTACTCCTCTTGACTCAACTTCTCAACATAATGTTCTTCAAGCAATCCCTTCTCTTATCACTTCTGAGGAGAACTCTATTTTGACTGCTCCTGTTACTATCAATGAGCTTCAACAAGTAGTTTTTAAAATGCAAAAAGGGAAAAACCCAGGTCCTGATGGTTTTCCTATTGAGTTCTACCAAGAGTTCTGGGATATCCTTCATGTTGATTTATTAGAGGTGGTGGAAGAAGCCAGGAAAGCCAAAGAAATTTTGAAGGTTATCAATAAAACTTATATTACTCTTGTTCCAAAAGCTCAAGAGGTTGATCATATCTCAACTTTTAGACCTATTGCTTTATGTAATGTTCTTCTCAAAATCATTACTAAAATCATGGCAGAAAGGTTGAAGCCTCTTTTGCATAAGATTATTTCCCCGAGCAAGGGGGTTATGTGGAAGGACGTCAAATAGTAGATGAGATAGTTCTTGCTCAGGAAGCCATCCATTCCATGGATATGCAAAATTCTCCTTCCATGTTCATTCGGTTAGACTTATCCAAAGCTTATGACAGAGTGGATTGGCACTTCCTTATCAAAGTTTTGAGGCAATTTGGTTTCTCTAAGGATTGGATGGATTGGATTATGGGATGTATCTCTTCAGTTTCCTACTTAGTTCTTATCAATGGCAGGCCTTCTCAGTATTTCCCAGCTTCCAGAGGTATTAGGCAAGGTGACCCGCTATCCCCTTATTTATTCATCATTCTTGCTTGATGCTTGGGTAGGACTATAACCAAAAAGAGGGAAAACAAAACCCTTGAGGGAGTTACCATTGCTCATGGAGCTAGACCTATCTCTCATCTTCAATTTGTGGATGACTCTACTCTTTTAGGTAAAGCTACGGTTAAGGAAGCTTCTAATATTAAGCAAATCATTAGCTATTTTTCTAAGGCTATCGGGCAGTTGATCAATGAAGACAAATCTAAAGTTATTTTCTTTCATTGCTTTGCTAGACAGGAATCCATGGTCTTGGATAAATTAAGATATAAGAAGACCTCTCTTCCAATCACTTATTTAGGTATTCCCATAAATATTCAAAGGCAGAAAAATAAATATTGGAATTGGTTGTTGGACAAAGTCAAGAAGAAAATTGGAAAGTGGACCAACAAGTGGCTTTCTTATGGGGGTAGAATCACCTTGGTAAAATCAGTCCTTCAAGCTATTCCTATTTATGTTTCTTCCGTTTTGAATATCCCAAAGGCTGTTCTTCGAGAATTGGATCAAATCAGTCATCGTTTCCTTTGGAGTGGTACTAAGGAGAAAAGAAAATGGGCCTTGGTGAAATGGGATACTTTATGTCTTCCTAAGAGTGAAGGGGGGTTAGGATTTCGGTCTTCAATTAATAACAACAAAGCTTTAGCTGCTAAATTATATTGGAGGATGTTGCATAACCCCAATGCTCTTTGGGCCAATAATCTCCATGCTAAATATGCTGAGAACAAAAGTCCCGAAGACCTTGTTCGCTATCAACTTCCTACCAAAGGTTCTCCCATTTTAGCAGTTCTTAAGACTCGGTGAGGATTTGATAAAGAAAAAATTATTTTGGATCATTCATAATGGTCAACATGTAAATTTTTGGACAGATTCTTGGGATGGTCACAAGCCTTTGATAACTCAGTTTCTCGATTGGAGGCCTTGGATGGAGGAGCTTCACCGAGCTAATTGGATAAAGGTGGCTAATTACTGTCGGTACCATATTGGTAATTCAAATGTTGGTAGATATTGGATCCCTATTGAGGACTGGCCTATTCAAATCCCTAGAAAGGCAAAGACAAGATATCCAAGGCATCCTTCATATGAGATCCCTCTCTTGGTCCCATGAAAAAGATTGTTTTGGATGGAACAACACTACTAAGGGTGAGTATTCAGTTGCTCAAGGTTATTTGACCTTATGCCATAATAATCCCAACCATTCTTCCGACATATTTTCTCGATTGTGGGCTCAAAAGCTCTGGCCTAAGGTGAGGTTCTTTAATTGGCTTTTATTGCATCGTAGGGTGCTTACTGGTGAGCAACTTATGAAGCGTGGTTTTCATGGCCCTTTTAGATGTGAAATGTGTGAAGAGAATGTAGAAAATATCAACCATATTTTTATTGAGTGTACTTTAGCCTCTGAGCTATGGAGGAGAATGGCCACTTTACTTGGCTTACAGTGGTCCAATTTTTTTACTTTTGAACAACTTTGGAGGGATTGGCCTAATCAAGAGGGTGTTGATCATTTTATTAGGCAATTAGTTTGGATGGGTTCTACCATTCTTCTTTGGAATATTTGGAATGAAAGGAACAACCAAATTTTTAATCAAGATAGGAAGGATATTCACTATATTTGGCAAAATACCATAGCCAACTTAGTTGAATCAGTCCATCAACTCCTTAATCACCCCCAAAACTCCCACCAAAGATGGGATCAAGTGATGCAAATATTGAAGATTAAACCTTCTAAGGGCAACCAACTTAAAGGGAATGTGAGTATTAGTAAGATGGATAGGACTAGAAATTGGCAACCTCCTCCTAAGGATTTTGGAAAAGTCAATACTGATGGAGCCTCTAGAGGGAACCCTGGAAAAGCCAGTGTGGGAGGAATTGGTAGACTTTCAGATGGCTCCCTGGTTTTTACTTTTTCTGAGAATTTGGGTATTCTTTCCAATAACCTTGCTGAGGGGTATGGTATCCTCGGAGGTCTTCAGGAGGCTACTAAGGTTGGATGGGAAAAGGTGTTAGTTGAGTCTGACTCTCAACTTATGATTAATCTCTTGAAGACTCCTTCTAAGAATCATAAGGTGGATTGGAGAATAAAAAGAATTATTGAGAAGATTCAGTTAATCCGGATGGGATTTTTGAAAGTTGATTACAATCATGTGGTTAGAGATCAAAACAAGAGTGTTGATGCTTTAGCTAATTGGGCTTTGGACAAAGGTGATCTTACTTGTTATGGCCACCCTCCTATATGGTGGGCTTCTCAAATTAGGGAAGCTCTTCTTTCTATCATTTCTTTGGATGGCTCCTAGTTTCTTCTTGTTTTTTTTTGCTTCTCTTTGGTTCATTCATTTTTTTTTAGTTCCCTAGCTCATTCTATTCTTTATTTTGTTTCCTCTGTTGATTCTTGCCTTAATAGTCTTCTGGTCTAGATAGGTCATTGTTTTGTTCATTTTTTTCTTTTTTCTTTTTGTTTTTTTTTGTTTAGTTTTTTAAGGTGGGTGGGTTCTTTTGTTTTGTTTTGTTTTTGTGTTCTTTGTGTTGTTTTTTGTTGTTCTTGTGTTTTTGTTGTTTTGTTTTTTTTTATGTTTTTTGTTATTGTTCTTGTGTTTTTTTCGTTCTTGTTCTTGGGTTTCTCTTTGTTTGTGTTATTTCGTGTTTTTATGTGTGAGTGTTTTCTATGTATTTTGTTTTTGTTTATTGTCTGTTGTTGGTTGTTTTTTATTTTTATTTTTTTAATTTTTTAGGTTTTGGTTGTGTTTATTTTTCATGTTTTTTTGGGTTATGTCTTTGTAGTGTTCTGTTGTTTTTGTCTTGTTTGTGTTTTGTTATGTGGTTCTTGTGTTTTTCTATGTGGTTTGTGTTGTGGTTTCTTTTATCTTATTGTGCGTGTTTGGTTGTGCTTTTGTTTTTGACACACTCAAGGAGCATGTTTTTTATTTTATTTTATTATTTTTGTTGTTATTTACTTATTTTTAAATTGGTTTTGTGTGTTTGTTTGCTCCTTGAGTATGTCAAAGGTGGTAGGCCAGGTCCGAGTCCTGGGTGTTTTTTGTGGAATGGATACCCCTGCCTCCTTGGGTCTTACCCGAAAGTGGCATCCCTTTTGGGATGTTTTCCACAAATAAAAAAAAAATATTAAATTCCTATCTTATGTGCCTAACATTCCATCCCTTTATAAAATGTTTCATACTTGGAACATAAGAATATATTAAATAATATGATCATTTAAGCCTTGTTGTGAATTGGTATCGATCATGATCACTTATCCATAATAATAAAATTTTGATTTGTGGTGGTGTTTGTTGGTGTCGGTATGCCATGTTGTGATTTGAATGTTTGGAAGTATTCCTTTTATTCCATGAGTTGGAGGTATCTTTCTATTGGTAATAAATATCACTCTTTTTCATACATACTTGCTTGCTTTTACCACTTGAGTATCCAAGACTGCTTTGTTGGTTCCATGTTTATATTGCTCTATTATGGTAACTAGAATGGTTGGTACATTTATTCTTTGATGTTGATGGACCACTAAAAAATCAAAGTCACTATGCTTTCTTTACTAAACATTGCCATACTTGATGCGCTTTTTATTCTATATAGAACTGCAATATTATTGCCTTAAGCCATACCTCCAAGATCGTTGCCACTATTGGTGGTGTGGATGGTGATATACTACAACCTTAACTTGATGTTCTACATTATTTTTCTTCTCCACATTTGTTTCCTCTATTTTAAATTCTTTTGCATGATGTTTTCTCATGTGCCCTTCATTTGATATGTCATTGTGTTTTTTAAGTATTTCTTGGACTTTGTTGTTGTTGTTTATTCCATGGACTCTACTACTATTACTTCTTTCTTGGATTCCATTTCAGGTTTTAATGTTTATTTCTCAATTTGTTTCTCTATATTAAATTACTATTTTTCCATCATAAATATAGATTTTTATTTTTCCTTAGATCCTTACCTCTTACATTGGGAAATATATTGTACTATTATTTTCTTTTTCCTATACCAAAACTTTATGAACTTATTTTGTAAATTAATATTAACATTACCCAAATAATTTAATCAAGGATAACCAAAAACAATTATTGCAACATCTATATCAATAGCACATAAATATGTAAGTAAAATATATTTGTCCATGGTGATCTTTAAATTTTCAAAAATTTAAATATTTGTATCATCAATTTATGTCTTTGATTTTATTTGTTTGAACCTTCAACCTCTTATCCAAATACATATTAATGACATTGTGTTTATTACTAGGGTTTATAAAAATAGTAAAATTTTTCTTCTAGATGTAGCCATAAACTTGCAAAATAATTTTTTTAATTCAAACAATTCTTATTGATCACTGTTTGAATTATCTGACATCAAATATGGGAGTGCTTCTAACTACATATTATTTTCCTTCTCTTTTTTGTTAATTTTGTAATCTCTGACTTTCTTTTTAATTCCTTATGTTCATCTTGGAGCCTACCTATATTTTCATTTTTGTCCAAACTCGATTGGCTTAGAATTGCAAATTCAATTTCTTCTCTTGTATATAAAATATTATGGGTATCTCTAAAGCTCTAATACCAAGTTAAAGCTTACCCTCACAAAGAATATAAAATATTATCTCCATGACACATTAGAAAGAATTTAAGACTTAAAATTTTTCTACCATTCCCAAGCATCACTATCATCCACTCTAGTGAATATTGCCAACTCCATGTCCTTAATTATCAAAATTTCAATACTTGAAATTTTAAAAAATTTCTTAAGTATCCTATTATTCCTTGCAATAAACAATTAAATCTGCACTCAAACTAGTAATTTTTAATGGCTTGCAAACTATGTACTTTTAATACCTTATAATTGCCTATGGAATATTTTTCTTCTACTTCTACTCTTTTCTTTTTTACACTTAAAAAATTTTAATGGCTTGAAGACTTTGAATTTCCAACAACTGATAATAACTTACTTAGTAGACTTTTTTTTCTTTCTTCTTTCTTTTTACACACTCAACTTAACAACTATTAATGGTTTGTAGAGTATGTGATTTTAGCAACTGATAATAACCTCCATTGTAGATTAATTTTTTTCCTGATAATAACTTGTTCTTTGGACTAGGTATTTTCTACACTCAGACTAGCATCGATAATACCTTACTCTATATACTTTTTTTTTTTGGTAAACTACTACCAACTGTAGACTAATTTTATTTTAGTTTAGTAATTTTCTACCAATTGTAAATTATTTTTTTGGTTTGGCTAACTACTACTGACTACATATGGTTATTTTCTACACTCAATTGTAACTATATGCTTTGTTGAAGCTATAGAACTATTATACACTATGTAAAATATGCAAATACTATTGCTAAAGCTATTGTTTATGGTTGTATGAGACTTTTATAGAAATCTTGACAATGAATTTGACCCCAAACTTTGGCTTCCTAGTGGCTTAAGGTAAATATCACCATCCACAAGAGTTGTCTAGCAATTAATGCTATCTAATTACCAATAATATTTCTAGTAGGAAATATTTGCTAAGAAACCATACATAAGTTTACCTCTAAACAATAGCTCTTTGTATACTCTCTCAAGGTAAAATACTCCTAACAAAATATGGGGTTGTTGATCCTTTTAATTGGAAATACACTAATATCAACTACTTTGGGGTTCTTGAGGCACTTCTAAGAATGAGTTTAGTGCAATTATTATCCTAAGAACTTCACCTAATTAAGTGGTTGAGACTTACACTTGATACTACAAGAGGTTATTAGCCTAGTGTAGGTGCTTATTAAGCACAAAAATTTGAATCCAAATAGTTAATAGATGATTGAAACTACAATAGTAGAAAATAACCCTAGAAGTTGATCTTATTACATATAAATAGTTCACAATTACTAAAATAACTAAATTTATCTACAAATGTTAAGAATAATAACAATTTGACAATGATACATAGATATATATAATTTACTTCAATATATTTTAAGTTATAAACAAAACTCTTAAGGTAGGGCAATATCATACAATGCTCCTTATTGGAAGGAATCCACTCCTTACAATATCTCAATATGAGATGCAAACAATATAATATTCTTCTCTTTATATCACATGTATTTTACCCACATTATGTAATAATCAACTACCTACCACTATTTCTTATCCACACATGTGTGATAATTACATATAATATAATTTTATAATATTATGTACAATTTGGTATCTAACCAAATTTAATTCATACAAGATTTTGAGGTAGTTGGAGGTGATGGGAAGTTAAACTACAAACTTTTTTGTTTTGATAGTGGTAGTACAAAATCACTATGACAATATGGAAGCACTACGGTACTTTCATTCAAGGAGCTACTATTAGTGACCATTGGCAGGTGGAAAAAAGTTAAATAGGGTGACTAATAAAGCATCCAGGGTGATAAATGTGCCATTCAAAAGCACCAAGATACTTTAATAGGATTATGGTGATTTTGCTTTCATGAAATTTTGAGATATCAATTCTCATCTAAGTATAGGTATGTTTATACTCATTTGAAATCTATTTTTAATCCCTTTCTAATATTTTTACTTTTATGAATTTTTGTGAAGATATATAGCATATTTGTAAGATCCAAAGATGATGTTGCTTTTTATCTCAAATTTAGGTATAATAGAGTCAAACTGACTTGATTTATTTATAAAATTGGTTGGTAGGGCTAATCACTCATTTAATGATAATTTAACATATAAAATTGGGTGTCTACATAGTCATATGTGTATGTAAATTGAAAGTTATATTTGAGAATCAAAGAGGTATATGAAGGATTGAGTCCTCTTTAGGTAGAAGTCTCAATTTGGTCATTCCTTTGACTTCATAAACTATCATATCCCATCCAATAATCTTAGCACATTTCTCTTAAATGTTTCCTTGATTACCTTATACACTTTGTTATAGAACCAATAGGAGGTCTTATATACTTCTTGGTAGGGTAGGTCCATACAATATACAACTAATAGGGGTTATCTATCTACACCTATATAATCTCACTATAGAATTAAGAACCAGTGTTTCTTTTGGTTTAACATGAGCCATACCAAGTACAAGGTGTATGTAATTTAGTTTCTTCTTTGAATACCTTCAATATCCTATCCATATGATCAATGAAGTATTAGACATAGTTAATCATCTATGAATTCCTAAGAAAGTTTTATATGGTGTAAAGTAAGGATATATGCTTCTCATATATATTCTAGTCATTCCTCTCCTCCAAATTTGTGTCTATCCCTCATAACACCATTTTTACATCCTCCTCAAATATCTCTACCTCTAGTAAAATGTTGAAGTCAACTTTTAGGATTGGCCTATTTAGGTACTGGTTGAAAAAAGCCCTAAAATAGGCACTCACTTTTGGGTAGTAAAAATTATTTTGTGTCTTTGGGTTATAACACACTATATAGTAACATAATTTGTTGCCTTTATAATTTTTTTTATATATTCCTTTCTGATATAAAATAAATCCTTACTCCTTTGATGAGGTCTAAAGCTATGCCTATAGGGGTCATATCTTTCCACACATACCTTTACATATTTAAGGCAACTCCACTCTTGAGGCACCAAACTTATTATGCTCCTTTATGTTCATATATGGATGATGCTCCAAGATTTTGTATAAGTCTTCAAGTTGAAATACCTTAATACATCTTTATAGACATTCCTAATTAGATGTGTGTACACCCCTTATTCAATCCTCCTTTAGGGATCATAAAAGAGATATTATAGCTTCTTTTAACGAGGGGTGACTTGTTTCTTTCTATAATATCACTTCTCATTTTGCTCACCCCTTGATTTTTATACCTTTGTAGATAGTATAGGTACTAGCAAGGGTATAGTTGATTTGGATGGCGTGGTGATAGTGGAAGGAAATGAAGTGGGGTATACTTTGAAGTGGTGACCAAGTTCTAGAAGATGGAGTGACTCACTCACTTAATGGAGCAATTCACTTTATAAAAGTGATTCTATCCCTTTCAGAACCCTTAATGATTTTTATCTTTGTGAGTAGTTGTTCAAAAAATTAATTGAATCACTTGCTTTAGCAGGCAATTTCTTAGTTTTATAGGTACTTGGATGTTCTTCACATTATGATTCCTTTTGATCGATTCACTCATATTTTTTATTGAATTGCTATCTTGGAGAAGATAAATATTTTTTGGAATATCACCAATTTGTAAGGAGAGCCTTAGTGAGGCTCAATCCTATCAGGCTATTTAGGATAGAAGTCTCCCTTGAAGGGTCTTAAATGAGTTACACATACTATTTAAACTAATTAGCCATGTATATTTCACATGATAATGGTGTAGATGAGATGAGCACAAGACTAGTAGGGGGTAAAGTGGTTTACATGGAGGACATGGTGCATTTTCTAAATGAAGTGTATATGGAATATGGGGTGTGAGGACTTTATAGTCCCCACCTCATACAAGCTTCAACTACCCACTCCTATCTATGTCGAGCACAAGGGTGGCTCAAATATAAAAATGACTTGCAAGGTGTAAATTCAATCGTTTGATTAATTGACCCATAATGAGGTTTTTAAGGATGGAATATCACTCACTAAAGCAAGTGATTCACTCTTTTATCATGAACTTGGGATTCTTTTCTTAAATTTTTTATGACTAGATCCAAGGGACAACATGATATGTTAATTGTATACATGGAAGAAGTAATAATTTAGATGACAAAGGGAGAATAATTTCTACAATAGTAGCCACTAAAATACACACACACATATTTGTTCATATTTTCATGTTATTTTAGACAAATAAGATGCTACCCCTTTACAAAAATTAATTATGATTGATGACCTACAAAATTCCATAGCAAGGTATTGTTGGGATACATTTATGACTTATCCATTGTTGAGATCCTCCTCAGCTTCCAGTTATTCAAAAGAATTAAAATTTCCTACACAAGAAAACATCCAAGGATAAAGAAACATACAAGCATGAAGAGAGGTGCACTAACTTTCTTTGAGTAGAGAATACTAGAAAGTTAGAAGAAGGAAGTAGTTCCCATTGAGAAAGGGTGATGGATAAGTTTTAAATTAGCTTTAAAATTTAATTTAGGTAGCAAGACACCTCAATATATATGGGTTGTAAACCTAGAATACATAGAAGAAGAGTCTTCTCTTTAAGAGATTGAAAAATGGAAAAAAACCAATCATGTTGTCAATACAAAAATTTATGATTTATTATGGTGGTTAGAAGGTTACTACAAAATCCCTAAAACAAATTTTAGAAAGTATCCCAACAAAGAGTGAAGGCTCTTTAACTGAATCTAACAAATATATAATAGGTATTTTAAAGAATTGGATGGTAAATATTCAAATATCACCAAAGTTTTGAGTAAGGAAACAAAGGAGGCATTAGACGGGAAATAGGAGCAAGAAGGTGGTCAAAGACCATAAATAGAGGTCTACAATGAACAAACCCTAGAAAATAATATTAAGCCATCCATAAATAAGGATATATGGACAACCTCACTAGATGAACTTCCTATAGCCCAATCAAGAATTAGAGATCAAGAGGAAGATATTGTAGCCTTAAGAAAAAGTATTTATCATCTATAAAATTCTTTGATAGATAACTTAAATACCTAGGTTGAAATATCCATGGATATAGAAAGTCGATCAACTATTGTAGAAACCCTTTGGAAACCATAACATACATCAATATTTGCACAAACTTCTATGGGGTAACTAATTGGTTTAGAATCACCTATATATATGGAATTTGTGTTGGCTATAATTAAAGTAGCAGTTCAAATAGAAGACCCATCTAATGCGACAAAACAACCACTACCTAAACAAGTTATAATGGAAGTTACATATGTTAAACTTATCATTACCAAGATAACTCATGAAGCTAAAATTTGGTAGTTGAAGGAACATTTATGGATGGTTTATGATGTTAAGTAATAATAGAATTTGATTATGAGGGAGAGAATTAAGACCCTCAAGAACTTGCTTGTAATGAAAGATTTAAAATATTAGGACATTAACAAAGATAAACTAATTACATAGGTGAGTCCTAGGTTGTGGGCTATATGTGAAATTGAACCTAACTTTATTTCTTATAGGACACCATTTATAGTTTATTCCTTGTATTGAAAGGAGTGGTGGATCAATTTCAAGGTGGAGCACCTAGCCTCTAACTTATATATAAATGTAAGTAGACTTCACTTGTTTACCATTGTACATTTCTCTAGTTAACCTCAAACTCATAATATTATTTATGAGCTTTATTTAAATAATTATACTTCATAATTTAAGTTGATATGGAGTCCTAATCCTTATGTGGGAGATGTATCTTTGAGGGATTTGATGTCATTTATGCAAAATAAAATATGAATATACCAAAAGATAGTGGAATATGAGGAGGATAAATAGAGGACACCTTTGTGGGTTCAAGAAGAGCATCATAGGCCCACTAATATTATTACTTTCCTCTAGTCTCTTTTTTTAAATGAACAAGTTGCTATTCAAGTAAAAAACTATGAGATTGACCTAAGTGAATTGAGAGGCTTTCTAGGTAGATCTATAAAACCTACCCTCAAAAAAAACACTAGAAGATGGGGTGATTTAAGAGTGATATTGTAGAAAAGATAACTTCCCAAGATCTAAGTAGTCGAATTCTAATTCCCTTTATTATGGTGGTTAGTTAAATATTGATAGGAAAGAATGGAAATTATATAAATAAATGAAGAGATCAATGAAATACACTAAAATAGTGGATGGATACTATCATGAAATAATTAAATCCTACCCCACCCCTATAATTTGAGGCCTTTGTAATGAACACTTTAATAAAGGCCATGAACAAATTATATGATTATATGAGGACATTCAATGCCTTTAGAAGGGGCTAAATTATGAGGCCTTATTATAGTCTTATTTTATTATAGTATTTATGCTTCCCATCAATTTTTTTCATTTAATATCTCATATTTTATGTATGATAATCCCCAGAAGTTAATATAATTCATATATCTCCATGTTACTTTAATTTCCAATGTTTAGATTAATTTTTCTATTCTATGAAAGGTATTGAAGGATATTTTGAGTCCTTATATTTTTGCATTATAACCTCTGTATAAGTAAAATATTTTCTTGTGTAGTTGAGCTATTACAGGAGGTTTTTGTCATAGAATTGGTTGTTATAAATATTTTACAGTTTTCTTGTAGAAAGACTTATTTATAATTTTTCTATAGAAATTTATTTTATAGATTTGTTGTAGAAAGTTTATTCTATATTTTTTCTATAGAAATCTTGTTCAATAGGTTTGATGTAGAAAGTCAACTAGGCATATTTACTGCATATAATGGATATTGCAAAAAGATATAGAATGGATCTCTTACAAGGTAGGACAAAAGGATACAACAATAATTAGAAGAACCCTAGAATGAAGATAACATCTACTTGACACTTAAGGAGACAAAATATCGAATGTGCAAAGCAATGAAATGTGTTATATGCAACTAATTTGTTTGTACATTTTATCTGCTTAAATAAAAGGACAAGGCAAGAAAATCAAGAATAAAAGTTAATTGCATGTAACCCTAGTAGCCATGATAGTTACAACTCTATTTTATCCCATAATCACTTTCAACAAAACTCTAAATTGTTCATGTAGATTTTAAATAGTATGTAATGGTTATTCCAATGTAGAATAAAAGTCAATTGCATGCAACCCTGGTGGCCATAATAGTCACAACCCTATTTTATCCCTTAATCACTTTCAACAAACCTCTAAATTGCTCATGTGTATTTTAAATATTATGTAGGACAAAAGGATGCAATAATAAATAGAAGAACTCTAGAATGAAGACACCATCTACTTATACTTAAGGAGACAAAATCTAAAATGTGCAAAGCAACAAAATGTGTTATATGCATCAAAAAATTTAGGAAGATAGCAACATATTTATTTGTACATTTTAGCCACTTCAAGAAAATGACAAGGCAAAAAAATCTAGAATAAAAGTCAATTTCATGTAACCCTATTGCCCATGACAATTACAACCCTATTTTATCCCTTAATCACTTTCAACAAACTTCTAAATTTCTCATGTGGATTTTAAATAGTATGCAATGGTTATTCCTCCCCTATATAAGGAGAAGGAGGGTAACCTATAAGGTAGTAAATTATATAATAAATATCTAGTAAGTGTTATCATTGTGTTAAAGTATAAAAATACTATTGTTGATTTAGTCTTTGTTCAACAAGTATATTGTGTTCTATATGTTGTAGTTTTTGCAACAATCTATTGTTGTAAAAACTCTATATTGTAAAAAATAAATCTTGACTTAATTTAAATAAGTTGTTCTAATTATTAAAAAAAATATTTTTAGAGGGGTTCACACCTCACTCGTACTTGGGCTCATTCATGGATGATTGATGGTTAATTAATTACCTTTAGTTTTAGTTTATATTTATGGATGATTTTTTATTATAATTTATAAGGTTTAGTTTGTGGTTTTAGTTATTATTTGTAGTAGTTGAATTTTACCTTGCTTTAATTTCTTGTGTTATTTTGTTGTATTTCTTTTGAATTGATTTTCAAGTATTCTTTGTGTTTTGGATTAACCAGCTGTCAACACTTTCATAATGATGAGGATTTAGGTAGCACCTTCTTAAGGTGCATTTGAGTATACGAATATAATAATACCCTTGTGATCATAAACTCATAACTTGATCCTTTTTGGTCATGTGCATTTAGTCAACAGATGCAATTCCATAGTTTAGGTTAGTTGACTAAGCCTTAGGATCAATTTAGGACTACACTAGGGACCATATAGTTTGGAAAAGGAAGTTGTATTACAAGCCTTAGATTGACAAGTGTAACCATCAATTCTCTAGTAGAGACAAATGCAACAAAGATTGTCATGAAAATGCTTTAAAGTTTTTTCAATATCCTATGTTCATCGATAAAACTCGACACTAATATCTTTCAAAAAATGATATCTTTGTACCTATATGGTTAGTATTATTTTTTGTGCCCATCCATTATTTATAATACTAATATATTGTAATTATAAATATATATAAGTATGAGATATATAATGATAGATAATTTTACCAATCTTAACCTTGATATTTGACTTGGAGAAATTCTAACTCTAATAAAGTAATTGATTAAAAAATATTTTTCCTTCTTAAAAATGATATCAGGATTTAAAAAAAAAAATAATAATTAAAGAAAAAGAAAATAAAGACAATAAATATCTTTAGTCAAAAAGTACTTCATCAAAATTATTCTTAAATTAGTCAAAAATTAAATTTGGTTTGCTTAATCAATTAGTCATCAAAATTATGCCTAAATTTGGTTTGCTTAATCAATTAGCAAATGTAGTACTTCAATATTTAAGTATGTTTATTATCCTTTAATACTTTGATAAGAATAACCAAAATTAATAAAAAAGTATCAGCGTCCAAGACAATAGCAATTGTTCTTATGTTTTCTATGAAATAAAATATTTTGAAAAGTTATTTCATTTGATACACATACTCCCCATGACCAGAATATTGTGAGGTGTTGATGAACGCGTATTTTAGTGCGGCAATTACGAACGCATATAAACTTTGGTTCAATTGAATCTGAGAATCTCCTTAAGTGGACCTAAAAAGTAAGGTTAAAAGCAATCGACGACAAAAAGAAAAATAAAAAATAGTTAGTCCTCGTCAATCGAGTGACAGCTAACATGCAACCATTACAAAAAAAATAAAAAACTCTAACAAACATAGATGCCATGAAGGCTGCAAACAACAGGAGAGACTTCTGTTCTTAGTAATATCTACATAAATATCTATATATATTCGATTGGAGACATAATGGTTGCTTGTAGTTTTCATCGTCTTCATAATAATAACATTGTCTATGTGTCTCGTCCCAAAGTTCTTATTTAGCTTTTAGTATTTCAGTGTATTCTCTTCCTTTTGTGGAAGCTAGAAATTATTTCACAGTATTCTGTATGGATCAGTGAGGAGGAGAAATCTTATTATTATTATACTCATTTGAAATATGTTTTTAATCCCTTTCTAATAATTTTACTTTTATGAATTTTTGTGAAGATATATAGCATATTTGTAAGCTCCAAAGATGATGTTGCTATTTACCTCAAATATAGGTATAATAGAGTCAAACTAACTTTATTTGTTTATAAAATTGGTTGGTAGGGCTAATCACTCATTTAATGGTAATTTAACATATAAAATTGGGTGTCTACATAGTCATATATGTATGTAAATTGAAAGTCATATTTGAGAATCAAAGAGGTATATGAAGGATTGAGTCCTCTTTAGGTAGAAGTCTGAATTTGGTCATTCCTTTGAATTCATCAACTATCATATCCCATCCAATAATCTTAGGACCTTGCTCCTAAATGTTTTCTTGATTAACTTATACACTTTGTTATAGAACCAATAAGAAGTCTTATCTGCTTCTTGGTAGGGTAGGTCCATGCAATATACAACTAAGAGGGGTTATCTATCTACACCTATATAATCTAACTATAGAATTAAGAACCAATGTTTCTTTTGGTTTAACATGAGCCATACCAAGTACAAGGTGTATGTAATTTAGTTTCTTCTTTGAAACCTTCAATCTCCTATCCATATGATCAATGAAGTATTAGACATAGTTAATCATCTATGAATGCCTAAGAAAGTTTTATATGGTGTAAAGTAAGGATATATGCTTCTCATATATATTCTAGTCATTCCTCTCCAAATTTGTGTCTATCCCTCATAACACCATTTTTACATCCTCCTTAAATATCTCTACCTCTAGTAAAATGTTGAAGTCAACTTGTAGGTTTGGCTTCTTTAGGTACTGGTTGAAAATGGCCCTAAAATAGGCACTCATTTTTGGGTAGTAAAAATTCTTTTGTGTCTTTGGGTTATAACACACTACATAGTAACATGATTTTTTGCCTTCATAATTTTTTTAATATATTCCTTTCTGATATAAAATAAATCCTTACTCCTTTTATGAGGTCTAAAGCTATGCCTAGAGGGGTCATATCTTTCCACACATACCTTTACATGTTTAAGGCAAATCCACTCTCGAGACACCAACCTTATTATGCTCCTTGATGTTCATATATGGATGATGCTCCAAGATTTGGTATAAGTCCCCAAGTTGAAAAAACTTAATACCTCTTTCTAGACCTTCCTAATTAGATGTGTGTATACCCCTTATTCAATCCTCCTTTAGGGATCATCAAAGAGCTATTCTAGCTTCTTTTATGGAGGGGTGAATTGTTTCTTTCTATAATATCACTTCTCATTTTGCTTACCCCTTGATGGTTATAACTTTGCAGATAGTATAGGTACTAGCAAGGGTAGAGTTGATTTGGATGGAGTGGTGACAGTGGAAGGAAATGAAGTGCGGTATACTTTTAAGTGGTGACCAAGTTCTAGAAGATGGAGTGACTCACTCATTTTATGAAGCAATTCACTTTAAAAAAAGTGATTCTATCCCTTTCAGAACCCTTAATGATTTTTATCTTTGTGAGTAGTTGTTCAAAAAATTAATTGAATCACTTGCTTTAGCAAGCAATTTCTTAGTTTTATAGGTACTTGGATGTTCTTCACATTATGATTCCTTTTGATCGATTCACTCATATTTGTTATTGAATTGCTATCTTGGAGAAGATATATATTTTTGGAATATAACTGTTTTGTAAGGAGAGCCTTAGTGAGGCTCGATCCTATCAGGCTATTTAGGATAGAAGTCTCCCTTAAAGGGTCTTCAACTAGCTACACATACTATTCAAACTAATTAGCTATATGTATTTCACATGATAATGGTGTAGATGAGATGGGCACAAGACTAGTAGGGGGTAAAGTGGTTTACATGGAGGACATGGTGCATTTTCTAAATGAAGTGTATATGTAATATGGGGTGGGAGGACTTTATAGTCCCCACATCACACAAGATTCAACTACCCACTCCTGTCTATGTTGAGCACAAGGGTGGCTCAAATATAAAAATGACTTACAATGTGGAAATTCAATCCCTTGATTAATTGACCCATAATGAGGTTTTTAAGGATGGAATATCACTCACTAAAGCAAGCGATTCATTCATTTATCATGATCTTGGGATTATTTTCTTAACTGTTTTATGACTAGATCCAAGGGACAACATGACATGTTAATTGTATACATGGAAGAAGTAATAATTTAGATGACAAAGGGAGAATCATTTCTACAATAGTAGCCACTAAAATACACACACACATATTTGTTCATATTTTCATGTTATTTTAGACAAATAAGATGCTACCCCTTTACAAAAATTAATTATGATTGATGACCTACAAAATTCCATAGCAAGGTATAGTTGGGATACCTTTATGACTTATCCATTGTTGAGATCCTCCTCGGCTTCCAGTTATTCAAAAGAATTAAAATTTCCTACACAAGAAAAACATCCAAGGATAAAGAAACATACAAGCATGAAGAGAGGTGCACTAACTTTCTTTGAGTAGAGAATACTAGAAAGTTAGAAGAAGGAAGCAAATCCCATTGAGAAAGGGTGATGGATAAGTTTTAAATTAGCTACAAAATTTAATTTAGGTAGTAAGACACCTCAATATCTATGGATTGTAAACCTAGAATACATAGAAGAAGAGTCTTCTCTTTAAGAGATTGAAAAATGGAAAAACACCAATCATGTTGTCAATAAATATTTTTATGATTTATTATGGTGGATAGAAAGTTACTACAAAATTGCTAACACAAATTTTAGAAAGTATCCCAACAAAGAGTGAAGACTCTTTAACTGAATCTAACAAATATATAATAGGTATTTTTAAGAATTGGATGGTAACTATTCAATAACAAAGATATAATAGGTATTTTTAAGAATTGGATGGTAACTATTCAAATATCACCAAAGGTTTGAGTAAGGAACCAAAGGAGGCATTAGAGGGGAAATAGGAGCAAGAATGTGCTCAAAGACCATAAATAGAGGTCTACAAAGAACAAACCATAGAAAATAATATTAAGCCATCCATAAATAAGGATATATGAACAACCTCACTAGATGAACTTCCTATAACCAAATCAAGGATTAGATAGCAAGAGGAAGATATTGTAGCCTTAAGAAAAAGTATTTATTAGCTATAAAATTCTTTGATAGATAACTTAAATACCTAGGTTGAAATATCCATGGATATAGAAAGTCGATCGACTATTGTAGAAACCCTTTGGAAACCATAAGATACATCAATATTTGCACAAAATTCTATGGGGTAACTAATTGGTTTAGAATCACCTACATATATGGAATTTGTGCTGGCTAGAATTAAAGTAGCAGTTCAAATAAAATACCCATCTAATGCGACAAAACAACCACTACCTAAACAAGTTATAATGGAAGTTACATATGTTAAACTTATCATTACCAAGATAACTCATGAAGCTAAAATTTAGTAGTTGAAGGAACATTTATGTATGGTTTATGATGTTAAGTAATAATAGAATTTGATTATGAGGGAGATAATAAAGACCCTCAAGAACTTGCTTGTAATGAAAGATTTAAAATATTAGGACATTAACAAAGATAAGGTGATTACATAGGTGAGTCCTAGGTTTTAGGCTGTATGTGAAATTGAACCTAACTTTATTTTTTTATTTTTTTAATTTGTGGAAAACATCCCAAAAGGGATGCCACTTTCGGGTAAGACCCAAGGAGGCAGGGGTATCCATTCCACCAAAAATGCCCAGGACTCGGACCTGGCCTACCACCTTTGACATACTCAAGGAGAAAACAAACACATAAAAACAATTTAAAAATAATTAAATAACAACAAAAATAATAAAATAAAATAAAAAACATGCTCCTTGAGTGTGTCAAAAACAAAAGCACAACCAAACATGCACAATAAGATAAAAGAAACCACAACACAAACCACATAGAAAAACACAAGAACCACATAACAAAACACAAAAAAGACAAAAAAAATAGAACACTACAAAGACATAACCCAAAAAAAACATGAAAAATAAACACAACCAAAACCTAAGAAATATAATAAATAAAATAAAAATAAAAAAACAACCAACAACAAAAAATAAACAAAAACAAAAAACATAGAAAACACTCACACATAAAAACATGAAATAACACAAACAAAGAGAAACCCAAGAACAAGAACGAAAAAACACAAGAACAATAACAAAAAACATAAAATAAAAAAAAACACAAGAACAAAAAAAATCAACACAAAGAACACAAAAACAAAACAAGACAAAAGAACCCACCCACCTTAAAAAACTAAACAAAAAAAAACAAATAAGAAAAAAGAAAAAAAAAATGAACAAAAAAATGACCTATCTAGATCAAAAGACTATTAAGGCAAGAATCAACAAAGGAAAAAAAATAAAGAATAGAATGAGCTAGGGAACTAAAAAAAACTGAATGAACCAAAGAGAAGCAAAACAAAACAAAAAAAACAAGAAGAAACTAGGTACCTTCAGAACTGGAGCTATCCAAAGAAATGATAGAAAGAAGAGCTTCCCTAATTTGAGAAGCCCACCATATAGGAGGGTGGCCATAACATGTAAGATCACCTTTGTCCAAAGCCCAATTAGCTAAAGCATCAACACTCTTGTTTTGATCTCTGACCACATGATTGTAATCAACTTTCAAAAATCCTATCTGGATTGATTGAATCTTCTCAATAATACTTTTAATTATCCATTCCACCTTATGATTCTTAGAAGGAGTCTTCAAGAGATTAATCATAAGTTGAGAGTCAGACTCAACTAACACCTTTTCCCATCCAACCTTAGTAGCCTCATGAAGACCTCTAAGGATACCATACCCCTCAGCAAGGTTATTGGAAAGAATACCCAAATTCTCAGCAAAAGTAAAAACCAGGGAGCCATCTGAAAGTCTACCAATTCCTCCCACTTTGGCTTTTCCAGGGTTCCCTCTAGAGGCTCCATCATTATTGACTTTTCCAAAATCCTTAGGAGGAGGTTGCCAATTTCTAGTCCTATCCATATTACTAATACTCACATTCCCTTTAAGTTGGTTGCCCTTAGAAGGTTTAATATTCAATATTTGCATCACTTGATGCCATATTTGGTGGGAGTTTTGAGGGTGATTAAGGAGTTGATGGACTGATTCAACTAAGTTGGCTATTGTCTTTTGCCAAATATAGTGAATATCCTTCCTATCTTGATTAAAAATTTGGTTATTCCTTTCATTCCAAATATTCCAAAGAAGAATGGTAGAACCCATCCAAACTAACTGCCTAATAAAATGATCAACACCCTCTTGATTAGGCCAATCCCTCCAAAGTTGTTCAAAAGTAAAAAAATTGGACCATTGTAAGCCAAGTAAAGTGGCCATTCTCCTCCATAGCTCAGAGGCTAAAGCACACTCAATAAAAATATGGTTGATATTTTCTACATTCTCTTCACACATTTCACATCTAAAAGGGCCATGAAAACCACGCTTTATAAGTTTCTCACCAGTAAGCACCCTACGATGCAATAAAAGCCAATTAAAGAACCTCACCTTAGGCCAGAGATTTTGAGCCCACAATTGAGAAAATATGTTAGAAGAATGGTTGGTATTATTATGGCATAAGGTCAAATAACCTTGAGCAACTGAATACTCACCCTTAGTAGTGTTGTTCTATCCAAAACAATATTTTTCATGGGACCAAGAGAGGGATCTCATATGAAGGATGCCTTGGATATCTTGTCTTTGCCTTTTTGGGACTAACTTTATTTCTTATAGGACACCATTTATAGTTTATTCCTTGTATTGAAAGGAGTTGTGGATCAATTTCAATGTGGAGCACCTAGCCTCTAACTTATATATAAATGTAAGTAGACCTCACTTGTTTACCACTGTACATTTCTCTAGTTAACCTCAAAATCATAATATTATTTATAATCTTTATTTAAATAATTATACTTCATAATTTAAGTTGATATGGAGTCCTAATCCTTATGTGGGAGATGTATCTTTGAGGGATTTAATGTCATTTATGCAAAATAAAATATGAATATACCAAAAGATAGTGGACTATGAGGAGGATAAATAGAGGACACCTTTGTGGGTTCAAGAAGAGCATTGTAGGCCCACTAATATTATTACTTTACTCTAGTCTCTTTTGTTTAATGAAAAAGTTGCTATTCAAGTAAAAAAACTATGAGATTGACCTAAGTGAATTGAGAGGCTTTCCAGGTAGATCTATAAAACCTACCCTCAAACAAAACACTAGAAAATGGGGTGATTTAATAGTGATATTGTAGAAAAGAGAACTTCCCAAGATCTAAGTGGTATGAGGCTTGTCTCTATATAAAATAGATACGATAGATTGGAGTCCAATTCTAGTTCCCTTTATTATGGTGGTTAGTTAAATATTGATAGGAAAGAATGGAAATTATATAAATAAATGAAGAGATCAATGGAATATACTAAACTAGTGGATGGATACTATCATGAAATAATTAAATCCTACCCCACCCCTATAATTTGAGGCCTTTGTAATGAACACTTTAATAAAGTCCATGAACAAATTATATGATTATATGAGGATATTCAATGCCTTTAGAAGGGGCTAAATGATGAGGCCTTATTATAGTATTATTTTATTATAGTATTTATGCTTCCCCATCATAGTTTTTCATTTAATATCTCATATTTTATGTATGATAATCCCCAGAAGTTAATATAATTCATATATCTCCATGTGACTTCAATTTACAATATTTAGATTAATTTTTCTATTCTATGAAAGGTATTGAAGGATATTTTGAGTCCTTATTTTTTTGGATTATAACCTCTATATAAGTAAAATATTTTCTTGTGTAGTTGAGCTATTACAGGAGTTTTTTCTCATAGAATTGGTTGTTATAAATATTTTACAGTTTTCTTGTAGAAAGACTTATTTATAATTTTGCTATAGAAAGTTATTTTATATATTTGTTGAAGAAATTTTATTCTATAGTTTTTCTATGGAATTTTTGTTCTATAGATTTGATGTAGAAAGTCAACTAGGCATATTTACTGCATATAATGGATATTGCAAAAAAAAAAAAAAATCCTTACAAAGGGAGGCAAAAAGGTAAAAAAAAAAAAAGAAAAAACCCTGAAGACAACATCTACTTGACACTTAAAGAGACAAAATCTCGAATGTGCTAAGCAATAAATGTGTTATATGCAACTAATTTGTTTATACATTTTATCCAGTTCATGAAAAGGACAAGGCAAGAAAATCTAGAATAAAATTTAATTGCATGTAACCCTAGTATCCATGATAGTTACAACTCTATTTTATCCCATAATCACTTTCAAAAAACCTCTAAATTGCTCATGTAGATTTTAAATAGTATGTAATGATTTTTTCAATCTAGAAAAAAAGTCAATTGTATGTAACCCTAGTGGCCATGATAGTCACAACCCTATTTTATCCCTTAATCACTTTCAACAAACCTCTAAATTGCTCATGTGTATTTTAAATAGTATGTAGGACATAAGGATGCAACAATAAATAGAAGAACTCTAGAATGAAGACAACAACTACTTGATACTTAAGGAGACAAAATCTAAAATGTGCAAAGCAACAAAATGTGTTATATGCCACAACAACTTTAGGAAGATAGCAACATATTTATTTGTACATTTTAGCCACTTCAAGAAAAGGACAAGGTAAAAAAATCTAGAATAAAAGTCAATTGCATGTAACCCTAATGCCCATGACAATTACAACCCTATTTTATCCCTTAATCACTTTCAACAAACTTCTAAATTGCTCATGTGGATTTTAAATAGTATGCAATGGTTATTCCTCCCCTGTATAAGGAGAAGGAGGGTAACCTATAAGGTAGTAAATTATATAATAAATATCTAGTATGTGTTATCATTGTGTTAAAGTGTAAAAATACTATTGTTGATTTAGTCTTTGTTCAACAAGTATATCATGTTCTATATGTTATGGTAGTTTTTACAACAATCTATTGTTGTAAAAACTCTATATTGTAAAAAATAAATCTTGACTTAATTTAAATAAGTTTCTAATTATTTAATTTTTTTTTTTGTGGGGTTCACACCTCACTCGTGCTTGGGCTCATTCATGGATGATTGATATTTAATTAATTCCCTTTAGTTTTAGTTTATATTTTATGGATGATTTTTTATTATAATTTATTAGGTTTAGTTTGTGGTTTTAGTCATTATTTGTAGTAGTTGAATTTTGCCTTGCTTTAATTTCTTGTGTTATTTTGTTGTATTTCATTTGAATTGATTTTCAAGTATTCTTTGTGTTTTGGATTAATCAGCTATCAACACTTTGACAATGGTGAGGATTTAGGTAGCACCTTCTTAAGGTGCCTTTGAGTATACACTATAAGAGTAAGAATATAAGAAGACCCTTGTGATCATAAACTTATAACTTGATCTTTTTTGGTCATGTGCAGTTAGTCAACAGATGCAATTCCATAGTTTAGGTTAGTTGACTAAGCCTTAGGATCAATTTAGGACTACACTAGGGACCCTATAGTTTGGAAAAGGAAGTTGTATTACAACCCTTGGATTGACAAGTGTAACCATCAATTCTCTAGTAGGGACAAATTCAACAAAGATTGTCATGAAAATACTTTAAAGATTTTTCAATATCCTATGTTCATCGGTCAAACTCAACACCTAATATCATTCAAAAAATGATATCCTTATACCTATATGGTTAGCATTATTTTTAGTGCCCATCCATTATTTATAGTACTAATATCTTGTAATTATTAAATTATAAGGATGAGATATATAATGATAGATAATTTTATCAATATTAACCTTGATTTTGACTTAGAAAAATTCAAACTCTAATAAAATAATTGATTGAAAAATATTTTTTCTTCTTAAAAATGATATCAAAATTTAAATAAAAAATAATAATAATTAATGTATATATAAAAAGACAAACATAAAAATTAGTTATCAAAATTATGCTTAAATTTGGTTTGCTTAATCATTTAGCAAATGTAGTACTTCAATATTTGAATACATTTATTATCCTTTAATGCTTTGATAAGAATAACCTCCAATAGTAACTACATATAAAAAGCAAACCTAATAAAAAATATATCAGCATCCAAGACAATAGCAATTTTTCTTATGTTGTTCTACGGAATAGATTATTTTGAAAAGTTTTTTCATTTGATACACATACTCCCCATGACCAGAAGATTGTGAGGTGTTGATGAACGCGTATTTTAGTGCGACCGTTACGAACGCGTATAAATTTTGGTTCAATTGAATCCGAGAATCCCCTTAAGTAGACCTAAAAAGAAGGTTAAAAACTATCGACGACAAAAAGAAAAATAAAAAATAGTTAGTCCTCGTAAATTGAGTGACAGCTAGCATGCAACCATTTAAAAAAAAAAAAAACTCTAACAAACATAGATGCCATGAAGGCTGCAAACAGCAGGAGAGACTTCTGTTCTCAGTAATATCTACATAAGTAGCTATATATATTCGTTTGGAGACATAATGGTTGCTTGTAGTTGTCCTCGTCTTCATAATCATAACATTGTCTATGTGTCTCGTCGCAAAGTTCTTATTTAGCTTTTAGTCTTTCATTGCATTCTCTTCCTTTTGTGGAAGCTAGAAATTTTTTCACAGTATTCTGTTTGGATCAGTGAGGAGGAGAAATCTTATTATTGATCATGTTTAAGTGGATTTTAAGAATGCTTTGTGGATATAAATCAGAAAGGAAGGAGGACATGAAGCATCAAGGCTCCAAACAGTCCACCTCAATTGTAAGGCCACAACCTGAGTGTATTCCCCCTCTCAATAATTTTGGAGCAAACTACGGATCTTCTAAGCACTACTGCATGGATAGTGAAGAAGAAGAAGGAGAAGATGTAGATAAGGCTGCAAAGGTTTTCATCCACAGTTTTCATGACAATATGAAGTTCCAGAAATCCCTATCTGATGATGAGTATGAAGGGTATCTTGCAAGAGCCATGTAAATAATAATATTGGTGTAACTATGAGTCTATTACTGTTTAGATAGAATAGTTAATTATAGATACTAAGTTTTCACTTGAAGATGGATGCAGAGCTCTTGATTTCAGGACGATCTATACTTTTATGTTAGGCGTGATAGATTTTATGGATCAGTAATTTTTCTTGCTTAATACAGATTGAAATTACACGAATATAATAAAAGATCTCCATTAAATGTGTCCACTGTGTTTCTGATGTCAAACTCAAGACATTTTTATTTCTAATTTGATCATATTTATTGTATAAATTGCTCTAATTATCATAAAGTATGTTTGCTGAATTTTATTTTATAAAAGGAATAACAAGAATAAGATTACAAATCCATCCTTGGTTCACATCTTAGTTATTTTAATTTGGGTAGCTGGTTTAAAAGTGCAAGTTTTTTTATTTTATTTTGTGAGATTCCTTACTCTTATAAACATCCAGTTTGGGCATGTGTGGGGAGTTTGCCCTCTTGCTTTTTAACCTGTTAATATGATAATGCAAGTCTAATAATTTTTTTTTTTGATTGAAATTCTGTTTCATCTTAATACTTATCTATAAAACCATAAAATTTGAATAAATGAATAATATTATAAAGTGACAATTTATTGTAAGTAAAAGGACTTCAGTGTTTGGTGTAAGTTTTTTAAATGGTTACGTAATTTTAGTGAATGATCATCTTTACTGAATAATCGCAGTAATTTCTATAACATCCTTCAATTGAAGAGTAAATTTCTATAACATCCTTCAATTGAAGAGTAAAGGCTTTTAAGTTTTTATATATTACCATGAGGTTTGTCTTCTAAATGTAAAAGTTTTCTTTGATAGTAATTTTTTATATATATATAATATTTGAAAAAATTAAAAGGTTTTTAGAGTCTAATTTAATCATTATTATTTTTTAATTTTGTTTTTTTAACACTTTCATTCACATTTATATAAAACTGAGTTTTCTGAGTTTTTAATTACACATCCTACCTGAAAATTAAAAAGTAAACTATTATGATATCATAAACAGAATCTTCAATCTTTAGACCATAATTTTAACCTATAGACCGAATCTTCACTTTTTAGACCCAACAATTTGATTTGTTAGAACATTTGTCCACAATTGGAGGCATCATAATGAAATGCCTGTTCTTTCCAGCGACTATGTGTGAGAATATTCGGGCTGCCGCGCACTTACTATTATTCTAAAGCATACCGTGTAACTTCAAGTTGTATGGCTTCTAAATTTTGTCATGTTGTTGTTGTTGGTCATTTACATGGCACAATATTTTGAATAACAACCGTGAAAAATTATTCATATGGCTGACACAGCAGATTTGATGCGGCGGATTGCTTGGCTGGTCAAAAAGCTTACCACTCCCAATACAGCCTTACATTTCTATATTTATTTGATCATACATAGTTTTCATTGATTCCGACATGCACGTAAAGAGAAATGTTCAAATATGAGCTGTTTGCAATTCTGTGTGTTCAGATCTCCACAAATTCTAAGTGTATACAGTAGAAACATTTTGACCGAGAGTCTCACGAATATGTGATCATGAACAGCAGAATCGGATTAAAATATTAACGCCGAAAGATGCAAGCTCCATCTTTGACTCCTTTCCCTAAGTAATTCAGCGGTCAACAAAAGTGTTAGGCTTCTTCCAATAAAAATAGTATATATGTGGCAATTATAGATGTCCTGAACAGTAAGCCTTCTTGCTTGGTTCTTGTTTATTTGGTTGATTTGGAGAAGCAATTTAATGTATAATTGAATTGAATCAGAAAAACTTTGGCCTCGTGCATCATCTTGACCTTCGGATAAAATTAGATTAATTCCTCTCCTTTCTAATGTGATAGAACGAAATTTTAAATTAGAAGAAAAATCCTGGCATGCGTGTTGTCATATATGATTATAATGACTTTAATATCTTGTAACAACCCAAGTCTATGGTTGTATCATTTGATTAGTTTATTAATTTACAAGATAATTTTATTTATTTATTTATTATTATAGTTTAACTTAAGGAAAAAGTTTTTAGGTTAATTGGTTTGATATTTACCCAATAATTTTATCTAGTACAAGATATAGCATATCATATTTGGGGTTTAGGACTGCTATATATAGTCTTCTAAGTGGACAAGATTGGTCAAATCACATGAAATGTGTCATTTTGTGGATCCAAATTACTCATTTGTTATCCTCTTGTTCTAGCATGACTATCGATCCACGATTAGGGTTAGTCAATAGGGCCCATAACACCTAAAGGGTGGACACATACTCTTCCCATACCTTAGCATGATGAACCTCGATCTAACTCGATCGACTTGTTTAGGTCTTAGCATGCAAAGGGTTAGCGTACATATGCCTAGTGCCTAGCTGATTATCCACTCACCTGGGATCAACTAGGGCCATGTCATTACCCTAACACTATACTTGGTACCACTTGACTATTCATGACTCACAATAGATTGTACCATACGAATCGTCATTGATTAGACTAGTTTCTTAGCCATACTAGTCCTTACATAGTTAGAAAAAATAGTGCAAGGACCTATCACAGTACTTTTCAAGCAATAACATAAAAGGAATGTCCGATACTGCCCCTCTTATCCTCATTTTGACTCATTTTATCAAGAACCGATCATTCTCGAGCCATGGGTTACCAAATCATAACCATCGATTTTGGGTGTTTATGATTTTTCATCCTCTGCGATGAATAATTTTGTTCATTTCGCATCATGAGTTTAGTTATAGATTCAAGCTTTCACTAGCAAAAATTCACACTTTATCTCTCAAATTAATTCTCGTTCTAGCTAACTTTATTCTTAACTCTTTAGGCAATCCTCCTCCTGAGTTTAGATAGCTTTCATAGGGCTTTGCAAGTGAATGTTAACTTTAAATTACAAAATTAGATTACCCAAACTAAACCTTTAAGTACCCAACTGATTATATAATAGCACTCTATTTTAATAAGTCTATATTTAAAGAAAGCAACATATAAACTCTAAACATTTGTACACTATAGTATTCACTCATACAATTAACCCTAAGTTTATAAAATATATTTTTTTGCTAAACTTCTCTTACTAAGATTCTATTCTATGGGTAACTACTTATTGTACTATTTAAGGTGTCTTGTTTGGAGATACATTTACTTCCACAAACATATATTCGAAATTCAGTAACTTCAGATTCTATGGTTTTTATTAGAGAAAGTTCATTAATATTTGGATTATATATATCTACATTCATGAATCGTCAAATTTTATCCATAACTTAAAGGCATTCCTTTACTTAGGACCATATACAAAAAACATTTGAAATACATAATTGATCTTCTTATCCCTTTTAAATTATACCATCTATGCACATAAAGAGCTCTTTTTCTTTTATTTTGGCACATCCACGGTTTAATGGCAGTAATAAAAGCAATTATTGTTCTCTAAATTAATGGAGTGAGGTATCATTAGTTATACACTACAAAATTTACCCTTAAGGAGTAAAAGTCTTATTCGATGTTTCCACCTATTAGAATTTGTAATTTCTACATTTTCCTTCGATTGTTCATTTAATCTTCATGTTAATTAAAGTATAAAGGTAAATAGCCAATCTTTCATTACCACAACAAGGAATATAAATTTTTATTCGACACATTGGCTTTCCAATCTATAGAAAAACGTATTATTGCTAGTAATGCTAATAATAATATGACTATTATTCTTATTTGATTCTAAGGTAATCTTAACATGTTTGAAGACTCACACAAATGAAAACACTGATAGAAGTTTATTGTACTCAATGAAAATATTTTATGTTATTCATTATAATATAGACCAGAAGGTTATCCTCCTATTGTTAATGTTGTAGTGAGGATATGTAGCACCCTAAAAATGACTCATTATAATTTGCACTAAAGACAAACAACCTGTAAAAATGAGCTTGTAGCTGATTGCCTCGATTTTTGTACCCCTGGTAAAATCGAGAAATCTAGAAAATATCGTATGATACGATCCTGAATCGTACAATACGATCTTGAATCATACGATTTTTTCCTAGATCGTATGCATACAATTTTTCTCAAAACTGAAAGGCTTAACTCAGCAAGGTGACATATTTTGTTTTAACGATTTTTATCTCTATCTGTGCAACCGGACGACGGTTGCAGGATCAGATTCATCCGATCAAGCCCAGATTGGAAGGAGTTATAACCAAATTATTCCCAGCCCATTTTGGTTGATTGGATCAGCCTATTTAATCAAAAACTCCTCCTCTTTGATCTCCCCTTGTGCAATTGGCATTTTGACTTCATTTTTCACTTGAAATAACAGAGTTTTTGGTATTAGTCCTAGGCACTTTTATGTTTCATGCATGATTAGAAGGTTACGATCAACAATCATATGATATGATTTTGCATTGGAAGCATACAATTTTGTGTAGATAGTACGATTTTTCTCTGAGGTCACTTGGGGGAAATTTTTGATATTGGTTTGCGTTTTCTAAGATTTATTCTTCATACTTAGCATAATTTGATCATTTTCATTTGCATAGGGTAATAAATTTAATTATTTATATCCTTGGAGTTCACCAAATATGCATATAACCGCATACTTGACATAGCTTTGATACATGCATATGTTAATCATGATCATTTCAATATATAATAGCTGACATATAATTCAATTCATGCTTAGAAACATTATTTGCATCCACTGTTCTCTATCTTCTGCATTTTACCTATGAAGTTGTAGGATTCTATCAATATCGAATCATTCGATCTTTGATTGGATAGTACGATTTTGAATTGTATTCATACGATCTTGTTCGATTCGTATGACTTTGCCCTACTGCATACGATTTGGACTACAATAAAAAATCACAACCTCCATTGAACTTTCGAATATAGATAAGGGTCTTTTATCAATTTTTAAGCACTGCATCATCCATTAGGATTTTGTTTTCCACTGTTTGCTGCTTACATATGAAATAATATTACATATAGATTAAAGTAGTTGCATATTGGCCAAAACTAGGTGTATTTGAGATTTGATAAAAGCAACACATAAAAACAAATCCTAAAACCTAGGCATAGAAACTGCCATAAAATATTTCCTAGTGAACCATAAATAATTCATCAAAAAATCACCTTAAGAAGGTACAATTAAGTGCCTCTCTATGAGGTGTAGATCGACTATTCTCCCACTCCCCTTTGAGACACAGATCCATCATCCTGAGGAAAGGAGTGCATGAATTTTAGACCTACATTCTTTGGTGAACCCGACGTGAATACATTAGGCATCTTTGTAATTCATAAAAACATAAAAAAGTATGAAAATTACAAAAAAAAACAAAAGTCCAAAAATAAAAACATTAGTTAAACTTGCATATTTTAGTGAAATTCATAGATGGTATATTACAACAGTAGAAGAGTTGTACTTAAAATGTTAAATTATTATTAGAAACATAAGAAATTACTCAAATACTTGTACCCTCTGACATTTTCTCCTTAGAACAGTGGAACGAACTTTGGAAAATATTAGACATCATAAAATATCACGAACCTAAACTTAAAAAAATCATAAGGTTTGACTTGTCTAGAATACCAGATCCCGATAGTGCACCTTTCTACTTTGACTTTCAGAGAGCATGTGATAGGTGGATAGAAGATAAGAGAGCTCTCATTTTCTCAATTTTTGACTCCTTTGAATATTATCTCGATGATGCAGTAACGGTACACAAATTTTTATCACGTGTAGAAAATCGAGAGGTTGTCTTAGACGATAAGAGAATATTCAATAGTGTTCCTAGAGCTATGATTTATTGAGAATATTGTCATGAATTATACTTTTATAGTTCAAACTGTGAAGTCGATTACATCACTATAACTCATTTCATAAGATTCTTGAAAGTCAACTTTCAGTTTGAAGAAGAATACTATATGACCCCTGAGGAATTAAAACCTACTAATGATATCTATAATATTTTATAGGAAAATTAGAGTTTAATATTTATAATACTGTAAGTTCTGTTCTATAAGTCTTTTGTTTGCAATCCAAAACTATAAAAACCCCAAAAACATAATATAATTTAGTTAGTTATATATATATACCCCAAGCCATTAAACACATATATAATCATATATATCTGCAAGATAAAATATTTTAAGTGATAATACCCAAATTAAGAAGTGGAAAAGAAGTAGAACCTGACTATATGGGAGAACAAGATCAAGGAAATTTTGAATATGAAGTTCGAGTTGAGGATTATGTATCATCAGAATCATATGGGGAAAAACATGGTAAAGAAGAATTTTTCTATCATAAACCTCAAGTAGATGAAGCAGGTAATATTACATTTACCTCCACACATCATTTTAATGAATTATTAAAAGATAATATAGATGTCATCAATCATGTAATACAAACATAATCTCAACTTCCTATGTGAGATTATTCAACAGAGGCTTCCATAGAGGCTATCCTCCGATTGAATGGGAATCCATTAACATACATGAACAAGAATATAAATAAATTTGATACATCTCAGAATATAAATCAGAATATAATGCAACCACCACCAAAAATAGCTACAAATTCTAAATAAAAACAACTAGTTTCTACCTCACAAAAGGTAGCACAAAGAATTAAAAAGATGCATAAACTTAGCCATAATCAACAAAAGGTCCAACAAAACAAAATTCCATATCATCTTCATAATAATCCTCCTAGAAACACTCTACATAATAGTATTTCAGTTAGGAATCAATATACAACATAACCAACACATTATCCAAGATACAACAACAACGTGATGCAACGAAACCAATTTGGTGGACAACAACAGGGACTTGAAGCCTTGGTTAAATAATTAGCTTCAATACTAGATCAGATAGATCTTTACCATCCCTCTTATAGTTATAGAGAGATGTGTAGCCAACCCTTGGATCCCATTGTAGTTGCTCAACCCTATACTAAGAATTTACGTATGCCTATCCTCCCGATGTATATAGGCATTGAAGATCCTATTGAGCATATTCATATGTTTAGGATAACATGTCATGATATATCTCATGATGAATTATTGTTGCTAAAGATGTTTCCTAAAAGTCTTGGAGGCATGACACTAGAATGGTATTATCAGTTACCTACAAACTCTTTAAGGAATTTTGAGGAGACAATAGAGATATTTGTCCATCAATTTAGTGCCTATATAGAGAGGCATGTGACTATCAAGGATTTGTATAATTTAAAACAAGGAAAGGATGATAGTTTTTCTGTATTTTTGACTAAGTGGAGATAACTCTTAGGCAAATTACATTTTGCGTTACATCATCATGAAATGTTGGATATATTCATTGGAAATTTACAAGATCAATTATATTATGAACTTTCTACTACTATAATAACCACTTTTGATCAAGCCATTGGTTTAGCAAGAAGGGTAGAATAAGCCCTTATTAGAAGAGATCACTTTAAGAAGAAAGACGAAGACAAGAATTCTAAAATCAATATAAAAATAAACAAGTAGTGGGTGATAGAGTTACTGATAGCAGGAATACTTCCATTTTTAGCACTACAAAAAAATTTGAGAAATTCTTATTGAAAGTTCCTTATAAACTATCAAGAGAATTCACAAGGTTAAATCAACCTTTAACAATGATTTTACCTCAATTATTGGAACGAGGTTTGGTTCAATTGCCTGAAATAAGACAACCAAACATTATTGCAACCAGATATAGAAATGACTTGCATTGTAATTTCCATCAAGTAGATGGACACTCCACAAATTATTGCAAAAGATTAAAACATGTGATACAAGAATGGAAGTTCAAAAATTTCCTGCAAATAATAATACTCAAAAAATCCAAAAACAAATAGATCAAAATGCAAATCAAAATTTAGATGTTTTTCAACATCCCTTGTCAAAGCATGGTAAAGAAGCAATATACCAAGTAGATCATCATAATGTTCCTCATCCAAATAAATATGTGGGAACAATTAGTATTTTTATGCCTCAACAAAAATTGCAAATATCCTCATTTGTGGTTACAACTAGACCAAACAACATTGTCAAAATAATACAGAAAGTGAAATAAGGAGTGAACTAGAGATTGCCTCAAATAGTTTGGAATATGAATCAGATCAAATCACCCCTATTATGGATTTTTCAGTTCCAGAAGAGCCATTTCCAATAAGGATAACTACTAGAACATCATCTCAACAATGGCTTTCAAATGAGCAAGAAGAAAATACTAGATCCCACTTTGGTGATCCTTGATATAGAAATATTATAGGCACCATTGGAGTTGTCACAAGACAACAAGCACAAGTTAAAAATTCACAAAATTAAAGCCAAAATGAGAAAACAAATCCATTTGTATTAAAACCCCCTACTAAGGGAAGTAATGTATTAAATTCACAACAGAGATCTCCATATGATATAAATGAATAATTAGCTACCATCACAATGAGGATTTCTCTCTTGGACCCCCTAAGAACTTCCCCCATACATAGGGAAGAATTAATGAGAACCTTAAGTAAGATGATGGTACCTGAAGATATTGAACCTAATGTAGTGGTAAATGTTGTAACCTTGGATGAAACAAATTTCATATATTTTTTGTGATAAAGAAATTCCTCCTCAAAGTATGTTTAGAGATAATCCTTTATACATTACAACATTAATTGGATAAGTAGGAGTCAAAAGAGTTTTAATCAATAATGGATCATCTTTAAATATTTGCATATATAATTTCTTTCAAAGATTTATATTAAAAAAAAAAGATATGGAAAATACTGAAATGATTATTAAAGCATTTAATGATGAAACTCAAGAAATATGTGGAGTTATGACGATCCCATTGCAAGTTGGTCCGAGAATTTTGGATACGACTGTGTTTGTTGTACCTTGTTTTGCATCATACACCATTCTTTTGGGATGACCTTGGATTAATGCAATGAGAGCAATACCTTCCACATTACATCAATGTGTCAAATTTGAGTTCAAAAATTAATTAGTCACCATTAATGGTGACCCTAGGCCATTTGATATGTGTGCTCTAGCAGAACCTATAGGATTTCCGTTTTGTCTCGCTATGTCTTCTTCTCATCCTATTCCACCCACATCATAAAGAATTTTTAAATCTAAATCACCTTCTAAACCCACATCCTCAAAAACATGTTCTAAATCACCATTGCCAAAAAATTCCAAGACATTCTCATCTTTCGAACCCATATCCAATCCATTTTCCAAATCCTCATTATCAAAACCACACCCTGAGTCTATAATGTTTAAATTGACAACATATAAAGAATCCGTTAAATAATATATTCCATATACTTCATACTATATTTCAGATGAAGTATTACCAGACTTATCTTCAGTACTTGCAAACTCAGAAGAAGTTAATTTTGCTACCCAATATTCCTTGGTGTTATCAAAGTTACCTCCATATCCTTGAACCTTGGGTTTACTGAAGAAGGGAAACATATGCCATATTGGAATTTGTGCTTTTGTATATGCGGGGCACGATTGGGGTAAAATTTTAGTTGTAAAAATTACAGTCGATCAGGATGGATTTGCTCAATGTTATTTTTTTGATGGATATATAAAATCAAAACCTATGATGTGTAATATGGGCTATAGAGGTAAAGGTTTAGGACCTCATGAAGATGGTATGAAAGAACCTTTAGAAGTTGAATATTGGCCTGCCCGATGTGGTCTTGGCTAAATCCCCATAAAATAAATATAGGTGGCCTAAGAGTAAGTGCAACTATTCAAATGGAGTGATGTGTATTGTGGGAGAAAAATCTATATCTTCAAGTCATACCTTACATGATTATGAAATATTGAAGAATACTATCTTTAAAGGAGGTGGTTATCTTGAATTATCTTCTTCATTTTAAGCCCTAGCAAAAGTGTTTTTAATATTTGTATGGGAGTATCTAATAATGGTAATGATGACAATAACCTAGCCTAAGTATACTCTTATGCATGAAGTATTTTAATAGAAGTGATTTCAAATGATGAAGGGAATTTAGATGAGTATACCTCAATATGTAGAGGCCTACTAGAACATTATTATAAGGGAAGATATTGTTACTAATATCTTCTACTTTTTTCCACTAAATATTGTTTTAGAGATGGACAATCATTGTTGATGTCAAATGACTTTGGAGTTGTAATAATTCAAACCCTTGATAGTTTTCTTAGTTCATGAATTTCAATATAATTTTATAAAGTTTTGGAGGGTTTTCCCTCAATAACTTATAAATATTATGTCAAGCATATTATAAACCTACATAAACTAGATGTGTTAATGTTATAAGATATCAAATGTAGTGGATGACATTTAGAATGAATATTTAAAATAATCTTTAAAGAATAATTCTTCTTTACCTCCTCTCACTAAGATAAAAGTGGTGGGTTGGTGCTTTATCTCCCATTCTAGTTAAAATATTATTGATTTTTCATTTTGAGGATCCCTAGCACAAGTGTTCATCAATGATATTCATTTGTCAAGGGTTCTATTTTTAAGTTCTTTTCTATGTATGCACATAACTTAACTTATCTATGTATGCACATAACTTAACTAAGGGAAGACCTTAATTTGGGAATGGTTGGTGGATAAATTTCCAATGGACAAATAGATTTTTGTGGGTGATTTCAACATGGTAAAGGATATCAATGATAGAATACCAATATCCCCTTGATCCTATCAGGCTATTTAGGATAGAAGTCTCCCTTGAAGGATCTTCAACCAGCTACACATACTATTCAAAATAATTAGCTATGTGTATTTCACATGAGAATGGTGTAGATGAGATGAGCACAAGATTAGTAGGGGGTAAAGTGGTTTACATGGAGGACATGGTGAAGTTTGTAAATGAAGTGTATATGGAATATGGGGTGGAAGAACTTTATAGTCCCCACCTCACACGAGCTTCAACTACCCACTTCTGTCTATGTCGAGCACAAGGGTGGCTCAAATAGAAAAATGACTTGCAAGCCAAAAATTCAATCGCTTGACTAATTGACCCATAATGAGGTTTTTAAGGATGGAATATCACTCACTAAAGCAAGCGATTCACTCTTTTATCATGAAATTGGTATTATTTTCTTAAATGTTTTATGACTAGATCCAAGGGACAACATGACATGTTAATTGTATACATGGAAGAAGAGGAAGAGGAGGAAGTAGAAAATTTAGAATACCTCATAAGGAAGAAGTAATAATTTAGATGACAAAGGGAGAATAATTTCCACAATAGTAGCCACTAGAAAACACACATATTTGTTCATATTTTCATGTTCTTTTAGACAAAGAAGATGCTACCCCTTTACAAAAAATAATTATGATTGATGACCTACAAAATTCCATGGCAAGGTATAGTTGGGATACCTTTATGACTTATCCATTTTTGTCATCCTCATTTTCCAGTTCTTGAAAAGAAGTAAAATTTCCTACACAAGAAAGGCATCCAAGGATAAAGAAACATACAAGCATGAAGAGAGGTGCACTAACTTTATTTGAGTAGAGAAGACTAGAAAGTTAGAAGAAGAAAGTAGCAAGACACCTCAATATATATCGATTGTAAACCTAGAATACATAGAAGAAGAGTCTTCTCTTTAAGAGATTGAAAAATGGAAAAATACCAATCATGTTGTCAATAAATTGTTTTTGTGATTTATTATGGTGGATAGAAGGTTACTACAAAATCCCTAACACAAATTTTAGAAAGTATCCCAACAAAGAGTGAAGACTCTTAGCCCACATTGGGTGAACCACGTAAATTTGGTGTCTCTATTGTGAGTGGTAATTTGTGCATTGCTTTGATTACTGTTGTTGATATTTCTATCTATACATTGCATAATATTGATTGGGAAATAAAAGTAAAAAGTGGTCTTATACTGTTCACCTCCCTCTCAGTATAAGCTTGTGTTCTTCACACGGATTAGAGATCAAGAGGAAGATATTGTAGCCTTAAAAAAAAGTATTTATCATTTAGAAAATTCTTTGATAGATAACTTAAATACCTAGGTTGAAATAGCCATGGATATATAAAGTTGATTAACTATTGTAGAAACCCTTTGGAAACCATAAGATACATCAACATTTGTAGAAACTTCTATGGGGTAACTAATTGGTTTAGAATCACCTACATAGATGGAATTTGTGTTGGCTAGAATTAAAGTAGTAGTTCAAAGAAAAGACTCATCTACTATGACAAAATAACCACTACCTAAACAAGTTTTAATGGAAGTTACATATGTTAAACTTATCATTACCAAGACAACTCATGAAGCTAAAATTTGGTAGTTGAAGGAACATCTGTGTATGGTTTGTGATGTTAAGTAATAATAGAATTTGATTATGAGGGAGAGAATTAAGACCCTCAAGAACTTGCTAGTAATGAAAGATTTAAAATATTAGGACATTTATAATAAATATAAGATAATTACATAGGTGAGTCCTAGGTTGTAGGCTATATGTGAAATTGAACCTAACTTTATTTCTTATAGGATACCATTTATAGTTTATGTCTTGTATAGAAAGGAGTGGTGGATCAATTTCAAGGTGGAGCACCTAGACTCTAACTTATATGTAAATGTAAGTAGACTTCACTTGTTTACCACTGTACATGTCTCTAGTTAACCTCAAACCCATAATATTATTTATGATATTTATTTAGATAATTATACTTCATAATTTGAGTTGATATGGAGTCCTAATCCTTATGTGGGAGATGTATCTTTGAGGGATTTTATGTCAATTATGAAAAATAAAATATGAATATACCAAAATATAGAGGACTATGAGGAGGATAAATAGAGGATACCTTTGTGGGTTCAAGGAGAACATCGTAGGCCCACTAATATTATTAATTTCATCTAGTCTCTTTTGTTTAATTAACAAGATGCTATTCAAGTAAAAAAACTATGAGATTGAACTAAGTGAATTGAGAGGATTTTTAGATAGATCTATAAAACCTACTCTCCAACCAAATACTTGACGATGGGGTGATTTAATAGTGATATTTTAGAAAAGAGAACTTCCCAAGATCTAAGTGGTGTGAGGCATGCATCTATATAAAATATATGTGATAGATTGGAGTACAATTCCAGTTCCATTTGTTATGGTGGTTAGTTAAATATTGATAGGGAATAAAGGAGATTATAATGAAGAGATAAATTAAATATACTAAACTATTGGATGGATACCATCAAGAAATAATTAAATCCTACCCCCACCCCTATAATTTGAGGCCTTTGTAATGAACACTTTAATGAGGGCCATGAAAAAATTATATTATTATGAGGATATTCAATGCCTTTAGAATGGGCTAAATGATGAGGCCTTATTATAGTCTTATTTTGTATAGTTAATATGCTTCCCCATCATATTTTTTCATTGAATATCTCATATTTTATGTATGATAAACCCTAGAAGTTAATATAATTCATATATCTCCATGTTACTTCAATTTCCAATGTTTAGATTAATTTTTCTATTCTATGAAAGGTATTGAAGGATATTTTGAGTCCTTATATTTTTGCATTCTAACCTTTGTATAAGTGAAATTTTTTCTTGTCTAGTTGAGCTATTATAGGAGGTTTTGTCATGGTATTGGTTGTTTTAAATATTTTACAATTTTCTTGTAGAAATACTTATTTATAATTTTGCTATAGAAAGCTATTTTGTAGATTTGTTGTAGAAATTTTATTCTATAGTTTTTCTATAGAAAGTTTATTCTATAGATTTGATGTAGAAAGTCAACTAGGCATATTTACTGCATACAATGGATATTGCAATAAGATATAGAAAGGATCTCTTACAAGGTAGGACAAAAGTATACAACAATAATTAGAAAAACCCTAGAATGAAGATAACATCTACTTGACAATTAAGAAGACAAAATCTAGAATTTGCAAAGCAATAAAATGTGTTATATGCAACTAATTTGTTTGTATATTTTATCCACTTCAAGAAAAGGACAAGGTAAAAAAATCTAGAATAAAATTTAATTGTATGTAACCCTAGTAGCCATGATAGTTACAACTATATTTTATACCATAATCACTTTCAAAAAACCTCTAAATTGCTCATGTGGATTTTAAATAGTATGTAATGGTTATTCCAATCTAGAATAAAAGTCAATTGCATGTAACCCTAGTGGCCATGATAGTTATAACCCTATTTTATCCCTTAATAACTTTCAACAAACGTCTAAATTGCTCATGTGTATTTTAAATAGTATGTAGGATAAAATGATACAACAATAAATAGAAGAACTCTAGAATGAAGACAACATCTACTTGACACTTAAGGAGACAAAATCTAGAATGTGCAAAGCAACAAAATGTGTTATATTCCACAAAAACTTTAGGAAGATAGCAACAAATTTATTTGTACATTTTAGCCACTTCAAGTAATGAACAAGACAACAAAATCTAGAATAAAAGTCAATTGCATGTAACCCTAATGCCCATGAAAATTACAACCCTATTTTATCGCGTAATCACTTTCAACAAACTTCTAAATTGCTCATGTGGATTTTAAATAGTATGTAATGGTTATTCCTCCCCTGTATAAGGAGAATGAGGGTAACCTATAAGGTAGTAAATTATATAATAAATATCTAGTAGGTGTTATCGTTGTGATAAAGTGTGAAAACACTATTGTTGATTTAGTATTTGTTCAAAAAGTATATTATGTTCTATATGTTGTGGTATTTTTTGCAGCAATCTATTGTTGTAGAAACTCTATATTGTAAAAACTAAATCTTGACTTAATTTAAATTAGTTGTTCTAATTATTTTAAAAAATATTTGTAGAGGGCTTCACACCTCACTCGTACTTGGCTCTTTCATGGATGATTGATGGTTAATTAATTCCCTTTAGTTTTAGTTTATATTTTATGCATGATTTTTTATTATAATTTATGAGATTTAGTTTGTGGTTTTAGTCATTTTTTGTAGTAGTTCAATTTTACCTTGCTTTAATTTCTTGTGCTATTTTGTTGTGTTTCCTTTGAATTGATTTTCAAGTATTTTTTGTATTTTGGATTAATCAGTTGTCAACACTTTGGCAATGGTGAGGATTTAGGTAGCACCTTCTTAAAGTGCCTTTGAGTAGACACTATAAGAGTAAGAATATAAGAAGACCCTTGTGATCATAAAATCATAACTTATCCTTTTTTGTCATGTGCATTTAATCAACAAATGCAATTCCATACTTTAGGTTAGTTGACTAAGCCTTAGGATCAATTTAGAACTACCCTAGGGACCCTATAGATTGGAAAAGGAAGTTGTATTACAACCCTTGGACTGACAAGTGTAACCATCAATTATCTAGTAGGGACAAATGCAACAGAGATTGTCATGAAAATGCTTTAAAGTTTTTTCAATATCCTATGTTCATGGATCAAAATCGACACCTAATATCATTCAAAAAATGAAATCCTTGTACCTATATGGTTAGCATTATTTTTAGTGCCCATCCATATTTATAGTACTAATATCTTGTAATTATAAATATATATAAGGATGAGATATATAATGATAGATAATTTTATCAATATTAACCTTGATTTTGACTTGGAGAAATTCAAACTCTAATAAAATAATTGATTGAAAAATATTTTTCCTTCTTAAAAATGATACAAAATTTAAATAAAAAATAATAATTGAAGAATAAAATAAAGAAAATAAATATCTATAATAAAAAAATAAAGACAAAAATTAGTCATCAAAATTATGCTTAAATTTGGTTTGCTTGATCAATTAACAAATGTAATACTTCAATATTTAAGTATATCTATTTTTTTTTTAATTTGTGGAAAACATCCCAAAAGGGATGCCACTTTCGGGTAAGACCTAAGGAGGTAGGGGTATCCATTCCGCCAAAAATGCCCAGGACTCGGACCTGGTCTACCACCTTTGACATACTCAAGGAGCAAACAAACACACAAAACCAATTTAAAAATAAGTAAATAACAACAAAAATAATAAAATAAAATAAAAAACATGCTCCTTGAGTGTGTCAAAAACAAAAACACAACCAAACACGCACAATAAGATAAAAGAAACCACAACACAAACCACATAGAAAAACACAAGAACCACATAACAAAACACAAACAAGACAAAAACAACAGAACACTACAAAGACATAACCCAAAAAAAACATGAAAAATAATCACAACCAAAACCTACAAAATTAAAAAATAAAATAAAAATAAAAATAAAAAACAACCAAGAACAAACAATAAACAAAAACAAAAAACATAGAAAACACTCACACGTAAAAACACGAAATAACATAAACAAATAGAAACCCAAGAACAAGAACAAAAAACATAAAAAAAAAAAACAACAAAAACACAAGAACAACAAAAAACAACACAAATGTCACAAAAACAAAACAACATAAAAAAACCCACCCACCTTAAAAAACTAAACAAAAAAAAAAAAAAAAAAAAAAGAAATAAAAATGAACAAAACAATGACCTATCTAGACCAGAAGACTATTAAGGCAAGAATAAACAGAGGAAACAAAATAAAAAATAAAATGAGCTAGGGAACTAAAAAAAATTCCCTAAAAAAAATTGAATGAACCAAAGAGAAGCAAAACAAAAAAAAAAACAAGAAGAAACTAGGTACCTTCAGAACTAGAGCCATCCAAAGAAATGATAGAAATAAGAGCTTCCCTAATTTGAGAAGCCCACCATATAGGAGGGTGGCCATAACAAGTAAGATCACCTTTGTCCAAAGCCCAATTAGCTAAAGCATCAACACTCTTGTTTTGATCTCTGACCACATGATTGTAATCAACTTTCAAAAATCCCATCCTGGATTAACTGAATCTTCTCAATAATTCTTTTTATTCTCCAATCCACCTTATGATTCTTAGAAGGATTCTTCAAGAGATTAATCATAAGTTGAGAGTCAGACTCAACTAACACCTTTTCCCATCCAACCTTAGTAGCCTCTTGAAGGCCTCTAAGGATACCATACCCCTCAGCAAGGTTATTGGAAAGAATACCCAAATTCTCAAGCAAAAGTAAAAACCAGGGAGCCATCTGAAAGTCTACCAATTCCTCCCACACTGGCTTTTCCAGGGTTCCCTCTAGAGGCTCCATCAGTATTGACTTTTCCAAAATCCTTAGGAGGAGGTTGCCAATTTCTATTCCTATCCATATTACTAATACTCACTTTCCCTTTAAGTTGGTTGCCATTAGAAGGTTTAATATTCAATCTTAGCATCACTTGATCCCATATTTGGTGGCAGTTTTGGGGGTGATTAAGGAGATGATGGACTGATTCAACTAAGTTGTCTATGGTCTTTTGCCAAATATAGTGAATATCCTTCCTATATTGATTAAAAATTTGGTTGTTCCTTTCATTCCAAATATTCCAAAGAAGAATGGTAGAACCCATCCATACTAACTGCCTAATAAAATGATCAACACCCTCTTGATTAGGCCAATCCCTCCAAAGATATTCAAAAGTAAAAAAATTGGACCACTATAAGCCAAGTAAAGTGGCCATTCTCCTCCACAGCTCAGAGGCTAAAGTACACTCAATAAAAATATGGTTGATATTTTCCACATTCTCTTCACACATTTCACATCTAAAAGGGCCATGAAAACCATGCTTCATAAGTTGCTCACTAGTAAGCACCCTACGATGCAATAAAAGCCGATTAAAGAACCTCACATTAGGACAGAGCTTTTGAGCCCACAATCGAGAAAAGATGTCAGAAGAATGGTTGGGATTATTATGGCATAAGGTCAAATAACCTTGAGCAACTGAATACTCACCCTTAGTAGTGTTGTTCCATCCAAAACAATATTTTTCATGGGACCAAGAGAGGGATATCATATGAAGGATGCCTTGGATATCTTGTCTTTGCATTTTTGGGATTTGAATAGGCCAATCCTCAATAGGGATCCAATATCTACCAACATTTGAATTACCAGTATGGTACCGACAGTAATTAGCCACCTTTATCCAATTAGCTCGGTGAAGCTCCTCCATCCAAGGCCTCCAATTGGGAAACTGAGTTATCAAAGGATTGTGACCATCCCAAGAATCTGTCCAAAAATTTGCATGTTGACCATTATGAATGATCCAAAATAATTTTTTCTTTATCAAATCCTCACTAGTCTTAAGAACTGCTAAAATAGGAGAACCTTTGGTAGGAAGTTGATAGCGAACAAGGCCTTCAGGACTTTTATTCTCAACATATTTAGCACAAAGATTATTGGACCAAAGAGCATTGGGGTTATGCAACATCCTCAAATATAATTTAGTAGCTAAAGCTTTGTTGTTATTAATTGAAGACCGTAATCCTAACCCCCCTTCACTCTTAGGAAGACATAAAGTATCCCATTTCACCAAGGTCCATTTTATTTTCTCCTTAGTACCACTCCAAAGGAAATGATGATTGATTTGATCCAATTCTTGAAGAACAACCTTTGGGATATTCAAAATGGAAGAAACATAAATATGAATAGCTTGAAGGACTGATTTTACCAAGGTGATTCTACCCCCAAAAGAAAGCCACTTGTTTGTCCACTTTCCAATTTTCTTCTTGACTTTGTCCAACAACCAATTCCAATATTTATTTTTCTACCTTTGAATATTTATGGGAATACCTAAATAAGTGATTGGAAGAGAGGTCTTCTTATATCTTAGTTTATCCAAGACCATGGATTCCTGTCTAGCAGAGTAGTGAAGGAAAATTACTTTAGATTTGTCTTCATTGATCAACTACCCAGTAGCCTTAGAAAAATAGCTAATGATTTACTTAATATTAGAAGCTTCCTTAACTGTAGCTTTACCTAAAAGAGTAGAGTCATCCACAAATTGAAGATGAGAGATAGGTCTAGCTCCATGAGCAATGGTAACTCCCACAAGGGTTTTTTTTTTCTCTATTTTTGGTTATAGTCCTACCCAATCATTCAACAAGAATGATGAATAAATAAGGGGATAGCGGGTCACCTTGCCTAATACCTCTGGAAAATTGGGAAAGATTGAGAAGGCCTGCCATTGATAAGAACTAAGTAGGAAACTGAAGAGATACATACCATAATCCAATCCATCCAATCCTTAGGGAAACCAAATTGTCTCAAAACTTTGATAAGGAAGTGCCAATCCACTCTGTCATAAGCTTTGGATAAGTCTAACCGAATGGACATGGAAGGAGAATTTTGCATATCCATGGAATGGATGGCTTCCTGAGCAAGAACTATCTCATCTACTATTTGACGTCCTTCCACATAACCCCCTTGCTCTGTGGAAATAATCTTATGCAAAAGAGGCTTCAACCTTTCTGCCATGATTTTAGTAATGATTTTGAGAAGAACATTACATAAAGCAATAGGTCTAAAAGCTGAGATATGATCAACCTCTTGAGATTTTGGAACAAGACTAATATAAATTTTATTGATAACCTTCAAAATTTCTTTGGATTTCATGGCTTCTTCCACCACCTCTAATAAATCAACATGAAGGATATCCCAGAACTCTTGGTAGAACTCAATAGAAAAACCATCAGGACCTGGGGTTTTCCCTTTTTGCATTTTAAAAACTACTTGATGAAGATCATTGATAGTAACATGAGTAGTCAAAATAGAGTTCTCCTCAGAAGTGATAAGAGAAGGGATTGCTTGAAGAACATTATATTGTGAAGTCGAGTCAAGGGGAGTAGCAACAAAAATATTGGAAAAGTAATCAACAACAATAGAGTTCATGCCATCCCAAGTATAAACAACATCTCCAGAATATGATTTTAAGGAAGAAATAAAGTTGTGAGATATTTGATCTAGAAGATATTTGTGGAAGAAATTTGTGTTTCGATCTCCTTCTTTGAGCCATTGAATTCTAGATTTTTGCTTCCATAAGATTTCTTCTCTTTTTTCCCATTCCTCTAACTAAGTTGTGAGTTTAATTTCATCTGCACTTATCTTCTCTGTGAGGCCATCTAAACGGATTTTATTATTCAAATTTTCAAGATGAGAAATAACTTCATGTTTTTTTTATGAACATCCCCAAAATCTTTCTAGTTCCAAGTCTTGATTTTGGATTTAATGTATTGCAGTCTTTTGGCAAAATAGAACATCTTAGTCCCATGCCTAGGTTTACATTCCTTCCACCATTGTTGCACATGAGGTCTGAAGGAAATGTATCTAAGCCACATTAATTAAAAATGAAAAGGAGAGAAACTCACATTGGTTTTCCACATTTCCACCATGACTGGCCAATGATCCGAACCAGCATTATTAAGAGTCTTCACTTAAGGAATGCAACCATGGATTAAGAAATTTTTAGAGAGAAAAAACCTATCCAATCTCTTCATTATACAAGCTAAGCCTTGCCCTCTGTTAGACCAAGTCATAAGGCCATTATCTAGTTGGATATCCACAAGATGGAGGTTTGCAATATATTCGCTCATGAGGTCAGTGCTTTTGTCCAAATTTCTATTTCCCCCCATTTTATCATCTAGAGAGGATGGTATTGAAATCTCCTTCGATCAAGATCCAAGCTTTAGGAAAATGAGAGATAATATGAGTAATATCCTTCCATTGTCTTATTTTTTCCTCCAAAGAAGTTGGAGCATAAACAATAATGCAGAGCATAATCTGGTTGGAATGTCTACTTTGAATAGCTATAGCCAACAAACCCCAACTGCAGACCATATGGTGAATAACTACCTCTTTTGGATCCCAAAGAAAAGCAATGCCAGCCGAAGTCCCTTGGGAACTGAGGGAAACCACTTTTCTAGCTAGCCAAATTTTACTGGCAATTAAGTCCATATCCTCCATTTACATCTTTATTTCTTTAAGGAAAACAAGATGTCGATGATTTACCTGAATCATTCTTCTAATTTCATTTTTTTTTGAAAGACTTCCTTTGAGTCCTCTAATATTCGAAGTGATGATATTCATTAATACCATGGCTAAAAAATTTGGGAAGGGCATTAATCTTACCTTCCTCTACAAGATTTTCACCTTCTTTTACCGTATGATATTGATTGGTCTTGTGACCTACTTTTTGATTAGAATCCATCTTCAATTTTTTTTTCCCTGTTTCTTGACTTATTCCAATTGAATCTAAGATGGCTTCTAACCTTGAAGAATGCTTGTACACAGCCAAAATTTTACTAGATGGTTCAATAGAGTCTATATTGGGACCTGCATTATTTGAAGTTTTGACATTTGAAATATTTTTTTTCTTGTGTAAATTTGCTCCTTTTTTTTCTGTTGAAAACCTTTGATTTGTTGGTTTGTCTCTAAGTTCTTCCCTTCATATTTAAATTGTGTTTCTAAGATTCCAATTTCCATTATTTCCTCTTCCTCAATTGGGACATCATTTGTGGAAAGGATTTCCAACATATTTGCAAATGACTTTGATTGATCCTTCATAACTGGTTTTTTTTTAGTGTTCTTCTTCTTAGGTATTTGGAAACCATATGAGTTTATATCTTCTTTCTTTTGATCAGGAATTTTATTTGGGCAAGCACTAGCCAAATGACCATATTCATGGCAAATTCTACAACGAAAAGGAATGTTCTCATAGTCCACTACTTGCTCCCAAGTGTCTTTCCCAAATTGTAATGTGATATTTTTAGGTATGGGTTTGTCAAAATCCATTAAAACACAAATCCGAGCATAAATAATATGTTCAAAATTTTGAGTACAATCAGCAGTCATCATAAAATTTCCTAAAGAGTTTCCAATTGAAGAAAAAAAAGTAGGATTCCAAAATTCAATAGGGAGGCTAAAGAGTCTAACCCACATGGGAGCTATAGAAGGGATCTCTTCTTCGACTTTAAATTTAGTATGCCAGGGCTTCATGAAAAGCCCTGCCCTTCCAAAAAACCAAGGATCCCCTTGAAAATTTTTCTCTCTATCTTCATTATTAGCAAATAAAATAAGAAAATAACCATTTGGATAAATAGAGATTTGTAACTCACCTTTAGTTTTCTATATTTTTAAATCCTAGACTTTGAAAGCAGATAGACTCGGATGAAAACCCACGAACCGACAGATTAGTCATCTTTTTTCCAAATCTTCAATGTCAGTCTGAATGTTACTCATATCAAGCTTAACAATAGGAGTTCCATCAGCTGCTTTAAGACATCTTGACTCCATTTTCCTGGGATCAATATTAGGCATTCTTAGAGGTTTATGGGAAGCCCTAATATTGATATTAGCATTGGGATGAGGCTGTCCACCATGAAGGGCATCCTTAAAATTCATTTTTGGGACCGAGTCTTCGAAATTCTTACCCTTGATAGGGGTTTTCACAGTAGAATTATTTTGTGGGTGCACCTTAGCACCAGATTCACTTGAGATATGAGCCATTTTTTGATCAACTACTTTAAAATTATTTTGTGATCTCTTTAATCATTGCCCTAGATGTCGTGGAAAGGTATGGTTTTCACTTTTCTTTTGTGCAAAAAATTGGAAGCCGTTGTCACTCAAGTTCACAATATGATCTATTGAAAGACAAATTTCTAACCCATATTGTATCTCCTACAACATTTCCTGCTAAAATATTGAGCATAAACCACAAAAATATTTGCCTCTAGGGCCCGAAGGCCCTAAAAACCAACCTCTGGAGCTGCTTGCACTCAACCCATATGAAACCCTCGCATAGTCGCTTGCCAAATATGTCGTTCACACATAGGGATATGCTAGGATTTTTGTTTCTCCAAATGATACAAAAATTGGTGGAGATATTCTAGGGTTTTTTAGGCATCTACCCTCAAAATTTCACCTCAATATGATATCGGATGAGTGAGATATGGCCGAAGTGAGTTTAGTAGTTTGGGCAGTCCTACAAAAAACGTCCCATTTATAAGTCATTTTTTTCAAGTATATCTGTTATCCTTTAATAATTTGACAAGAATAACCTTAAATATGAGTTAACTTATTAAAAACTAAACTTAATAAAAAGTATGAGCATCGAAGACAATAGTAATTATTCTTATTTTGTTCTACGGAATAGAATGTTTTTCATTTGATACACATACTCCCCATGACGAGAAGACTTTGAGGTGTTGATGACTTGCTAGTTGGGCGAAGGTGTGAAATCTGGATTAATATTTCTAACACCCTCCTTTAAACCTGATTTCACAAGTGCTTTGACTCCAAGCTGCTCTTTCAATCTGCTGAAGTCTTCCTCCTTCAAAGGCTTCGCGAAAATATCTGCCAACTACTCCTTGGATCTGTAAAACTACAGTTGAATTTCTCTAGACTTCACCAAATATCTGATGAAATGATAACAAATATCGATGTGCTTTGTTTGACCATGGAACACGAGATCCTTTGACAGTGCAATGGCCAAATTGTTATCACAAAAAATTATTGTCGCACCTTTTGGAGGATAGTTCAGTTCATTCAGAACTCTTCACAACCAAACTGCCTGGCATGCGGCTGACATGGCGGTGACATATTCTACTTCAGCTGTGGACAATGCAATGATGGGTTGCTTCTTGGACACCCATGAGACTTCCCCTGATCCAAGATGGAAAGCATATCCAGAGGTGCTCTTTCGATCGTCGATGCTGCCAGCCCAGTCACTGTCTATGAAGCCCACCAGTTCCAACTGGTCCTGTCTTGCATAAAATAGGCCATTGTTATGTGTTCCATTGACATAGCAAAAGATCCTATTGCCTGCTTGCTAGTGTTTGTCCTTTAGAGTCTCCATAAAATAGCTGATCGAACTGACTTCGAACATTAGATCTGGCTGAGTTGCAGTCAATACATCAAACTGCCAACTAGCCTCTTGAACAGCGTTGGATCTACATTCCTCCCTAAATCCAACTTTCTTAGCTTCAAACCTGTGGCTCCAGGTGTGATGGTAGGTTTTCTATCCTCCATATTGAACCTCTTCAGGACATCCTTCACATACTTTCCATGAGAAATGAAGATGCCATCTGCCGATTGGTCAACTTCAATGCCAAGAAAGTACTTCATCAACCCTAAGTCCATCATATCGAACTCCTTCATGGCTGTTCTAAACTGGGTGAATAGTGTGGTGCTATTTCTAGTGTAAATTAAATCATCCACATATAGGAAGACGATTATGAGCTCACCTACATAATTTGTCTTCATGTACAAGGTGTGCTCATATGGGCATTTTACAAACCCATTTTGCTGAAAATATCTGTCAATACGATTGTACCAAGCCCGGGGCATCTACTTCAAACCGTACAGGGCCTTATTCAACTTCAAAACTTTGCCCTCATGGCCTTCAATTTCATAACCTGGTGGCTAGTCTGAGTAGACCTCCTCCTCCAACACTCCATTGAGGAAGGCTGACTTGACATCCATCTGGTACATCTTCCAACCCCGTTGGGCTGCCAATGCCGGGATCATCCTAACTGTGTCAAGTCGGGCTACAGGTGCATATACCTCATGGTAATCGATGCCTGACTTCTACTTGTAACCCTTCGCCACCAGTCTGGCCTTATGCTTGTCAACGTCTCCTTGGGCGTTGAACTTTGTCTTATACACCCACTTGAACCAAATGGTCTTCTTCCCTACTGGAAGATATGTCAGTTGCCATGTATTATTCTTTTCAATGGCTTCAATATCCTCGTCCATTGCCTACACCCAATTTTGATTTTGACTTGCATCTTCAAACTCTACTAGATCAACTTCAATAAAGAATGCAAAGTCTGAGTGCTCTTCATTTATATGGGTTTGGGTTGCCTCGTAGATTTCTTACAAGATCCTTGTCTTTGCTGGCTTCACCAGGTTCTGGATTCTACTTGCACATGGAGACGATCGAGATGGAGTGGCTGTGCTACTGCTGGCACCGTTGCTACTACTGGAGGTTGTAGGTGGTTGTACACTTCCTTCTTCCAAGTCAATAGAGTCTACCATTGCTAGCTCTGACTGGACAGTCTTCGAATTCTAGTTCTAGGCTTCATCTTCAAGAAACTTCATGTCACGATTGATGATGAGCTTCTTTGTCACAGGGTTGTACAACCTATATGCCTTCACCTACTCATTGTACCCTATGAAAATGTGCTTCTAAGCTCTATCATCCAACTTTTGCTGCTTTTATTTTGGAACATGTGCATTTGCAATGCACCTGAACACACACAAGTGAGCCACACTTGGCTTCACACTGCTCTAGGCCTCCTAAGGGATTTTGTTCTTCACGTTTTTTTTGGGACATCTGTTCAGCAGGTACACTGCACATGTTACAGTCTCTACCAAAAATTCATGCGGTAATCCCTTTGCCTTCATCATCCTTCGTGCCATCTCCATGATGGTCCAGTTATTTCTCTCAGCTATGTCATTCTGCTATGGTGTGTATCTACACAGTGAACTACCTTCGAATTCCATGCTGCTTGCAGTAGATATGGAATTTGTTGGAGATGTATTCACCTCTGTCATCTATCTTGAGAGTCTTGATCTGATATCCACTTTATTTCTCCACCAGAGCCTTGAAATCCTTGAATCTGGCAAATGCTTCTGACTTTAGCTTGATGGCATAGATCCAAGTCTTTTGGATGAAGTCATCTATGAACATTAAGAAGTATTTATTCCCGACAAATGTGCTGGTCTGCATTGGACCGCAAATGTCTGAGTGCACCAGCTCTAGTGGCTGTGATACTCTCCAAGACTGACCGAAAGGGAACAAATCCCTATGTTGTTTGCTGACTAAGAAACCCTCACAAACTTGATTTTACTGATCTATCAGGGATAGACCCTTCACCATCTGATTCTTATGTAGTTGATTTAGGCCACTGAAGTTCAGGTGACCAAATCTGAGATGCCACAACTAGGTAACATCTTTCACAACTACACTCAGAGACATCAATGATTCATTATGAATCTATAGTGAAAGCATTTTATTCTTCATCATTGATACTGTAGCAATCTACCCATGCGACTTGTCTCTAATGGTGCAAGCTCCATATTTAAATTGGACCGTATGTCCCTTCTGTACGAGCTATCCAACGCTCAACAGGTTGTGCTTCAGGCCAGGCACATAGTAGACATCATAGATTTGCTTTCATTCACTGTGCCTGGTGCGAATGAGGATATTTCCTTTCCCCATTACAGGAAACTTGTTGTTGTTCCCCATATTCACCTCAGAATGGACTGTTTCATCCAATTGGGAGAACATCTCCTTGTTCCTCATCATGTGGTTGCTGCACCCACTATCTAAATACCAAAAATTCTTTTGGCACTCCTCAATTTTGCAAGTCAACAACACGTTTCCTCTTGCCACATTTTTTATTTCATCCATGTAATGGGCTTGCTACCGGTTCTCCTTGGCCATCCATTTTCTGCACTGTGAGATGTAATGGCCAAACTTCTTGCAGAAATAGCATTGGACCTTTGACATGTCCTTCTTCTGACTAGATCCAGCTTGATGATTTTTTGAACTGCCTCTTCCACCTTGCTGATGGAAATTATAGTTGGTCTCTCCTTTGCTAGGGTTTGACCGTCCTCCTTTCTTGTTGCATTTCCCATGCCTGCCTCTACCTCTTGCTTTGTGAGAACTAGAGGCACCATAGTAGGAATCTTGTTTGTCATTGTCTTAGAATGAGACCTGAGCCTTGAATTCTTACTCCAGAGAGGTCTGAGATGAACGGATCAACATCTATTCATGATTCTGCAATGAACCCATGAGCTCATCTATCGAGAGGGTTTTCATATCCCTCGAATCTTTGATTGCTATCACAACTGAGTCAAACTTGGAAGGCAGACTTCTAAGAATTTTCTCTATGATTATCTGGATCTTCATGATTTCTCCGTTCAACCACATCTGGTTGATAATGTTCATCGTCTGGGTGAAGAAATCACTCATGGACTCAAACTCACTCATTTTTAGAATTTCAAACTCCCTCATGAGCATCGATAGCTTCACCAACTTTACCTTATTGGTGCCCTGGTACGAGCTAGCCAGAATCTCCCAAGCCTGCTTCACCTTGGTGGCTGATGTGATTCATGGGAAGATGGACTCCTTGATCACTTGCATGATGTAGAAGAGGGATTTCTGGTCCTTCGTGTTCTCTTTCAACAGGTCCTTGTCAGATTGAGAGAGGACGACTAGTGTTGTTGCATCTATCGATTCTGGGTAGCCATTCTCGACTAACTCCCATAGATCCTGAGATCCGAACAGGATCTTCATTTGGATGCTCCAATAATCATAATTATTCCCGTTGAAGCATGGGATTTGCAACTACAAGTTGTTTCTCCTAGAAGCCATTCTACTTCGGTCTTTGCATCAAGGGATGAGTAGCTCTGATAGCAATTTGAAGAAATTAAATTTTTAATTTTTGCTAGGATGAGTGCAGTGCAAAGTGCAAAGGGAGAATTGCGAAGGAGGGAAGTGCAAAGGAGGGATGACCCAAAGTCGGGTTGTGTAATTGGGTTGTGCAAGCATAGTTGATTTGCACTCCCGAATATTTCACAATCGAGCTACACAAGCGCAATCGGGTTGTGCATGGGGAAAGTGCGCAGTTGGGTTGCTCACGGAGGATGTGCACAATCGAGTTGCACACTTAGAAAAATGTTAAGTTTGGGAAGCCACTGGTCAATGCCTGAATGCGCTGCTCAAAGTCAGCAAAGTCTGACTTCGTTGCACAGTCGGGTTGATAGCTCCAGACTTAGACAAATTTTTGCCTTGCAAATTTTTTTTGCCTTGCAAACATTTGCTATTTGGAGGCTTGTGCGGATTTGGTGTTGGTTTGCCTGGCTTGTCAAGAACTGTACGAGAGGAGAGAAACATCGAATTTGAGTGCAATGTTTTAGATCTAAGATCAAACTTATAGAACTTGAAAGAAATCGCTCTGAGGCGATTATACAGACAACAATAGATTTTGTGTCAACAAAGATAACCGCAAACCCTACAGATTCCTTAAAAAACAAAAAACTTTATTTTTATAATATGAGGGTTACAAAAGTCCTCAACTAAAGAAAACTAACATCTGTAGACTAAAGCTGTAGGTTAAACTAAGACGAAAAACAAATTTTGAGTTTGCTATTCGAACATTAAATAGATGAGCCACACTACTCACTGAAACAATCTCGTCTCCTACTCTATTGTTTCTCCAAATTTCCTCTTGCTCTCCTCTCTTTCTCCTCTATCTTTCCACACTCTTGTCTAAAGACCCAAAATGCCTTATATAGCCATGGGGAGAGGGAGATAGGGGTTGTCCTCTGATAGGTTCTGATAGACCCTCAACTAGGGTTTCTGACCAATCGACGAACTGGCATTAAATCACCGAACTGGCATTAACTTCTACGGTGATCGGATCTATTAGACGTCACATATGTTAGAAGGCACATGCGATGTCAAGTCAAAATTTTGCCAAGATCCTCGATTGCGTGAGCGCAGTCTGAATTCGCCCAAGTTCGAAGCATAGTTCGGCTTTGCCCAAGTTCGGAGCATAGTTGGGCGGAGGCATGAAATCTGGATTAATATTTCTAACACACCATACTTTTAAATTTAATGCATGTCACAATGTTGGTGAGACTTTTCCTCCATCCCCAACTATAAATATAAGCAGCTAGTATTATCTGCATAAGAGAGTAAGACAAAGGAAGAATAAGATTTATATAAGCAAAGAGTAGAATTTGTAGTTTTTAAAAAACTCTAATGTGGATGTAACACACAATCTTATTAAGTTGCAGATGTATGCGGAATGCTTCTGGAGTAGGGAGCTTCTTATGTATTTCCATTTGAGCAATTTATAAATACTTGTATTTTGCTTAAATGTATTTATTTAAATATTGAGCTATTTAACTTTGCAAAGTTAGGGTTCTCTTTGTTTGTTTGCTATCTTGTCAAAATCTCATTTTCTTTGATGTTAGTGTAAAGCCTTGCAATTGTGACTTAAGAAAACCTACAAATCTCTTTTTCACTCGAAATCTAAGTTTTGCGGATATTTGCACTTTTGCTGGAAATTTCCTTTTTTGGGGTAAGTTTTAGGTTTCCTCTCTTCATTGAGTGAAACTTTGTTTGACTAGCGAAAATTAATTTCACTCCACCTTCCTTTGTATTTTGAGTGAAACTTTGTTTCGCTCCTGCAAATTTGATTTGCTCTCATTCTACTTTGTAAGTTGAGTGTGATTCTCTAAAAAATAGATATTCACTAAATTGACCTAATTTCATATTTTTGTGCTCCTTGTGCATTGAAAACTATGCAAGTATTTTTATCACGATTTTATGTAAATCAATGCATTATTGTCTCTTTCAAATTGAATTTTATGTAAATTAGCGCATCGTTGTTTCTTTCAAATTGGTATCAAAGCTAGTGCCATTAGTGGAAGTTTAAAGAAGCAATATCTTCCAGTGATAATTCATTACAATTGGAGATCCTACAATTCAATGGCAAGAACAATGATTACTAGAGCATCCAAATGAAGATATTGTTTAGATCTCAAGAGCTATGGGACCTGGTGGAGAATGGTTACCCAAAACCCAGAGATGCATCATCATTTAAACTTTATTCCTTCGTTTTCAATGCAATCAAACACAACAACAAAGAAAAATGACTATCCCAACAATGCAATGCTTTCAACTATATTTTTACTCAACCAACACAACAACATTTGTCTCAGACATTACACTGTTCTTTTGAGCTAATTCTACACAGTTTCACACCATTATTCAACATAATTCACGTCGCTTCCAAACTTTAGCTTGACATAGTTTACACAGTAGCATTCTTAGTTGATTTTTGCACTATTTTCAAATCATTTAACATAGTATGAACAACAACATTTATCATGTCTCCACACTATATTTTTTGTTTTCGAAAAAACACAATATGCACAATAACCATACTAACACCATACTATTTTCATCATCATATAAATACAATATGCATAGCAACAACATAATTATACCATACCACTTTCATTTTTAGATTAACACAACATGCATAGTTTTCATATTCATTTAAACATAGCATGCACAATTTTCATATACATTTAAACACAACAAGCACAATTTTCATATTTATTTAAATGTAGCAAGCACAACAACAAACAAAATAAACTGCCCAACCTATTTCTTCCGCTTTCTAAAATATTTTTTCTTGCAAGTCTTCCCAATTCACCGTCCTCTCTTTCCTTCCTTTTTTCCCCTTCCCTATATTTCTTTTCTCCCCCTCTCGAAAAACCATCACCCAACTCGAAAAACTTGGTAAATTATATTCTCTTCCTTACCCATGCGTAGTGCCAGATTTTTGAGCCTTCTTCACTATCTCGTGCACATCACATTTTCATTATGACATTCCAAAAAACCTCAGCATTAATGATTTTAGTTCTACTGAATTTTTCCAACCTTGGAGAAACAATAGAACATAAACTATTTTTTGCATGATTTTTAAAATGAATAAGGTAAGGTTAGAAATATTCATAGAGTCTAATATGAAAATAGCTCTGGCCACAAAATAACACATGATATTTGCCTTCATAGCCAAACATGGTGGTTCCATCAAATGTCACTATCCTTTAACATAAACGTGGAGCAATTACATAGTAAATTATAACTCAATTTGCACAAGTTTTCTTTCCTTATTTAAATAAACCAAAATAGCCATTTTCCTTTATTTATTTTCTATTTTATTTATAAAATTATCTTTCTATAAAATCATGAAATAATAAAGGAAAATGTTTTCAAATCTTCATTCAACAATTAAAGGGTGGCTCCCATGATTGAGACATCTTCATTGCCACCTCTAATCACACAAGCTCACTTTATATAACAATAAAACAAAGGAACATTCAAAGTATTAGATACCTACACACATCCAAATAAACAAACACTATCATGCTTTTCCAAGCTAGTGGCTCTCATCATCATTGCCACCACAAAATATTTCTCATTCCATGCAATCAAGCAATATTTCAAACAATTGAACTCACACAAAGATGCAATTGGTGTTACCCCAAATGATATGCAAGCATGAGTTTCCATGTGCTTGCGAGTCGAATCATCACTTTTCTTACTTACCGGTTTTTTAATGACTTGCTTCCTTTCATTATCATCCTCCAACTGTCCTGCACTCACAAAGACCGTCAACAGTACCATGTTTCTCAAAAATAGGAGGGTCATTACTTTCTTCTATTTTTTGTGCAAGGAGGGTCATTACATATTTCCCCACTAGAGATAAACATAGTCCCTATGTTTTACAACTAGGTTATGTATAAGAAATATTTTGTACATTCATATCTTTTACTTTAACCAAAAATGCTCAAGTGAATTCACAATTCCACTTTAACTCTATATTTTGCAATCATATTCATCATCATAGAATCACATCACATTTTTTTTTATTGACATACAATCACATCATAGATTATGCTATAATTAAATCAGTTACACATACCCATCATGGTTCAAAATATTTCATGTAGAAATACTAAAATGTTACAATTTACTCTACTTAGTAACATCCCTAATATAGTCTGTCCACACATCACAAATTTCATCAAAGAAAGTTTTTGATAACGTTTTTCATCTACTCAAACAAATAAGAAAATTGATGTTGCATTTCTGCCACATCTTCCCACATAGAATTTTATTCTGATTAGTGGTCCCATTGGACCCGATATTGCTCTATGCTTTGTTTTCTCAAGTTCTTGGTTTAGAAACCAAGTACACAAATAGGTTGAACCTCAATATTTAAGGGATCGGTCATCTACATGTTGAAAACATCCAAAACATGAGTAAGATCATAAATGTATTTTCTAAAGAGGGACACATGAAAGACATTATGGATCTTGGATAAGCTTGGTGGTAGAGCTAGTCTATACGTAACAGGGTTTATCTTTTATATGATCTCAAATAGACCCATGTATCAGGAGTCAAGATTGGAATATTTGATTAAATTTTTTGTTGGATTTACCCTTAAGAATACTTGGTCTCACACCAAATATTCCCTCAGTGTTCTTTTGAGGTCCGCGTAGCTCTTTTGGCAATCTGCAATCTCTTTCAACTTTTGCTGAACTCTTTTCAATTGATCTTCCATTTCTTTTATTATTTTCGGATTGATCACTACCCGATCCTCTAGATTATCCCAAGATAAGGGAACTCTACACCTTCTCCCATATAGGTCTTTGAAATGTGCCATACCTAGTGAGGCATGGTATCTATTTTTATATGAAAATTCTACTAGGTATAGGTAGTCTTCCCACTTCATATGCTGATCCATGTAGTACATTCAAAACATATCCTCAAGCACTTGATTCACCCTCTCAGTCTAACCATCTATTTCTAGGTTATAAGCAATACTGATCTTTAGTTTATTCCCTAATGCTTGACGCAATGCTTGCCAAAATTTATAAGTGAACAAGAATCTCTATCAAAGATTATAAATTCTTAAAATTTGTAGTCTTACCACTTCCCTAGCAATCCTACTTGCTACAGAAGTTGCATCATTTTGCACATTGCTTGGTATAAAATGTGTGACTTTAGTTAATTTATCTACAATTACTAGAATTGCATCATGCTCAAACCTTATTTTAGGGAACCCCACTATAAAATCTATTGACACTACTTGCCACTTCTATGTGGGTATCTCATGTGGATATAGTTTTCCAGCTGGATGCAAATGTTTTGATTTCACCTTTTGATACTCCAAGAATTTGGCCACATAATTGGTAATATCATTTTTCATACCAGGCCAAAAATATGCTTTCTTCAGATTCTCTCGCATCTTTGCACCTCTAGGGTGAGTAGAGTAGGGAGTGTTATGTGCCTCCCTAAGGATTATTTCCCTCAATCCTCCTAAGTTGGGTATCACCAACCTATTTCTAAAATAAAGCAAATCATCCCTAAAAACATAATATGTACTCTTGTCCACTTTCTATCCACTCAGACCTACACACGATTGATAAAATTCATCTTTTTCTTGCCACATTTTAATTTGATCTAATAGATCATATTGAAATTTTGTCATTGCGGTTATACATCCTCTTCTGCTCAAAGCATCAACAACCTTATTCTCTTTTCCCTTAATGTACTCAATACCAAAATCATACTCCGCTATGAACTCCATCCAACATCGTTGTCTGGCATTTAATAAGAGTTGATTAAATATATAATTTAGACTTTGATGGTCTATGTTTAATTCAAATGGTTTTCCTAGAAGGTAATGTCGCCAAAATTTTAGAGCATGTACTATCATTGCCAATTCTAGATAATGAGTGGCATAATTGACTTCATGCCTTTTGAGTTTTCGAGACTCATAAGCAAAAACTACATTACCTTGGTTAAAAATACTACCTAACCCTTCAATTGATGCATTTGTACAAACTATAAATTGGTTATTAGGATCAGGTAATTGTAGGATTGGTGCATTTGTCAACCTTTCTTTCAAAACTTGAAAAGCCTCCTCACACTGCTCTGTCTACTTGAAGCCTTTTCATTTTCTCTTAAGGTTTGTAATGGGTTGAGCAATTCTTAAAAACCCTTTAACGAATCGTCTATAATTCCCATCAAGTTCCATAAAACTATGTACCTCTGTGAAATTGGTAGGTGTTAGCCATTCAATGATTGCTTCAATTTTATTAGGGCCTACTACAAAATTATTTGATAGATAACTTAAATACCTAGGTTGAAATAGCCATGGATATAGAAAGTCAGTCGACTATTGTAGAAACCCTTTGGAAACCATAATATACATCAATATTTGCGCAAAATTCTATGGGGTAACTAATTGGTTTAGAATCACCTACATAGATGGAATTTGTGTTGGCTAGAATTAAAGTAGTAGTTCAAATAGAAGATCCATCTAATGCGACAAAACAACCACTACCTAAACAAGTTTTAATGGAAGTTACATATGTTAAACTTATCATTACCAAGAAAACTCATGAAGCTAAAATTTGGTAGTTGAAGGAACATTTATGTATGGTTTATGATGTTAAGTAATAATAGAATTTGATTATGAGGGAGAGAATTAAGACCCTCAAGAACTTGCTAGTAATTAAAGATTTAAAATATTAGGACATTTATAATAAAGATAAGATAATTACATAGGTGAGTCCTAAGTTGTAGGCTATATGTGAAGTTGAACCTAACTTTATTTCTTATAGGACACCATTTATAGTTTATGCCTTGTATTGAAAGGAGTGGTGGATCAATTTAAAGGTGGATCACCTAGCCTCTAACTTATATGTAAATGTAAGTATACCTCACTTGTTTACCACTGTACATTTCTCTAGTTAACCTCAAACTCATAATATTCTTTATGAGCTTTATTTAAATAATTATACTTCATAATTTGAGTTGATATGGAGTCCTAATAATTATATGGGAGATGAATATTTGAGGGATTTGATGTCATTTATGCAAATTAAAATATGAATATACCAAAAGATAGTGGACTATGAGGAGGAGAAATAGAGGACACCTTTGTGGGTTCGATAAGAGCATCGTAGGTCCACTAATATTATTACTTTCATCTAATCTCTTTTGTTTAATGAACAAGTTGCTATTCAAGTAAAAAAACTATGAGATTGACCTAAGTGAATTGAGAGGCTTTTTAGATAGATCTATAAAACCTACCCTCCAACCAAACAGTAGAAGATGGGGTGATTTAATAGTGATATTGTAGAAAAGAGAAATTCCCAAGATCTAAGTGGTATGAGGCTTGTCTCCATATAAAATAGATACGATAGATTGGAGTCCAATTCTAGTTCCTTTTGTTATGGTGGTTAGTTAATATATATAGGAAAGAAAGGAAATTATAGAAATAAATGAAGAGATCAATGGAATATACTAAACTAGTGGATGGATACTATCAAGAAATAATTAAATCCTACCCCCACCTCTATAATTTGAGGTCTTTGTAATGAATACTTTAATAAAGGCCATGAAAAAATTATATGATTATATGAGGATATTAAATACCTTTAGAAGGGGCTTAATGATGGGGCCTTATTATAGTATTATTTTGTATAGTTAATATGCTTCCCCATCATAGTATTTTATTGAATATCTCATATTTTATGTATGATAAGCCCTAGAAGTTAATATAATTCATATATCTCCATGTTACTTCAATTTCAAATGTTTAGATTAATTTTTCTATTCTATGAAATGTATTGAAGGATATTTTGAGTCCTTATATTTTTGCATTTTAACTTCTATATAAGTGAAAGTTTTTCTTGTGTAGTTGAGCTATTATAGGAGGTTTTTGTCATAGGATTGGTTGTTATAAATATTTTGTAGTTTTCTTGTAGAAAAGACTTACTTATAATTTTACCATAGAAAGCTATTTTATAGATTTGTTGTAGAAATTTTATTCTATAGTTTTACTATAGAAAGTTTATTTTATAGATTTGATGTAGAAAGTCAACTAGGCATATTTACTGAATACAATGGATATTGCAAGAAGATATATAAAGGATCTCTTACAAGGTAGGACAAAAGGATACAACAATAATTAGAAGAATCCTAGAATGAAGACAACATCTACTTGACACTTAAGGAGACAAAATCTAGAATTTGCAAAGTAATAAAATGTGTTATATGCAACTAATTTGTTTGTACGTACATTTTATCCACTTCAAGAAAAGGACAAGGTAAAAAAATCTAGAATAAAATTTAATTGCATGTAACCCTAGTAGCCATGATAGTTACAACTCTATTTTATCCCATAATCACTTTCAAAAAACCTCTAAATTGCTCATGTGGATTTTAAATAGTATGTAATGGTTATTCCAATCTAGAATAAAAGTCAATTGCATGTAACCCTAGTGGCCATGATATTTATAACCCTATTTTATCCCTTAATAACTTTCAAAAAACGTCTAAATTGCTCATGTGTATTTTAAATAGTATGTAGGATAAAAGGATGCAACAATAAATAGAAGAACTCTAGAATGAATACAACATCTACTTGACACTTAAGGAGACAAAATCCAGAATGTGCAAAGCAACAAAATGTGTTATATTCTACAACTTTAGGAAGATAGCAACAAATTTATTTGTACATCTTAGCCACTTCAAGTAAAGAACAAGGCAACAAAATCTAGAATAAAAGTCAATTGCATGTAACCCTAATGCCCATGACAATTACAACCCTATTTTATCCCTTAATCACTTTCAACAAACCTCTAAATTGCTCATGTGGATTTTAAATAGTATGTAATGGTTATTCCTCCCCTATATAAGGAGAATGAGGGTAACCTATAAGGTAATAAATTATATAATAAATATCTAGTAAGTGTTATCATTGTGATAAAGTGTAAAAACACTATTGTTTATTTAGTCTTTGTTCAACAAGTATATTATGTTCGATATGTTGTGGTAGTTTTTGCAGCAATCTATTGTTGTAGAAAATCTATATTGTAAAAACTAAATATTGAATTAATTTAAATTAGTTGTTCTAATTATTTTAAAGGATATTTTTAGAGGGGTTCACACCTCACTCGTACTTGGGTTCATTCATGGATGATTACTAGTACTTGGGCTCATTCATGGATGATTGATGGTTAATTAATTTTATTTAGTTTTAATTTATATTTTATGCATGATTTTTTATTCTAATTTATGAGGTTTAGTTTGTGGTTTTAGTCATTTTTTGTAGTAGTTCAATTTTACCTTGCTTTAATTTCTTGTGCTATTTTGTTTTATTTCCTTTGAATTGATTTTCAAGTATTTTTTGTGTTTTTGATTAATTAGTTGTCAACACTTTGGCAATGGTGAGGATTTAGGTACCACCTTGTTAAGGTTCCTTTGAGTAGATACCATAAGAGTAAGAATATAAGAAGACCCTTGTGATCATAAACTCATAACTTATCCTTTTTGGTCATGTGCATTTAATCAATAGATGCAATTCCATAGTTTAGGTTAGTTGACTAAGCCTTAGGATCAATTTAGAGCTACACTAGGGAACCTATAGATTGTAAAAGGAAGTTGTATTACAACCCTTGGATTGACAAGTGTAACCATCAATTATCTAGTAGGGACAAATGCAACAAAGATTGTCATGAAAATGCTTTAAAGTTTTTTCAATATCCTATGTTCATGGATCAAAATCGACACCTAATATCATTCAAAAAATGATATCCTTATACCTATATGGTTAGCATTATTTTTAGTGCCCATCCATTATTTATAGTACTATCCCCATACCTTAGCATGATGAACCTCGATCTAACTCGATCGATTTGTTCAATTCTTAGTATGCAAAGGGTTAGCGTACATATGCCTAGTGCCTAGCAGATTATGCACTCACCTAAGATCGACTAGGGCGATGTCATTACCCTAACACTATACTTAGTACCACTTGAATATTCATGAATCACAATAGATTATCCTATACCAATCATCATTGATTAGACTAGTTTCTTAGCCATAATAGTCCTTACTTAGTCAGAAAAAATAGTGCAAGGATCTGTCATAGTAATTTTCAAGCAATAACCTAAAGGGTATGTCCCATACTGCCCCTCTTCTCCTCATCTTGACTCATTTTATCAAGAAGCGATCATTCTGAGCCATGGGTTACCAAATCATAACCATCGATTTTGGGTGTTTATGATTTGTCATCTTCTACAATGAATAATTTTGTTCATTTTGCATCATGAGTTTAGTTATAGATTCAAGGTTTCACTAGAAAAAATTCACACTTTATCTCTCAAATTAATTCTTGTTCTAGCTAACTTTATTCTTAACTCTTTAGGCAATCCTCCTCCTGAGTTTAGATAGCTTTCATAATCCTTTGCAAGTGAATGTTAACTTTAAATTACAAAATTAGATTACCCAAACTAAACCTTTAAGTACCCAAATGATTATATAATAGCACTCTATTTTAATAAGTCTATATTTAAAGAATGCAACATATAAACTCTAAACTTTTTTCCACTATAGTATTCACTCATACAATTAACCCTAAGTTCATAAAATAATTTTTTTTGCTAAACTTCTTTTACTAAGATTCTATTCTATGGGTAACTACTTATTGTACTATTTAAGGTGTCTTGTTTCGAGATACATTTACTTCCACAAACATATATTTGAAATTCAGTAACTTCAGATTCTATGGTTTTTATTAGAGAAAGTTCATTAATCTTTGGATTATATATATCTACATTCATGAATCGTCAAATTTTTTCCATAACTTAAAGGCATTCCTTTACTTAGGACCATATACAAAAAACATTTGAAATAAATAATCGATCTTCTTCTCCCTTTTAAATTATACCATCTATGCACATAAAGAGTTTTTTTCTTTTATTTTGGCACATCCACAGTTTAATGGCAGTAATAAAAGCAACTATTGTTCTCTAACTTAATGGAGTGAGGTATCATTAGTTATACACTAAAAAATTTACCCTTAACGAGTAAAAGTCTTTTTCGATGTTTCCACCTTATAATTTGTAACTTCTACATTTTTATTCGATGGTTCATTTAATCTTCATGTTAATTAAAGTATAAAGGTAAATAACCAATCTTTCATTACCACAACAAGGAATATAAATTTTTATTTGACACATTGGCTTTCCAATTTATAGAAAAACGTATTATTTCTAGTAATGCTAATAATAATATGACTATTATTCTTATTTGATTCTAAGGTAATCTTAACATGATTGAAGACTCACACAAATGAAAAAACTGATAGAAGTTTATTGTACTCAGTGAAAATATTTTATGTTATTAATTATAATATAGACCAGAAGGTTATCCTCATATTGTTAATGTTGTAGTGAGGATATGTAGCACCCTAAAAATGACTCATTATAATTTGCACTAAAGACAAAAATCCTATAAAAATAAGCCTATAGTTGATTGCATCGATTTTTGTGCCCCCTGGTAAAATCGAGCAATCTAGAAAAGATCGTACGATACGATCCTAAATCGTACGATACAATCTTGAATCGTACAATTTTTTCCTAGATTGTATGCATATGATTTTGCTCAAAACTGAACGGCTTCATTTAGCAAGGCGACATAATTTGTTTTAACGATTTTTGTCTCTATCTGTGCAACCGTACGACGGTTGCAAGATCAGATTCATTCGATCAAGCCCAGATTGGAAGGAGTTATAACCAAATTATTCATGGCCTATTTTGGTTGATTGGATCACCCTATTTAATTAGAAACTCCTCCTCTTTGATCTCCCCTTATGCAATTGGTATTTTGACTTCATTTTGCACTCGAAATCACAAAGTTTTTGTTATTAGTCCTAGGAACTTTTATATTTCATGGAAGATTAGAAGGTTAAGATCAGAAATCAGATGATACGATTTTACGTTGGAGGCATACAATTTTGTGTAGATAGTACGATTTTTCTCTGAGGTCACTTGGGGGAAATTTTTGATACTGGTTTGCATTTTCTAAGATTTATTCTCCATACATAGCATAATTTGAAGAACACAAGCTTATACTAAGAGGGGGGGTGAAAAGTATAAGAACTCTTTTTACTGTTTCCTTTATACTTCAAAATAGTAAAGCAATATACCCAAAGAAATATCAAAGCAATGCACAATATCATCCACAAAGTGACACCAATTTTAACGTGGTTCACCCAAAATGGCTAAGCTACGTCCACAAAACTTTTCTCTAAAAGTTATCTCAAAGTTCTTTGGGAATCCTTCCCAATTACAATGTTTATGAGCCTCAGCCCAAAGGAGATACCTTCCCCCAATCAAAATTTATGAGCCTCTGTTCAAAGGAGATACCTTCCCCTCTGCTCTGGAAATGATCCCTCAGAAGATCAACTGCCTCTACTTCTTGCCAGAACGTGGAACTCCTTTCCACCGAAGACCTCCTATCCTCAATGCTTAGCCTAAGAGACCTTTGCCTTCTATGATCACGTCCACAACAGCTCAACAACCTATACCAAACACAGTTAGTCGGTCTAGTACAAGTCTTCCTCTGTCTTTCATATCTATCCAACGCTTGAACAAATCAATCCTCTACACACAAGCCTTCTCAAAGGCTTGCCAAATCTGTCCTCAGGTTCTTCTCAAAGAACTAGTGCACCTCTGTCCTCAAGTTCTCTGATAGAACTATCAAACTCAGCTCACAAGCCCTCTGCTAGGACCTGTCCAAATATGCTCACAAGTCCCCACCGAAACCTATCCAAAACTGCTCACAAGTCCCCACCGAAACCTGTCCAAAACTCAGCAAGCTCACCAAGAAAAAAAAATTTCTTAGTAGGAAATCACAAGGTGAATTGTTAGAGACCCAATGTGATTTGTCAAACTCATAGAAGCATAAAGAGAATTTTTAGAGACTCAATATGTTCTATACTCAACTCCCAATATCAAAACTCAACTCAAATCAACTCAGCTCAAACTCAATCTCAAATCTGAAAACTCAACTCAATATCTGAAATGGATAGGATAGAATGCTTTCTTTCAAGAACATGAAACCCCAACAATATCCAACTATGAAAAGAATCACATAACAATGATACTCATGTTCTTTTCACCATCAATTAGGGCTTCAACAACAATGCTCATCAAACAAGGTTCAATCAACACCATTCACCTCAAAACACAACCTTGAAGCATTTCAAAATCAACATTAGAAAAGGAAACAAGTAGAACTCATTTTCTCTCCAATATTGTTTGAACAAAAAGCATCCACCAACTCAAATCACAATAGCACAAAACAACTTTTCAAATCATCAACAAAGGAGTAAGCCCAACACTTTAACCAAGTAAAGAATAGCTTGACTATTACCAATTTAATGAAAGCAAATTTCAATCTCAAATCTGCCCACTTAAGGTTTCACAACTTCACACAAGAAGCAATTTTAACCTTAAAACATCATGCTTTCATTTCCATAATCAACCAAAAGCACTCTCAACATTACAAGAAAAATTTATCCCTTATACACCTTATTTCTCCCTTATAGTCTTATCAAAAATAAAATTTATTTCTCATAAGAATGCAATAAGATATTTCAAACAACACCTTCAAAAGAATATTTTATCAAAATAAAACAAGCTTTAAACTCCTTATAACTCCTAAGCTGTTTTGCCCTCTAATAAACTTCCTCCATCCGCAAAATACACTTAGCAAAAATTAATTTTGAAAATACCTTGGTCAACATCAAAAATCATGCTATGGAGAAATTGCGCATGAATTCTAACACCACCCGCTGCGTCCACTTCACTATGAAAAACCCTTTCACGTTATTCGAATGCAAAACCTCCCATTCGGGTAGCGTGCCAACAGCCTAGCCGCTACCGGTGTGCCAAAGGCACCTGATGAGGTTTAAAGCTGACGCTGTTAGCCTTGTTCCTTCTGCACCAAGGATTAAATAAAACAACAGTGCCTCCATTTCTTCTGACGTGAACACGAAGACGAAAACATTACGGCAAATTTATGACAAACGACGAGTACAAAAAAAAATGAACAGCGAATTCATGAAAACGGCGAAGACACAGTCGAACTGCAGGTTTACAAAAACAGTGAAGACATAATTAGAGAAGAAATCCAAAAAGCAGATCACAAAATCACAGCGAGCAACTCTTTTCAAAATATGGATGGGATGATTCTTGATTTTCATTGAGGGAGATTTATATGCATTTTTACCATAAGCTCTTAACGTCGGCGAGGAGTTTAACACGTCGGTGGAGGTCTTGGCTAGCGCCCACAATCTTAAAACATAGCGCCATGGGTTAGGAGAACCCATTTCAAACAATAATTTAATATTTATTTAAAAATAATTAAAGGGAACCTTAACAAGGTTTTTAATTATTTAAATAAATACTTCCTCCTGGACCCTGTAATCTTTAAACCTGCCAACTTGGGGTTTACAAAAGACCTTTGAAACTATCATGCCATAACCTTCATCAAAACAAATTATTTGACATCAAAAAAATTCCTTCAAGAGCTTCTTAACATCAATGACAACTTATACACTTGAGCAAAGGCAATGTACCCAAAGTACCCAAAATTGCCAACATAATTTGATCATTCTAATTTGCATAGGGTAATAAATTTAATTATTTATATCCTTGGAGTTCACCAAATATGCATATAACCACATACTTCACATAGCTTTGATACATGCATGTGTTAATCATGATCATTTCAATATATAATAGCCGACATATAATTCAATTCATGCTTAGAAACATCATTTGCATCCACTATTCTCTATCTTCTACATTTTACTTATGAAGTTGCAGGATTCTATCAAGATCAGATCATCCGATATCTGATTGGATAGTATGATTTTGAATTGTATTCGTACGATCTTGCTCAATTCGTATGACTTTCCCCTATGCATACAATTTGGACTACAATAAAAAATCATAACCTCCATCGAACTTCTGGATATAGATAAGGGTCTTTTATCACTTTTTAAGAACTGCATCATCCATTAGGATTCTGTTTTCCGCTGTTTGCTGCTTACATATGAAATAAAATTGCATATAGATTAAAGTAGTTGCATATTGGCAAAAACTAGGTGTATTTGATATTTGATAAAAGGAACACATAAAAACAAATCCTAAAACCTAGGCACAAAAACTGACATAAAATATTTCCTAGTGAACCCTAAATAATTTATCGAAAAATCACCATAAGAAGGTATAATTAAGTGCCTCTCTATGAGGTATAGATTGACTTTTCTCCCACTCCCCTTTGAGACATGAATCCATTAGCCTGGAGGAAAAGAGTGCATGAATTTTAGACCTACATTCTTTAGTGAACCCAATGTGAATACATTAGGCATATTTGTAATTCATAAAAACATAAAAAGGCATGAAAATTACAAAACAAAACAAAAGTCCAAAAATAAAAACCATTAGTTAAACTTGAATATTTTAGTGAAATTCATAGATGGTAGATTACAACAGTAGAAGAGTTGTACTTATAAATGTTAAATTATTATTAGACACATAATAAATTGCTCAAATACTTGGACTCGCCAAAATTTTCTCCTTAGAATAGTGGAACGAACTTTGGAAAATATTAGACATCATAAAATATCGCAAACCTAAACTTAAAAAAATCATAAGGTTTGACTTTTCTAGAATCCTAGATCTCGATAGTGCACCTTTCTAATTTCCCCAAGTTTTGACTCCTTTGAAGATTATCTTAATGATGCAGTAATGGTACATAAATGTTTATCACGTGTGGAAAATCGAGAGGTTGTCTTAAACGATAAAAGAAGATTCAATAGTGTTCCTAGAGTTTTGATTTACCGAGAATATTGTCATGAATTATACTTTTATAGTTCAAACTATGAAGTCGATTGCATCACTATAGCTCATTTCATAAGATTATTAAAATTCAACTTTCAGTTTGAATAAGAACATTATATGACCCCTAAGGAATTAGAACCTGCTAATGATATCTATAAGATTTTCTAGGAAAATTAGAGTATAATATTTATAATACTATCAGTTATGTTCTATAAGTCTTTTGTTTGCAATCCAAAACTACAAAAACCCCAAAAATATAATATAATTTAGTTAGGTATATATATATATACCCCAAGCCATTAAGCACATATATATAATCATATATATCTGCAAGATAAAATATTTTAAGTGATAATACCCAAATTAAGAAGTGGAAAATAATTATAACCTGACTATATGGGAGAACAAGATCAAGGAAATTTTGAATATGAAGTTCGAGTTGAGGATTATGTATCATCAGATTCATATGGGAAAACCATGCTAAAGAAGAAGAAGTTTTCTATCATAAATCTCAAGTAGATGAAGCAGGTAATCTTACATTTACCTCCACACATCATTTTACTTAATTCTTAAAATATAATATAGATGTCATCAATCATGTAATACAAACATAATCTCAACTTCCTATAGGAGATTATTCAATGGAGGCTTCCATAGAGGCTACCCTTCGATTGAATTGGAATCCATTAACATACATGAACAAAAATACAAATCAAGTTGATACATCTTATAATGTAAATCAAAATATAATGCAACCATCACTAGTAATAGCTACAAATTCTAAACAAAAACAACTAGTTTCTGCCTCATAAAAGGTAGCACAAAGAATTAAAAAGATGCATAAACTTAGCTAGAATAAAGAAAATGTCCAACAAAACAAAATTCCATATCGACTTCATAATAATCCTCCTATAAACACTCTACATAATAGTGTTTCAGTCAGGAATCAATATATAATAGAACCAACACATTATCCAAGATACAACAACAATGTGATGCAACAAAACCAATTTGGTGGACAACAACAGGGACTTGAAGCCTTGGTTAAAAAATTAGCTTCAAGACTAGATTAGATAGATCCTTACCATCCATCTTATAGTTATAGAGATATGTGTAGCCAACCCTTGGATCCCATTGTAGTTGCTCAACCCTATCCTAAGCATTTACCTATGCCTGTCCTCCCAATGTATATAGGCACTGAAGATCCTATTGAGAATCTTCGTATGTTTAGGATAGCATGTCATGATATATCTCACGATGAATTATTGTTGCTAAAGATATTTCCTAAAAGTCTTGGAGGCATGGCATTATAATGGTATTATCAGTTACCTACAAACTCTTTAAGGAATTTTGAAGAGACAATAGAGATATTTGTCCATCAATTTAGTACCTATATATAGAGGCATGTGACTATCAAGGATTTGTATAATTTAAAACAAGGAAAGGATGAGAGTTTTGCTATATTTTTGACTAAGTGAAGATAACTCTTAGGCAAATTATATTTTACATTACCTCATTGTGAAATGTTGGATATATTCATTAGAAATTTACAAGAGAAATTATCTTATGAACTTTCTACTGCTACAATAACCACTTTTGATCAAGCTGTTGGTTTAGCAAGAAGGGTAGAAGAAGCCCCTATTAGAAGAGATCAATTTAAGAAGAAATACGAAGACAAGAATTCTAAAAATGAATATAAAAATAAACAAGTAGTGGGTGACAGAGTTACTGATAGCAGGAATACTTCCATTGTTAGCGCTACAAAAAAAATTGAGATATTCTTATTGAAAGTTCCTGATAAACCATCAAGAGAATTCACAAGGTTGAATCAACCTTTAACAATGATTTTACCTCAATTATTGAAACGAGGCTTGGTTCAATTGCCTGAAATAAGACAACCAAACACTACTGGAACCAGATATAGGACTGAATTGCATTGTAATTTCCATAAAGTAGATGGACACTCCACAAATTCTTGCAAAATATTAAAACATGTGATACAATAATGGAAGTTCAAATTTTTTTTGCAAATAATAATACTCAAAAAACACAAAAAGAAATAGATCAAAATACAAATCAAAATTTAGATATTTTTCAACATTCTTTACCAAAGCATGGTAAAGAAGTAGCAAACCAAGTATATCATCATAATGTTCCTCATCCAACTAGATATGTGGGAACAATTAGTATTTTTATGCCTTAACAAGAATTACAAATATCCTCATCTGTGGTTACAACTAGACCAATACAACATTGTCAAAATAATACAAAAAGTGAAACAATGAGTGAACTAGAGATTGCCTCAAATAGTTTAGAATATGAATCAGATCAAATCACCCCTATTACATATTTGTCAGTTCCAAAAGAGCCATTTACAATAATTATAACTACTAGACCATCATCTCAAAAATGGCTTTCAAATGAGCAAGAAGAAAATACTAGATCCCATTTTGGTGATCCTCGATATAGCAATATTATAGGCACCATTGGAGTTGTCACAAGACAACAAGCACAAGTTCAAAATTCATAAAATTATATCTAAAATGAGAAAACAACTCCATTTGTATTAAAACCCCCTACTAAGGAAAATAATGTATTAAATTCACAACAGAGATCTCCATATGATATCAATGAATAATTAGCTACCATCACAATGAGGATTTCTCTCTTGGACATCCTAATAACTTCCCCCATATATAGGGAAGAATTAATGAGAACCTTAAGTAAGATGATGGTACCTGAAGATATTGAACCTAATGAAGTGGTAAATGTTGTAACCTTGGATGAAACAAATTTCATATATTTTTTGTGATAAAGATATTCCTCCTCAAAGTATGTATAGAGATAACCCTTTATACATTACAACATTAATTGGAGGTGTAGGAGTCAAAAGAGTTTTAATCAATAATGGATCATCTTTACATATTTGCATATATAATTTATTTCAAATATTTGGATTTAAAAAAGAAGATATGGAAAATATTGAAATGATTATTAAAGCATTTAATGATGAAACTCAAGAAACATGTGGAGTTATGACGATCCCATTGCAAGTTGGTCTGAGAATTTTGGATATGACTGTGTTTGTTGTACCTTGTTTTGCATCATACACCATTCTTCTGGGTTGACCTTGGATCAATGCAATGAGAACAATACCTTCCACATTACATCAATGTGTTAAATTTGAGTTCAAAAATTAATTAGTCACCATCCATGGTGACCCTAGGCCATTTGATATGTGTGCTCTAGCAGAACGTATAGGATTTTTGTTTTGTCTCACTATGTCTTCTTCTCATCCTAGTCCACCCGCATCATCAAGAATTTTTAAATCTAAATCACCTTCTAAACCCACATCCTCAAAAACATGTTCTAAATCACCATTGCCAAAAAATTCCAAGACATTCTCATATTTTGAATCCATATCCTATCCATTTTCCAAATCCTCATTATCAAACCCACCTCCTGAGTCTACAATGTTTAAATTCACAACATCTAAGGAAAACGTTAAAGAATATATTCCATCTACTTCATACGCTCTTTCAGATGAAGTATTATCGAACTTATCTTCAGTACTTGCAAACTCAGAAGAAGTTAATTTTGCTACCCAATATTACTTGGTGTTATCTAAGTTACCTCCATATCCCTAAACCTTGGGCTTACTGAAGAAGGGAAGCATATGCCATATTGGGAGTTGTGCTTTTGTATATGTAGGGTACAATTGGGGTAAAATTTTAGTTGTAAAAATTACAGTCGATCAGGATGAATTTGCTAAATGTTATTTTTCTGATGGATATATAAAATCAAAAGCTATGATGTGTAATATGGGTTATAGAGGTAAAGGTTTAGAACCTCATGAAGATGGTATGAAAAAAACTTTAGAAGTTGAATATTGGCCTGCCCGATGTGGTCTTGGCTATATCCCCACAAAATAAAAATAGGTGGCCTAAGAGCAACTGCAAGTATTCAAATGTAATGATGTGTATTGTGGGAGAAAAATCTATATCTTCAAGTCATACCTTACACGATTATGGAATATTGAAGAAGATTATCTTTAAAGGAGATGGTTATCTTGAATTCTCTTCTTCATTTTAAGCCCTAGAAAAAGTGTTTTTAAGATTTTTATGGGAGTATCTAATAATGGTAATTATGACAATAACCTAGCCTAAGGATACTCTTATGCATGAAGTATTTTAATAGAAGCGATTTCAAATGATGAAGGGAATTTAGATGAGTATACCTCAATATGTAGAGGCCCACTATAACATTATTATAAGGGAAGATATTGTAACTAATATCTTCTACTTTTTTCCACTAAATATTTTTGAGAGATGGACAATCATTGTTGATGTCAAATGACTTTGGAGTTGTAATCATTCAAACCCTTGATAGTTTTCTTAGTTCATGAATTTCAATATAATTTTATAAAGTTTTGGAGGTTTTTCCCTCAAAAACTTATAAAGTTTATGTCAAGCATATTATCAACCTACATAAACTAGATGTTTTAATGTTATAAGATATCAAATGTAGTGGATGACATTTAGAATAAATATTTAAAATAATATTTAAAGAATAATTCTTATTTACCTCCTCTCACTAGGATAAAAGCGGTGGGTTGGTGCTTTATCTCCCATTCTAGTTAAAATATTATTGATTTTTCATTTTGAGGATCCCTAGCACGTGTTCATCAATGATATTTATTTTTCAGGGGTTTTATTTTGAAGTTTCTTTCTATGTATGCACATAACTTAACTTATATATGTATGCACATAACTTAACTAAAGCGAAGACCTCAATTTGGGAATGGTTGGGGTATAAATTTCCAATGGTCAAATAGATTTTTGTGGGTGATTTCAACATGGTAAAGGATATCAATGATAGAATCCCAATATCCCCTCAATCCTATCAGGCTATTTAGGATAGAAGTATCCCTTGGAGGATCTTCAACCAGCTACACATACTATTCAAACTAATTAGCTATGTGTATTTCACATGAGAATGGTGTAGATGAGATGAGCCCAATACTAGTAGGGGGTAAAGTGGTTTAGATGGAGGACATGGTGAATTTTGTAAATGAAGTGTATATGGAATATGGGGTGGAAGAAATTTATAGTCCCCACCTCACACGAGCTTCAACTACCCACTTCTGTCTATGTCGAGCACAAGGGTGGCTCAAATAGAAAAATGACTTGCAAGGAAAAAATTCAATCGCTTGACTAATTGAACCATAATGAGGTTTTTAAGGATGGAATATAACTTACTAAAGCAAGTGATTCATTCTTTTATCATGAAATTGGAATTATTTTTTTAAATGTTTTATGACTAGATCCAAGGGACAACATGACATGTTAATTGTATACATGGAAGAGGAAGAGGAGGAAGTAGAAAATTTAGAATACCTCATAAGGAAGAAGTAATAATTTAGATGACAAAGGGAGAATAATTTCCACAATAGTAGCCACTAAAACACACACATATTTGTTCATATTTTCATGTTTTTTAGACAAAGAATATGCTACACCTTTACAAAAATTAATTATGATTGATGACCTCCAAAATTCCATTGCAAGGTATAGTTGGGATACCTTTATGACTTATCTATTTTTGTGATCCTCCTCAGCTTCCAGTTTTTCAAAAGAAGTAAAATTTCTTACACAAGAAAGGAATCCAAGGACAAAGAAACATACAAGCATGAAGAGAGGTGCACTAATTTTCTTTGAGTAGAGAAGACTAGAAAGTTAGAAGAAGGAAGTAATTCCCATTGAGAAAAGGTGATGTATAAGTTTTAAATTAGATACAAAATTTAATTTAGGTAGCAAGAAACATCAATATATATGGATTGTAAACCTATAATTCATAGAAGAAGAGTCTTCTCTTTAAGATATTGAAAAATGTAAAAAGACCAATCATGTTGTCAATAAATTGTTTTTGTGATTTATTATGGGAGATAGAAAGTTACTACAAAATCCGTAACACAAATTTTAGAAAGTATCCCAAAAAAAAGTGAAGAATCTTTAACTGAATCTAACAAAGATATAATAGGTATTTTTAAGAATTGGATGGTAAATATTCAAATATCACTCCAAAACCTTTGAGTGAAAGGGAGGAATCAAACAAGTCAAAGGATAAAATTGAAGGACAACTAGAAGAAGAGGGGTTTAACGGATAAGGCTCTAAAAATAATAGCCTAAAAAGGAATAAGGTTCTAAAAAAATATCCTAAAAAGGAAGAAGGCTCTAAAGCAGAAGGGCCTAAAAAAGAAGGATCTAAATAAGAAGAGCCTACAACAAAAGGAGAACCTAAAAAATGAGGCTCTGATATGGAAGAGTCTTAGGAAGAAAGGTTTGAGTAAGGAACCAAAAGAGGCATTAGAGGGGAAATATGAGCAAGAAGGTGCTCAAATACCATAAATAGAGGTCTACAATGAACAACCCCCAGAAAATAATATTAAACCATCCATAAATGAGGATATATGGACAACCTCACTAGATGAACTTCCTATAGCCCAAGCAAAGGTGTTGAAAATTTTGAGTCCATAAAGTTGTCATTGATGTCAAGGCATGAAGTTGTCATTGATGCCAAGAAGTGAACTACCATTGATGCCAAAAGGTCAACAAGGAGCAATGCAAGAGGTTGATGAGCTCCATAATGTTTATTTCTAAATATTATGTGGAGCATGAATTTAAAGGTTTTTATTAAAACCTATGATGGCAAAAATAAATGGTTTTTATTTAAAACCAATGGATAGACCTAAGGACATTAAATACATTATAATTAATTGTAATAATTTCATTATATATTAATTTGTAAGTTAATTTAATTAACCTATGGTTATTAAATCAATTATAAGTTAATTATAATAATTTTATTATTAATTAAATTATAATATATTATAATTTACCCTAAGGTTAGGGTTGCAATGTAAATAAATATGCCCAAAATTTTAAATTCAAGGTGGCATAATGGTATAAAAACCACATGCCTTAATGGCATTTAATCATCCTTCATTCGAATGAAATAAAGAGGCCAACGTGTAATTTGGTGCGATTCATGCGAGGAAGAAGAGAAAGCCTTTTTTCTTGAGTGTCAGTGAAGGAATAAATTCGATGTGGGATAAAACCTCATATCCACCCAACAATGTTGCCTAGTGGTAAAAGGTCGAGGGCTAAGGGGTTGGACGCGAAAAAACCCGTGATCGATTCTTGTCGGCAGTTTTTGAACGTGTTTTTCTTGGGCGCTGAAGGAAGCAGCGTGTGATTATTTTGGCTTAGGCACCAAATGGAAGGGTAAAGAGCACGTTGTGCTCTTTGCTCCAAAATCAAGCACCTAGCACATGAGGCAGCCAAGGTCGCATCTAGGGCGCAAGGGGAGGTGACGTCGTGAGTTCGAGTCTCACCAAGGCAAAGGTAATAAATTTTTAATATATTTTATGATGCCTAAGGTTTTGAAATAAGGTACTAGGGATTTAAAAGGGTAGATAAAAAGCATTTTTAATTGATCATTATTTTGGTTAATTGGAGGAATAAGGAGTTAGCTTTATTTTTAATAGTCTTTTTGACATATTGGCTTATTGGAGAAATAAGTGGATTAAAGTGTTGGTTAAATTTTTGAGAGGACTTCTTACCATTGAGTTATTTTGAGAAGGTGATTGTATTTACATTATTTATGGTGTTGGATAATATTTTGAGTTGGAGTTGATAAGGTGTATCAAATAAATTATTTTTATACATGTTATGATGAGTGTTATTTTTAAAGGGAGAAATAAGGCATGAGTTGAGTTGTGATTGTTTTATGTCCAAGGAACATTTTTGAGAAAGTATTGAAGTGATATTGTTGTGTTTGACCATTGAAATTGAAAAGAAGAAAATTGCGATTAAGACAAGTTTTCCAAAGGCACTTCTACATCCAACAAAAGGTATGGGCATATTCTTCCTAGTGAGTGATTTTTGAAAGTGGTGTATGAAAAGTTGGAGTGAAAAGGATTGTTTTGTTTGAATTTTTGAGAGTGGTTTTTGAATTAATGCTTCAAGGTTTTATGGAATTAAGAGTTGTTGATAAAACCTTGTTTATAAGCATTGTTGTTGAAGTTAGTTGTTGAGTGAAGAACTTGAACTAGGGTTTGTAAAGAACATGAGTATCATTGTTATGTGAGATTGGTTGATAAAGCATTATTGGAAATATTTGAGTGAGTTGTCATATGCTTGGACTAGGGTTTGTGAGAAAGGATTATTTTATTGAGTGATTGGGTGTGTAGAGTTTGTTGAGCCTAGTCAAGTAAATGTGTGAACTGATTGTTCAAGTTCTGTGAAACAAATTATTCTATATTCTAAATTATTTTGAGAAAGAGTTTTAGTATTGATGAATGTGAAGCATATTGAGTCTCTAACAATTATCTATATGTTTCTAAGAGAGTGATTGAAAGTGATTGAGTATTGAGGTGAGTTTGAAGCATATTGAGTCTCTAACAATTCTCTATATGTTTCTAGGAGAGTGATTGAAAGTGTTTGAGCATTGTGATGAGTGTAGAGCATATTTATTCCCTAACAATTATCTTTATGTTTCTATGATATTGGAAAAGTTCTAGTGTGGACTTGTTGAGCAGATTTGAGGTAAGTATTTGAGAAGACTTGTGGACAGATTTGGGTAAGCTTTTGTGGAAGCTTACAATACATATTGAGAGTAGATTTGGATAAGTTATTATGAGTAATTATTGAGCATATTGGACAAGTTCTAGATAGGACAGGACAAATTAGAGTGAGATTTTTGTGGAAGCTTACAAGGCAGATTTAAAATGAGTTTTTGAGAAGACTTGTGAACAAAGTTGATTGATTTATTTGTTCAAACCTTGAGTTAAGGTTTGGGATAGGTCTAGCATAGTTGATTTGAGATTGTGTCAAGCTTTGAGTTAAGTCTTGAGGACAGATATTGAGGATATAGATTGAGGATAAATTTGTGCTAGACCTAAGGACTGCATTTAGTATAGATTTGAGGATAGATTTTGGTGCAGATTTAAGGATAAGTTTATGCCAGACTAGAAACAAATATTGAGGATAAATTTATGCTAAACTGAAGGATTGTGTTTAGTGCAAATTTGAGATAGATTTTTGGAGGTGACAAAGTTGAGGACAGAGGTCTCCAGCCATAGTAGGGAGGACTAGTGTCTTCTATGGATAGATTTCCATTTTCTAAGGTTAGTGGAAGCAGAGGTCTTATAAAGGATCACCAGCCATAGCATAGTTAGGATATTGGTGTCTCTTATGGATAAAGATCCTTGAAATTGATTAGGGGATTGGTGTCTCCTTTGGACAGAGGTCAATAAATATTGTAATAGGGAAAGGATTCCCAAGAGATTGATTGAGAAAATTTTAGTGAAATATTTTCTTCGTGGAGTAGCCCACATTGGGTGAACCATGTAAATTTGGTGTCTCTATTGTGTGTGGTGATTTGTGCATTGCTTTGATTACTGTTGTTGATATTGCTATCTATACATTGCATAATATTTATTGGGAAAGAAAAGTAAAAAGTGGCCTTATACTGTTCACCCCCCTCTCATTATAATCTTGTGTTCTTCACAAGGATTAGAGATCAAGAGGAAGATATTGTAGCATTAAGAAAAAGTATTTATCAGCTAGAAAATTATTTGATAGATAACTTAAATACCTAGGTTGAAATAGCCATGGATATAGAAAGTTGATTAACTATTGTAGAAACCCTTTGGAAACCATAAGATACATCAACATTTGCACAACATTCTATGGGGTAACTAATTGGTTTAGAATCACCTACATAGATGGAATTTGTGTTGGCTAGAATTAAAGTAGTAGTTCAAATAGAAGACCCCTCTAATATGACAAAACAAACACTACTTAAACAAGTTTTAATGGAAGTTACATATGTTAAACTTATCATTACCAAGACAACTCATGAAGCTAAAATTTAGTAGTTGAAGGAAAATCTATGTATGGTTTGTGATGTTAAGTAATAATAGAATTTGATTATGAGGGAGATAATTAAGACCCTCAAGAACTTGCTAGTAATGAAAGATGTAAAATATGAGGATATTGATAACAAAGATAAGATATTTATATAGCTGAGTCCTAGGTTGTAGGCTATATGTGAAATTGAACCTAAATTTATTTCTTATAGGATACCATTTATAGTTTATGCCTTGTATAGAAAGGAGTGGTGGATCAATTTAAAGGTGGAGCACCTAGACTCTAACTTATATGTAAATGTAAGTAGACTTGACTTGTTTACCATTGTACATTTCTCTAGTTAACCTCAAACCCATAATATTCTTTATGATATTTATTTAAATAATTATACTTCATAATTTGAGTTGATATGGAGTCCTAATCCTTATGTAGGAGATGTATCTTTGAGGGATTTGATGTCATTTATGAAAAATAAAATATGAATACCAAAATATAGTGTACTATGAGGAGGATAAATAGAGGATACCTTTGTGGGTTCAATAAGAGAATCGTAGACCCACTAATATTATTACTTTCCTCTAGTATCTTTTGTTTAATGAACAAGTTGCTATTCAAGTAAAAAAAACTATGAGATTGAACTAAGTGAATTGAGAGGCTTTTTAGATAGATCTATAAAACCTACCCTCCAACCAAACACTTGAATATGGGGTGATTTAATAGTGATATTTTAGAAAAGAGAACTTCCCAAGATCTAAGTGGTGTGAGACATGCATCTATATAAAATAGGTACAATAGATTAGAGTACAATTCCAGTTCCCTTTGTTATGGTGGTTAGTTAAATATTGATAGGAAATAAAGGAGATTATAATGAAGAGATCAATGGAATATACTAAACTAGTGGATGGATACTATCAAGAAATAATTAAATCCTACCCCCACCCCTATAATTTGAGGCCTTTGTAATGAAAACTTTAGTGAAGGCCATGAACAAATTATATTATTATATGAGGATATTCAATGCCTTTAGAATGGGCTAAATGATGAGGCCTTATTATAGTCTTATTTTGTATAGTTAATATGCTTCCCCATCATAGTTTTTCATTGAATATCTCATATTTTATGTATAATAATCCCTAAAAGTTAATATAATTCATTTATCTCCATGTTACTTCAATTTCAAATGTTTAGATTAATTTTTCTATTCTATGAAAGGTATTGAAGGATATTTTGAGTCCTTATATTTTTGCATTCTAACCTTTGTATAAGTGAAATATTTTCTTGTGTAGTTGAGCTATTACAGGAGGTTTTGTCATGGGATTGGTTGTTATAAATATTTTACAATTTTCTTGTAGAAATACTTATTTATAATTTTGCTATAGAAAGCTATTTTATAGATTTGTTGTAGAAATTTTATTCTATAGTTTTTCTATAGAAAGTTTATTCTATAGATTTGATATAGAAAGTCAACTAGGCATATTTACTGCATACAATGGATATTGCAAGAAGATATAGAAAGGATCTCTTACAAGGTAGGACAAAAGGATACAAAAATAATTAGAAAAACCCTAGAATGAAGATAACATCTACTTGACACTTAAGGAGACAAAATCTAGAATTTGCAAAGCAATAAAATGTGTTATATGCAACTAATTTGTTTGTATATTTTATCCACTTCAAGAAAAGGATAAGGTAAGAAAATCTACAATAAAATTTAATTGCATGTAACCCTAGTAGCCATGATTTTTACAACTCTATTTTATCCCCTAATAACTTTCAACAAACCTCTAAATTGCTCATGTGGATTTTAAATAGTATGTAATGGTTATTCCAATCTAGAATAAAAGTCAATTGCATGTAACCCTAGTGGCCATGACAATTACAACACTATTTTATCGCTTAATCACTTTCAACAAACCTCTAAAGTCAAATGCTCATGTGTATTTTAAATAGTATGTAGGACAAAAGGATGCAATAATAAATATAATAACTCTAGAATGAAGACAACATCTAGTTGACACTTAAGGAGACAAAATCCAAAATGTGCAAAGCAACAAAATATGTTATATGCCTCAACAACTTTAGGAAGATAGCAACACATTTATTTGTACATTTTAGCCACTTCAAGTAAAGAACAAGGCAAAAAAATCTAGAATAAAAGTCAATTGCATGTAACCCTAATGCCCATGACAATTACAACCCTATTTTATCCCTTAATCACTTTCAACAAACTTCTAAATTGCTCATGTGGATTTTAAATAGTATGTAATGGTTATTCCTCCTCTATATAAGGAGAATGAGGGTAACCTATAAGGTAATAAATTATATAATAAATATCTAGTAAGTGTTATCATTGTGATAAAGTGTAAAAACACTACTGTTTATTTAGTCTTTGTTCAAAAAGTATATTATGTTCTATATGTTGTGGTAGTTTTTGCAGCAATCTATTGCTTTAGAAACTCTATATTATAAAAAATAAATCTTAACTTAATTTAAATAAGTTGTTCTAATTATTTAAAAAAAAATTGTAGAGGGCTTCACTACTTGGTTCATTCATGGGTGATTGATGGTTAATTAATTCCCTTTAGTTTTAGTTTATATTTTATGCATGATTTTTTATTATAATTTATGAGGTTTAGTTTGTGGTTTTAGTCATTTTTGTAGTAGTTCAATTTTACCTTGCTTTAATTTCTTGTGCTATTTTGTTGTATTTCCTTTGAATTGATTTTCAAGTATTTTTTATGTTTTGGATTAATCAATTATCAACACTTTGGCAATGGTGAGGATTTAGGTAGCACCTTCTTAAAGTGCCTCTGAGTAGACACTATAAGAGTAAGAATATAATAAGACCCTTGTGATCATAAACTCATAACTTATCCTTTTTGGTCATGTGCATTTAATCAACAAATGCAATTCCATAGTTTAGGTTAGTTGACTAAGCCTTAGGATCAATTTAGAACTACACTAGGGACCCTATAGATTGGAAAAGGAAGTTGTATTACAACCCTTGGATTGACAAGTGTAACCATCAATTATCTACTAGGGACAAATGCAACAGAGATTGTCATGAAAAATCTTCAAAGTTTCTTCAATATCCTTTGTTCATGGATCAAACTCGACACCTAATATCTTTCAAAAAATGATATCCTTATACCTATATGGTTAGCATTATTTTTAGTGTCCATTCATTATTTATAGTACTAATATCTTGTAATTATAAATATATAAGGATGATATATATAATGATAGATAATTTTACCAATATTAACCTTGATTTTGACTTGGAAAAATTCAAACTCGAAAATAAAGTAATTGATTGAAAAATATTTTTCCTTCTTGAAAATGATATCAAGATTTAAACAAAATAATAATATATATATATATAGATAGATAAATACAAACATAAAATTAGTTATCAAAATTATGCTTAAATTTGGTTTGCTTGATCAATTAGCAAATGTAGTACTTCAATATTTGAATACATTTATTATCCTTTAATGCTTTGATGAGAATAACCTCCAATAGTAACTACATATAAAAAACAAACTTAATAAAAAATATCAGCATCGAAGACAATAGCAATTTTTCTTATGTTGTTCTACGGAATAGAATATTTTGAAAAGTTCTTTCATTTGATACACATACTCCCCATGACCAGAAGATTGTGAGGTGTTGATGAACGCGTATTTTAGTGCGACAATTACGAACGCGTATAAACTTTGGTTCAATTGAATCCGAGAATCCCCTTAAGTGGACCTAAAAAGGAAGGTTAAAAACAATCGGCGACAAAAAGAAAAATAAAAAATAGTTAGTCCTCGTAAATCGAGTGACAGCTAGCATGCAACCATTACAAAAGCAAAAAAAAAAAAAACTCTAACAAACATAGATGCCATGAAGGCTGCAAAAAGCAGGAGAGACTTCTGTTCTCAGTAATATCTACATAAGTAGCTATATATATTCGTTTGGAGACATAATGGTTGCTTGTAGTTGTCCTCGTCTTCACAATCATAACATTGTCTATGTGTCTCGTCACAAAGTTCTCATTTAGCTTTTAGTCTTTCATTGCATTCTCTTCCTTTTGTGGAAGCTAGGAATTTTTTCACAGTATTCTGTTTGGATCAGTGAGGAGGAAAAATCTTATTATTGATCATGTTTAAGTGGATTTTAAGAATGCTTTGTGGATATAAATCAGAAAGGAAGGAGAACATGAAGCATCAAGGCTCCAAAAAGTCCACCTCAATTGTAAGGCCGCAACCTGAGGTTGAGCGTATTCCCCCTCCCAATAATGTTGGAGCAAACTACGAATCTTCTAAGCACTACTGCATGGATAGTGAAGAAGAAGAAGGAGAAGATGTAGATAAGGCTGCAGAGGTTTTCATCCACAGTTTTCATGACAATATGAAGTTCCAGAAATCCCTATCTGATGATGAGTATGAAGGGTATCTTGCAAGAGCCATGTAAATAATAATATTGGTGTAACTGAGTCTATTACTGTTTAGATAGAATAGTTAATTATAGATACTAAGTTTTCACTTGAACATTGATGCAGAGCTCTTGATTTCATGACGATCTTTTATGTTAGGCGTGATAGATTTTATGGGTCAGTAAGCCTTCTTGCTTAATACAGATTGAAATCACACAAATATGATAAAAGATCTCCATTAGATGTGTCCACTGTGTTTCTGATGTCAAACTCAAGACATCTTTATTTCTAATTTGATCATATTTATTGTATAAAGTGCTCTAATTATCATAAAGTATGTTTGCTGAATTTTATTTTATAAAAGGAATAGCATGAATAAGATTACAAATCCATCCTTGCGTCGCGTCTTTTAATTTCTGTAGTTCATAGATCTTGTTTCTTATAAAACCATAAAATTTGTATAAAATTTTAAACACGTATACAATAAATGAATAAAATTATAAAGCTACAATTTATTGCAAGAAAAGGACTTCATTTTTTTGTGTAAGTTTTTTAAATGGTTACATAATTTTAGTGAATGATCATCTTTACTGAATAATCACAGTAATTTCTATAACATCCTTCTATTGAAGATTGAAGGGTAAAGACTTTTAAGTTTTTATATATTACCATGAGGTTTGTCTTCTAAATGTAAGAGTTTTCTTTGATAGTATCTTTTTTATATATCTATAATACCTTAGAAAATTAAAAGGGTTTTTGAAGCCTAATTTGAATCACTGTTATTATTTTTAATTTTGTTTTTTTTAATATTTTTATTTACTTTTACATACATGTATACATCTCTTATATGATTTGAACTTAAGTTTTAAAATTTTGATTTTAAATCCTATTTGAATTGAACTTAGATTTTATAATTTTAATTTAAACCTGAATTTTTTAATTTTTAATTACACATTCTAGATTTAAACTTAAATTTCACAATATTAATTTCAACCTAAATTTCTTTAAAAAAATTAAAAACCAAACCATAATGATATCATAGACAGAATCTTAAATTTTTAGACCATAATTTTAAGCTAAATTTCTTTTATGATATCCATAGACCGAATCTTCACTTTTTAGGCCCAACAATTTGATTTGTTAGAACATTTTGTTCACAATTGGAGACATCCGACATCCTAATGAAATGCCTGTTCTTTCCAGCGACTGTGTGAGAATATTCGGGCTGCCGCGCACTTACTATTATTCTAAAGTATACCGTGTAACTTCAAGTTGTATGGCTTCTAAATTTTGTCATGTTGTTGTTGTTGGTCATTTACATGGCACAATATTTTGAATAACAACCGTTAAAAATTATTCTAATGGCCAGTCAAAAAGCTTACCACTCCCAATACAGCCTTACATTTCTATTTTTATTTGATCATACACAGTTTCAACTGATTCCGACAATCTGCATTACATGCACGTAAAAAGAAATGTTCAAATACGAGCCGTTTGAAATTCTGTGTGTTCAGATCTCCACAAATTCTAAGTGAATACAGTAGAAACATTATTGACTTGAAAAATTGTAAACTCTAGACACACAATGATAGATGATTTATAAAGATTAGAATCATCAATATATAAAGATTAGACGATGATTTAACCAATCGTAACCTTGATGTTTGACTTATTTGAAAAAGATTTTACCTTAATGAAATTAATATCAATATTTAAATAGAAAAACTCATAGTTAGAGAAAAAAAAATAAAACCAATAAATATCTTTAATATAACGATAAGATACAAATTAATCATCAAAATTGTGCTTAAATTTTGTTTGCTTGTAAACTAAAAAATATTGTGCTTTAATATATTTGTTGTCCTTCGATCCTACTCAATGATATATTTTAATTTAGGGATTTTCGGAGCTCTGGCGATTTGGCGGGATACTTTTTGAACAGTCATCGGCCGAGGCTCTAGGGTTTCTGGTGGGAAGATTCTACCAGGGACTCAGGTGGTTTGTTATTGTTTTTCGCTGACGGCTCTTTCGTTGCCCCGGGAGGGCCCAATGGGGTCTCCTCTAGGATTTCTCGATGGGAAAAAGACCTCTTATGCCGAGATATTAAGAGAAAACCCTGCGTCTTCCTCCGATGAAGCTCAGCGGAGTGCTTACCATTCGCTATCCAAGAATGCGGGCAAGGGTTCTCCTGTGCATAGAGTCAATGGATGTCTCCCGCAATCCGCTTCCAGACTGAAGATTGTCATAGAACCAAAGATGGTCGAGGATACGATCAACTACCGTGCTACTCATGACCTGATTTGCAAATTTATGGGTATCCGACCCACCCTGCACTTTCTGCACACCTGGGTGAGACAAAACTGGGAGCCTATCGGTGAGTACTCCTTATGGCCCATAAGCAATAGGTATTTTATTATTAGTTTTTCCTCCTTAGCGGATAGAAACATTTGAATCAGAAAAGAGGACCCATGGCCCGGCAGGGTTATTTGTCCAACCGTGGAGAGCGGGCTTCAATCCTCGCATTGAGCCCACGGCTGTCCTGGTTTGGATCCGACTGTATGCTCTCCCGATGGAGTTTTGGGGTGAGCAGATTCTTGAATTGATTGGTAATTCTCTAGGTAGATATTTGGGAGTTTCCAAAGATACCATAGAAGAAAACACTGCTATTTTTGCTAGAATTTGTGTAGAACTGGATATTAGCCAGCCGCTACCAACCGAGATGGAACTGGAGTTGGCAGGACAATCCTAGATACAGCAGTTAGACTATGAAGCCCTACCTTTTCGATGTAGATTTTGCCATAAGCATGGCCATTTGGCTAGGTTCTGCCCGAATATCTTGAGCACCAAAGCGAATGTTCCACAAGGAATGCCAAATCGCCCCCGAGAGGGTAAGCCCACTCCGGTCAAGGAACCACCCATCATTCCCCATGGTTCTGATGCCCAGAAAGATGGCTTTGAACAACAGAAGAGAAGAAGAAACAAAAAGAGAAATGGCAAGGAGCAAGCTCAACCGAAGCCAACCAACCGGTATGAAATCTTCAAATCTCTTGTGGATCAAGAAGACCAAATTATGGAAGGAGCAGATGGGAACCTTGAGGATAATAACATCCATTCTCATGCTCCTCCCTCACCAACCCCTGTCCTAGAACAAGTGATTGACTCCTCTGAGATTTTGCAGCTAGAAAACCCAGGGGCATTGGTAATCCACTCTCCAGCACAACCAGTTATTAAGGATGTCACCATGGGAAATGAAGAAAAGATCAGAGAAAGACCAGATCTAGGGATTACCCAGGTGGAGAAGAGGTCAAAAAATAGTAATTCCCAAGGGGCGGGCAGGAAATCCAATAAGGATCTCATTGCAGTGCAAGGAGATAAGCTAATCAATGGAGGATTGGCGAGAACAATTGATTCTTATTGCGCCCAAGGTTTCCAATGATTATTCAATCTTGGAATGTGAGGGGTTTAAACAGTAGAACCCATCAATCTGCTGTTCAAAGACTTTTAGAGAGAAGTAAAACAGACTTTCTGCTCATTCAGGAGACAAAAATGTCTTTAGACCTTATGAGTAAAACTGTCAGTCGAATGCGGAGGGGTGCTGGACATATGGCTGTGGCTGCTCTAGGTGCCTCGGGAGGGATTGCTACTCTTTGGAATCCTTTGGTGTGGATAGCAATAGAACATATAGCTTGGAGGGGTGTCCTCACATCTCTTTTTAGGAACATTGTTACCGCTGAACAAGTCTTAATTACAAACTTCTATGGGGCTCAGAACATCGATGGTCAGCGGCTTCAATGGAAAGCTGTTCAAAACATGAGGTCCTCCCGGGAAGACTTTGATTGGATTATTTTTGGGGACTTCAATGCCAAATTATCTGCCAGGGATCAGGAAGGTGGTATCCTAGTTTTGGATATAGGGGACCGGCTTTTAATTGCCCAAGTCCAAGCCTTTAACCTTGTTGATATCAAAGGCCCTGGTACGAACTTTACCTGGACTAATAAGAGAAGAGAGCCATACAACAGGAAGGTTAAGCTTGACCGGTTTTGGTCTCGGAGGAAGCTTTTGTTAGATGGAATATCAAATTTCAGATTTTGGAAGGCCCAGTCTCAGATCACTCTCCCATTTTGCTGGAGGGAGGGACTATGTCGAAGCAGTATTACAAACCATTTAAATTTGAAAATTTTTTGTTGCAAAAAGAGGACCTCCGAAGGAAAATTCCACAGTGGTGGGAAGAAGGTCGTCTCCCTTTTGGGACAGCTATGTTCAAATTTCATAAACAACTTCTTTTTGTTAAGAGTAAACTAAAACAGTGGAGGCAAACTAATAAATCTGATTTCCAGCTCCAACGGGCTCCCTTGTTGACCAGATGGAATGAGGTGCAAAAACAATTCAGGGAAGGAATCATTTCTGAGCATCTTAAATCCGAGGATGATGCTTTACGCAAAGCGGTTGAGGACATTGATAATCAAGAAGAGATCTACTGGAAACAGAGAGCAAGAAACACATGGTTATTAGAAGGAGACAAAAATACAAAATTTTTCCATCGCTCTGCCTGTGCTAGAAGACAATTGAATAACATGGAACTCCTTCAAGACAAGAATGGAAACTCTTTTGACACTCTTCCTGGTATGCACTCCCACTCAATGGAGTATTTCTCAAACCTCTTCAAGGAAAGTATGGAGCATGATGTGGAAGCCCAGAATGAAGTCATTGATGGCATTCCATCTATTATCTCTCATGAAGAGAATCAGGCCCTTCTTAGGCCCATTGATCATGATGAACTCAAGAAGGTGGTCTTTGGGATGTGCATTGGAAAATCGCCTGGTCCTGATGGCTTCCCTATTGAGTTTTTTCAGGCCTTCTGGGATACCCTGGAGGAGGATGTGTTGGCTATCATTGAGGAGTCACGAACTAATAAAAGAATGCTCAAGGCTCTAAATCACACCTTTATTACCTTAATTACAAAAGGAGAGGGGGGGGTTCACATTTCTGATTTCAAACCTATTGCCTTATGCAATGTGATTTACAAAATAATCACTAAAATTACGGCTGAAAGACTAAAACCTCTTCTTCAGAATATAATCTCCTTAGAGCAAGGGGGTTTTGTTGAATGGAGACAGATCTTGGATGGAGTGATCTTGGCTCAGGAGGCTATCCATACAATGCACAATTCAGGTAACAAAGGAATGTTCATCAAACTGGATATGTCTAAGGCTTATGACAGGGTAGAGTGGGGCTTTTTGGTCAAGATGTTGGCAGCCTTTGGTTTTTCTCAGGACTGGATTGCCTGGGTCATGAGCTGTATATCTACGCCTTCATACTCTATTTTAATTAAGGGGCTTCCCTTGCCACCTTTTGTAGCCTCTCGGGGTCTTCGCCAAGGAGACCCTTGCTCTCCTTATCTCTTTCTCATCTTGGCTGAAGGATTAGGCAGACTCCTCCTGAGAAGAAGACTTCAAGGACAGATAACATGAATTAAAATCGGGGCTGAAGTTTTGACTCATTTATAGTTTGTGGATGATCTTTGGATTGGTGGGAATGGCCAGCCTCAGGGAAGCAAGAGGAATCAGAGATTCTCTAAACGTCTACCTCCGGGCCTCTAATAAAGTCATCAATGAAACAAAATCCAAAGTGGTATTCTTTAATCTTGATCAAAGGTCACAAGACAGAGTTATTGAGATCTTGGGATTCATTAGGACCTCTCTTCCTGTAGTTTACCTGGGGGTTCCTCTGCATTTCAAAAAACTGAAAGCTGATTTCTGGAAGGACCTTTTGGATGGCATCAAAGAGAGAATGAATCACTGGTCTCATAGATGGTTAAGCTATGGGGGCCGACTGACTTTCCTACAGTCTGTTATTCAGGCCATGCCAATATATAAATTCTCTATCCTGGTTTCCCCTCCTTCAATTTGGAAAGAGCTGGACAAAGCGGCTAGAAGTTTTCTTTGGGAAGGTGCCAAAGGAGAGAGGAAATGGGCCTTGGTTGGATGGGATAAGGTTACCCAGCCCAAAGAAAAAGGTGGGCTGGGATTAAGAAGCTCCAAGTTTAACAATCAGGCTTTGGCTGGTAAACTATATTGGAGGTGGATTTCCCAGCCAACGTCCCTCTTCAGCAAAATCCTCTCTAGTAAATACTTGGGTCTTGTTCACTCCAATGACTTGGGTCGCTTTCCTTTGGAGGGTAATGGATCACTAGTGTGGCAGGCTCTCAAGCTTGGATCTCACATTATCAAAGATCAATTGTTTTGGAAAGTTGGGAGAGGGGAGAAGGCCCGGTTCTGGACTGATTCTTGGGATCAGAATCCTCCCATTCTTGCTGTGTTTCCTGAATTGCACCCGATAAAATCAGCTCTTGAAGATAAGGGATGGATCCATATTGAGAGCTACTTCAATACCAGCCAATTGGGGGAGTATAAGATTCAAAAGTTCAAGCGGCTGGGTGAATGGCCAATTCCAATCCCCCCGGAGCAGGCTCCAATTCTGGAAAAAATCTTGTCAGAACGGTTTCTTACTGGGAGAGATGAGGAGGATGAGCTTGCCTGGGGCTTTGGGAACCTTGGGGTTTATACTGTGAAGGAGGGCTATGATTCGATCCTTCCAGAGCCCCCCTCACACTCTTTTCCAGTTCAAGAATGGAGGAAGATTTGGCACCCCAAGGGCTGGCCGAAAGTGAACTTCTTTGCCTGGCAGCTTATGCACAATGGAATCCTGACATTTGACAATCTCAGAATCAGAGGCATCATTGGTCCATCTCAGTGTGTTTTGTGCTACAAGAATGAGGAAACTACTGATCATCTTTTGTTTTATTGTCCTTTCACACAACAGATTTGGCATTGTTGGTTCTCCCATTTTAAGCTTCAGGCTATTGGAGACTTGTCTCGGACCAATTTATGGGAAAGCTGGAAGAGAGGTAGATTTACATCTAAAGCTCTTCGAATTGGCTGGGAGCTTGGTTTCCTTTTTATTTGGTGGCAGGTGTGGTTGGAAAGAAATGCTCGCATTTTCCGTGAAACCTTCTCTTCGATGGATGGGATATGGCAGGTCATCTAGAGCAAAGTAGTGGAAACCGTTGCCATCTATGCTGAGGAGGAAAAACAGCTTGCTTCTAAGCCTCTGGAAGAGAGAGCTGCTGATCTAGAGAGACAGGTAAGAAGTTGTTGGAAACCTCCTCCAGAAGGCTGGATCAAAATCAACACTGATGGAGCTACAAAAGGCAATCCGGGCAATGCTGGCAGTGGAGTAATATGCCGTGATCATGTTGGGTCTGTGCTCTACTGGGAATTGCAAGGTCTGGGATATGCCACAAACAATGAAGCCGAGGCCTTTGCTATTAAATCTGCTTCCATCTGGGCCGTCAAGCAAGGTCAGAAAGATAATCATTGAGTCTGATTCCCAAATCCTGGTTGGCGCTCTTGATTGGATGAGGAACTTTGCCTCAAAAGCTTGGAGGCTGCGGATTCTGGTCTCCCAAATTAAAGAGCTTTGGAAGGAATTAGAGGATGTGATACCTGTTTATGCGAGCAGAACTCTCAATAAGGCGGCTGATTTCCTTGCTAAGATGGGTGCTGAGAGGGAGGTTGGGATGCATCTACATAGTGATATGCCTGTGGAGTATGCAGAGATTAGACAAGGCCTTGAACAAATTTTGAAATAATGTGCAGTGTTTTTTATGCTAAGGAATTTTTTTGTCACGATATCGCGACCTGTAGCGCTGTCGCGGCCTCAAGCCGAAAGTTGTCGCGATATCGTGACAGGTTGAACCTTCGTGGCCTTTGGTGGGTTTCTGTCACGATATCGCGACATGTCGCGCTATCACGGCCCTTGTTGAGATTCTGTCGCGATTTCGCTCCTCTTTTGAAGATGAAGAGCAAAGTTGAAATTTTGTCACGATATCGCGACAGTTTGGAGAGTGGGAAGCTACAAGGTAATCTTGTTGCGATATCGTGACACGTTTGGCACTTAAGCGGTTGGGAGGAAAATTGTCACGATATCGTGACCTGTAGCGCCGTCGCGGCCTCAAGCTGGAAGTTGTCGCGATATCACGACAGGTTGAGCCTTCGCGGCCTTTGGCAGGTTTCTGTCGTGATATCGTGACATGTCGCGCTATCGCGGCCCTTGTTGAGATTATGTCACGATTTCGTGCCTCTTTTGAAGATGAAGAGCAAAGTTGATAATTCGTCGCGATATCGCGACAGTTTGGAGAACTGGAAGCTTCAAGGTAATTTTGTCGCGATATCGCGACACGTTTGGCACTTAAGCGGTTGGGAGGAAAATTGTCGCGATATCGCGACCCTTTTGTGGCCTGAGAGTCGTTTAGAAACTTCGTCGCGATTTCACGACGCCTTTGCTGGTTGGATGATGCGGAGACAGTCCGTCATGATTTCGCGACCTTTTTGGCGCTTTGATGCTCTTTGGAGTTGTAGTCGTGATTTTGCGACGCCTTTGCTGTTAGGCTACTGGAAGGTGTTGTCGTTGTGATTTCACGACTCTTTTTGCGTGCGACTGCCGAGGGCCCCTCCTGTCGCGATATCGCGACATGTCGCGATTTCGCAACATGTCGCATTTTCGTGACTGTTGGCACCGACGCGGTCGAGACGAGGGTGACTGCCGCGATTTCGTGACATGTCACCTTTTTGTGCCTTGTTGTCTTCTTTGCCCTGTGGTTGTTAGTGCTGCCTTTGTGCTTTGCACTTGTTATGTTGCTCTTTGCTCTGGGTCGGGATGTGTTCTCTCCAATTTGTATTTGTTCTTTGTATTAATACAAGTTTTTCATTTTTTTCAAAAAAAAAAATATATTTGTTGTCCTTCAATATATTAATAAGAATAGTCTTCAATAGGCATTAGATATTACTAGAAACCAAATTAAAAATAATAATCACTACATAATTATTATAGGTATTAATTGTTTATTTCATTTGTATTATAAATAATTATTTACATCACAAACTATATCAAACTTTATTAATTTAATTCAACTTCAAATTTAAAATAGTTGTCCCTTATTAATCAATAAAGAGAATAAAGAGAGGGTTTGTGAGGGCTTCCTTCAGCATGAGTCTCACCATGGTAGAGAGGGCTTGAGCCTCACCATGGTAGAGGGCCCATGAGGGTTTCCTATATGAGGGCTTCCTCTACGAGGATTTCACTCCTGCTTCGATTTTGACACTCTAAAACCCGTTGAATGGGAGGCCTTCTTTCTCCCATTCTGGGTATGGCTGCTATTCATGTTTAGTTTTTCTATTGTGGTTTGTGACCAGGGTGTTTTGCTTGCTAGGGGTCTTAATGATATGTTCTGCTATCTTATGGGTTTGGTATTATCACTCTTATCTAGAGTAGAGGGTACAATGCTGACCCAAACCTGTAGGGGTGGTCTTGGGTCATTATAATATAGTGGAAAATTCTAGCTATTGATCCCTTGGATGGCTCTCGATCTGGTTGGTGGGTGTGTTGGATAACTACATTTCTTTGGTTGTTTGCTAGTTTCAGGGAATTGGTTGGATTGTGCAACATTTCTTCTGGGTTTGGTAGTTTCATATTTTTTTGGATTTCTAAGGAGAGGAAAGGGTCATCTACCAACCCAAACCCATTAGGGTGAGCTTGATATGGTGTTTGGTTGCAAAAACCTGACGGTGTTCCCTTGGTTAGCTTCGGCTCTATGGATCTAATGGTTTGGATGCTCTAGTTGGATGGTGCTTGGATGTCTTTGTTGCTAGGGTTCTCTACCAGTAGTGAGTTCGTGGCTGGTTTGTGTCGTTTTCTTCTGGGTTCGGTAATTTCTTGTTGTATTTGGATGTTTTAGAGAGACATGATCAAATACCGAGCCAAACCAATTGGGGTGAAAGTGGGTTTTTATGCTATGATGGTTTTCGGCTTTTGACCCCATGTCTCTGGTGGGTTTCCTAGCTTCGATGATATGCAAATATTTCTTTCTCCAGTTAAAACAATGGTGGTGTGTTTTATCCCAAGGTTCTAAGGCTTATTTTATCAGGATCTTACCCTTCTCCATCTTAGGTGCAGTGAGAAATGTTGCTATCTTATGTTTCTTGTGCTTGAGAGCAATTGTTCTTGAATTTTTTTTGGTTGGCTCCAACATGATTTGCAGGTTTAATAAAATTTCTTGTGTAAATCTCCTAGATGGTTTTTATGCTATGGATTTTGTTTTCCGGTATTTCTAGTGTTGTTTTCTTAAATTGACTATTCTCATGAGGGGTTCTACTATTATGTGCTTTGTTGGATATATTTGTTGATTGTGATGACAAGATTCCTCTATTCTCCTTTCATGTTAGGCGACAAATGCTTCGGTTTGGGCAATTTTTATTTGTAAATTTATTTTTAACTAGTAGCATTTTCATTATTCTACTGTTTTTCTCCATTGCTTTAGATTCAGAGCACATAGTGGTTTGACCATGGGACAATTTCTTGTATTTGCTAGGATGTTGTTTCATTGGATTTTCGGGTTTGATTCATGGGATCCAGCTTAGTATTTCTTGATGTCTTATTGCTAGATCTAAGGTTTGGGAGTTTATTTCAAAACCTACTTGTAATAGGTTTGGGGACCTTTTTAAAACCCCTTCTATTATCAATAAAAAAATAAGGATGATGTTAACATTTTAATTGATATAAAAAAGAATGATACATAAAACATTATCTCAAAAGCTTTCATTTACAAAAAACACTATTTTATTAATTTACTCGATCAAATTAATGATGCAATTAAGGGAACTATCTCAAACTACAATATTTGTTGGGAGCGATGAACTAGGGTTTCTGAAGCTAAGTAAAATCTAGGGCATCTGTTGGGTTTCCAAAGAGATTTCTGGTTCCTGTGGATCTGAAGGCAAGATTGCTGCCCCAGGAGGGTCCAATGGGGACTTCTCCGGATCCTCTCCTAGGGAGAAATAGATCTTATGCAGATATGCTAAAAGATAAATCTCCATCCAAGACTGACGAAGCTCAAAGAACTGCCTTTAAAATGTTCTTTATGGCTGCGGGAAATAGATCAGCAGTGCATCGAGTTATGGATGCCTACCACAGTCCGAATCATGGCCCAAGATTGTCATTGAGCCAAGGATGGTCGAAGAAATAGTCCTATACAGATCCAATAACAATCTGATCTACAAATTCATGGGTATTTGCCCTACCCTAAATTTTTTGCACTCCTAGGTTCGACAAAAATGGGAGCCTCATGGTGAGTACTCTTTGTGGTTTATTAGCAATGGGTATTTTATTGTTAGTTTTTCTTCTCTGGCTAATAGAAATAGGGATTTCAAATCAAAAAAGAGGAATTATGGCCTGGCAGGATTATTTGTTTAACCCTGGAGAGTGGGATTTGATCCTCGAATTGAACCCACTGCTGTCCCGATCTGGATCTGGTTGTATGCACTTCCAATGGAATTTTGGAGCGAGCAGGTTTTGGAGATGATCGGTAATTCCCTTGGAAGACATTTGGGTGTCTCCAAAGATACAATAGAAGGGAACACAACTATTTACACAAGAATATGTGTGGAAATGGATCTTAGCTAGCCTCTACTGATAGAGGTGGAACTTGAACTTGCAGGACTATCATGGATTCAACAACTGGGTTATGAGGCTCTACCCTTTAGATGCAGAGTTTTCCACAAATACGAGCATTTGGCCCAATTTTTCCCAAATAATATGAACACAAAAATGGAGGCTCCTCTAGGAATGTCAAATATTCCTAAGGAGGGTAAGGCAACAACAAACAAAGAACAAGCCAGTACTTCCCAGGTAATGAATCTCAGAGAGATGGTTTTGGACAGCCCAAAAGAAGGAGAAGGCGAAAGAAAAAAGATAGCAAAGAGCAAACCCAATTCAAGCCCACCAATAGGTATGAGATATTCAAGACACTAGTGGACCAAGAGGAACAATTCATGGAAGGAGTGGATGGTAATAGTGAAAATAATAACATCCACGTTCAAGCTCCTCTTTCTTCTCCCCCCGTCATAGAGCAGGTAATTGACCACAATGGGTTACCGCAGTCAGTAAGTGTTGGGGCATTGATAGTTCATAACCAAGAGCAGCCAATGATTAAGGATGTAAGCATGGGAATAGCAAAAAAGAATAGAGAAGGACCAACTTTAGGGATAACTCAGGTGTAAAAGAGATCAAAGAAGGGCAACTCTCAAGGAGTGGGTAGAAAATCAAATAAGGAATTGCTAGCAGTTCAAGGAGACAAACTGATCACTGGAGGATCGGTAAGGGCAATAGATTCTTACTGCTCTAAAGGTAACTAATGATTATACAATCATGGAATGTTAGAGATTTAAATAGTATAACCCATCAATCTGCTGTTCGAAGACTCTTAGAAAAATGCAAAACAATTTTTTTGCTTATTCAGGAGACAAAAATGTCATTAGATCTTATGTGTAAAACAGTTAACAAAATTTGGAGGGGTGCTGGTCATATGGATGTGGCTGCCCAAGGTGCCTCAGGGGGGATTGTTACTCTTTGGAACTCTCTTGAATGGACTGTAATAGAACATCTAGCCTGGAGGGGTATTCTCACATCACATTTTAGGAATAATGTCACATCTGAACATGTTTTAATCACAAATTTTTATGGGGCTCAAAACCTTGATGGTCAGCGGCTTCAATGGAAAGTTGTGCATAACATGAGAATCTCAAGGGAAGATTTAGAATGGATTAGTGCTATAGATTTCAATGCTAAATTATCCTCTAGATATCAGGAAGGGGGAACCCCAATTTTGGACCCAGGGGATCGAATTATGATTGCCCAAGTCCAGGCTTTACACTTAGTGGATATCAAAGGCCCTGGAACCAACTATACTTGGACTAATAAGAGGAGGGAGCCACATAGCAAGAAGGTAAAGTTAGACCATTTTTTGATTTCAAAGGAGGCATTTGTAAAATGGAATACAAAATTTTAGATTTTGGAGGGTCCTGTTTCAGATCACTTTCCCATTTTGTTGGAAGGAGGGACTCAAACAGGGCAGCATCACAAACCATTTAAATTTGAGAATTTTTGGTTATAAAAAGAGGAACTTCGAAAGCAAATTCCACAGTGGTGGGAAGAAGGCCGCCCAGCCTATGGGACAACAATGTTTAGATACCACAAACAACTTCATTATGTCAAAGCTCAACTAAAACTTTGGAGGCAAGCTAACAAGACAGACTTCCAGGTCTAGAAAGCTCCTTTGGTGGCCAGATGGGATGAGGTTCAAAAACACTTTAGGGAAGGAACGATTACTAAGCAACTCAAAGCCAAGGATGATGCCTTGCGTAAAACGGTTGAGGACATTGACAACCAATAGGAGACCTTCTAGAAACAAAGAGCAAGAACCACTTGGCTATTAGAAGGTGGTAGAAATACCAAATTTTTTCATCGGACTGCTTGTGCTAGGAGACAAAAGAATAACATGGAAGCCCTTCAAGATGAGAACGGACACTCCTTTGATACTCTTCCAGGTATGCATTCACATGCAATGGATTATTTTTTTGAACTTTTTAAGGAAAGTATGGTGCAAGATGAAGAGGATCAAAACGACGTTATTGTTGTCATACCTTCTATTATCTCTAAAGAAGAAAATCAGTCCCTTCTCAAACCCATTGATAGAGAGGAACTGAAGGATGTGGTCTTTGGAATGAGCATCGAAAAAACTCCAGGTCTAGATGGCTTTCCAATTGAGTTTTTTTAGGCCTTTTGGGATAACTTGGAGGAGGATGTAATGGCTGTTATAGAGGAGTCCAGAGGTAATAAAAGAATACTTAAAGCATTAAATCATACTTTCATCACCTTAATTCTAAAAGGGAAGAAGGGGGTCCATATTTCAGACTATAGACCTATTGCCTTATGCAATGTGATATATAAAATAATCACAAAGGTAATGGCTGAGTGGCTAAAACCTCTTTTACATAACATTATGTACTTTAAGCAAGGGGGTTTTGTAGAGGGTAGGCAAATCCTGGATGGGGTGGTTCTAGCTCAGGATGCAATCCATTCAATGCAAACATCTGGCAATAAAGTAATGTTCATAAAATTAGATATGTCAAAGGCCTATGATAGGGTGGAGTGGAGCTTCTTGGCAAAGATGATGGCAACCTTTGGTTTCTCTCAGGATTGGATAGAATGGGTCATGAGTTGTGTCTCTACTCTGACATACCCAATGTTAATCAGGAGTCTTCCCTCACAACCATTTGGAGCCACTCGTGGCCTTCGTCAAGGGGATCCCTGCTCTCCCTATCTATTTCTCATATTGGTTGAAGGACTTGGTAGACTTTTCTTGAAGAGAAGACAACAAGGTGTGCTAACAGGTATCAAGGTGGGTGAGGAAGTTTTGACTCATCTACAGTTTGTGGATTATACTGGATTGGTGGGAGTGGCTAGCTTCAGGGAAGCACGAATGATCAGAGATACTCTTAGTGTCTACCTTAGGGCTACAAACTAAGTCATCAATGATAAAAAATCCAAAGTGGTCTTTTTCAATCTTGATCAGAGGCTTCAGGACAAAGTTTTAGAGATCTTGGGATTCACAAGGACTTCTCTCCCAGTGGTTTACTTGGGGGTTCCTTTGCACTTCAAAAAACTAAAAATAGATATCTAGAGGAATCTTTTGGATTGTATCAAGGATATAATTAATCATTGGTCTCAAAAATGGTTCAGCTATGGGGGTAGATTAATTTTTTTACAGTCAGTCATTCATGCCATGCCAATTTATAAATTCTCTATCTTGGCTGCTCCACATACTATATGGAAAGAGTTGGAAAATATGGCTAAAAAATTCTTATGGGAAGGAGTAAAAGGAGAGAGGAAATCGGCCTTAGTTGGTTGGGACAAAGTAACCCAGCCCAAGGTAAAAGGAGGTTTGGGTCTGAGAAGATCCAAGATAAACAATAAAGCTTTGGCTGGAAATCTTTACTGGAGGTGGATTTCCCAGCCAACTTCCTTATTCAGTAGAATCCTAACCAGTAAATATTTGGGACATGTTAACCAAAATGAGGTGGGTCGTTTCCCTTTGGATGGTACTGGATCCTTAGTGTGGCAGGCTCTCAAGTTAGGATCTTAGGTAGTAAAAGATCGATTATTTTGGAAAGTATGGAGAGGGGAGAAGGCTCATTTCTAGACAGATTCTTGGGATCAATACCCACTTCTCATTGTTGATTTTCCTGAATTGCAACCAATAAAATCAGCCATTGAAACCAAGGGATGGGTCCAAATTGAAAGTTATTTCACCACTAGGCAGCTAGGGGATTACAAGTTTAAGCAGTTTAAGAAGTTGGATGAGTGGCCAATTTCAATCCCTCCGGATTTGGCACCCATCATGACTAAAATATTGAAAGAAAGATTTCTCACAGGTAGAGATGAGGAGGATGAATTAGCTTGGGGCTATGGGAGCCTTGGTATCTACACAGTGAAGGACGAATATGACAAGATCCTTCCAAAGCCTCCCCGAATACTTTTCAGGTTGAGGATTGGAGAAAGATCTGGCATCCCAAAGGTTGGCTGAAAGTTAAATTTTTTGCCTGGTAGTTCATGCACAATGGAATTCTCACTTTTGATAACCTTATATGTAAAGGAATCATCAGTCCTTCCCAATGTGTCTTATGCTACAAGAGCGAGGAAATAGCTGACCACTTGATGTTTGAGTGCCCTTTCACGTGTCAGATCTAGAAGAGATGGTTTTCATGTTTTAAAATTCAAGCTGATTGTGACTTGAATTGGATTAATATCTGGGAAAGATGGAAGAGGGGTAGATTTAAATCTAAATCTCTTCATCTTGGTTGGGAGCTTGGATTAAACTTTATTTGGTGGTAAGTGTGGTTGGAGAGAAATGCTAGAATTTTAAAAGAAACTTTTTCTTCTTTAGATGGAGTTTGGCAGGTCATTTGGAGAAAAGTCACTGAAACTATGGTTGTCTATGCTAAAGAGGAAACTCAGGTTGTGATTGGGGCAAGGGAAGGAGTTGAAGTGCAAGAGGGACAACTCAGAGCTAGTTGGAAACCACCCCCAGAAGGTTGGATTAAAATTAATACTGATGGAGCTACAAAAGGCAACCCGGGTAGAGCCAAAATTGGAGTGGTTTTCCATAATCATGTTGGAATAGTGCTCTATTGGAAACTGCAAGGCTTGGTAAGAGCTACAAACAATGAAGAATAAGCCATAGCTATCAAATCTGCTTCTATTTGGGCAGTTAAACAGGGCCACAAGAGGATAATCCTTGAATCAGATTCTCAAATAATGATTGGAGCTCTAGATTCCATGAGGAAATTTGCCTTGAAATCTTGGAGGTTGAGGATTCTTGTCACTCAAATTAAGGAATTATGGAGGGAATTAGATGATGTGATTCCAGTCTATGTGAGTAGAGATTTAAACAAAGCGGTTGACTTCCTGGCTAAGATGGGTGCTAAGAAGGAGGTAGGGGTTCAGTTGCACAGTGACATGGCTATTGAGGAGGAGGTGATTAAGCAGGGTATTGAAAGGTCCCTGAGCTAATGATCAAATAAAAATAAAAGGGTGGAAAGGTGTCATGATATCATGACATGTTGCTTCGTCGTGGCCAAGGGAGGAAAGTTGTCGCGATATCACGACATGTTGTTCCATCACAGCCAAGGGAGGAAAGGTGTCGTGATATCATGACATATTGCTTGGTCGCGGTCACTAGAGGAAAGGTGTCACGATATCGTGACATGTTGCTTTGTTGCGGCCATGGGAGGAAAGGTGTCACGATATCGTGACATGTTGCTTGGTCACGGCCTTGGGAGGAAAGGTGTTGCGATATCATGACATGTTGCTTGGTCGCGACCTTGGGAGGAAAGGTGTCATGATATTGTGACATGTTTCTTGGTCATGGCCAAGGGAGGAAAGGTGTTGTGATATCACGACATGTTGCTTGGTTGCGGTCGAGGAAGGAAAGGTGTCACGATTTTGTGACATGTTGCATGGTCGCGGTCAATGGAGGGAAGATGTTGCGATATCGCGACATGTTGCTTCATCATGGTCGAAAGAGAAAAGGTGTCGCAATATCACGACATGTTTCTTTGTCACGGCCAAGGGAGGAAAGGTGTCGCGATATCGCGACATGTTGCTGGGTCATGGCCAAGATGGGGAAGATGTCATGATTTCACGACATGTTGCATGGTCACGGTCAATGGAGGGAAGATGCCGTGATATCGTGACATGTTGCTTCGTCGCAGCTGAAAGAGAAAAGGTGTTGCGATATCGTGACATGTTGCTTGGTCACGACCAAGGGAGGAAAAGTGTCGTGATATCGTGACATGTTGCTGGGTCATAGCCAAGAGAGGAAAGATGTCACGATTTCATGACATGTTGCTTGGTCACGATCAAGGGAGGGAAGATGTCGTGATATCACGACATGTTGCTTCGTCACGCTCGAAAGAGAAAAAGTGTCATGATATCGTGACATGTTGCTTCATCATGGCCGAGAAAGAAAAAGTGTCGTGATATCGCGACATGTTGCTTCGTCATGGTCGAAAGAGAAAAAGTGTCGCGATATCACGACATGTTGCTTTGTCGCGGCCGAGAGAGAAAAAGTGTCACGATATCGTGACATGTTGCTTCTTCGTGGCTTAGAGAGAAAAAGTGTCGTGATATCGTGACATGTTGCATCTCCATGGCAAAAGGAGGAAAAGGTGTCACGATATTGCGACATGTTGCTATGTCGTGGCAAAAGGAGGAAAAGGTGTCGCGATTTCATGACATGTTGCAATGCCACTGCCCAAGGGGAAAAAGTGTCATGATATCGCGACATGTTGCTTCATTGCGGCCAAAGGAGGACAAAGTGTCGCGATATTGCGACATGTTGCAATGTCATAGATAGAAGAGGAAAAGGTGTCGCGATATCGCGACATGTTGCATTTTCGCACCCAAAGGAGAAAAGCGTCACGATATCGCGACATGTTACTTTTTCACGGCCAAATGAGAAGAGGGTAAGTGTGTTGCGATATCGCAACAAGTTGCATCTACAGACCAATCTGATCCCACTGTTATCTAGTTAATGGGTCAGGAGATTTGGCCCCATTGCAAATCTTCCTTTCTATTATAAGCTTGTGTTCTCTATGATTTCGACTGGGAAAATTCCCTTCCCAATTTGTAATTGATCTTTGTTTTAATACAAGTTTTTTTAAAAATTTAAAAAAAATATATATATATTTTAACATTAACAAAATTTATGGTGTAAGTAATTTTTTATAAATCATATGGAATAACCAATTAATATTCATAAATATTAAATCATTCAAATATTCACAAATAATTTTTTTTTTTTCCTTTTCCAAATAAATTATAACTAACTTCTACTTTTTTAATAAATCATATAAAATACTAATTAATATCCATAAATATTAAATCATTCAAAGTTTCACAAGTAAATTTTCTTTCAATTTTTTTTTCTAATAAATTATAACTAACTTCTATTGAGATCATTCTTGTTGAAATACCAAAATAGAACATTTGCTACTTAACCAAGTAAATCAAAACAAAGCAAACTTTTAATTACCGTAAGAATTATTTATCAAAATTACTCCATTATTTTTTTAAATAAAGGGATAAAAATTTATTGATAAAAATTTTGGATTACAAAGTACAAATGAGATTCCAACCAGGACTCAAATAAATAGCCAAAGATGCTAAAACCACTAGACTAGAATGACACTCAGAAAAGACAACAAGAAAAAACCACATTAATTCTATACATCCTTGTGGATCAAATCCCATAGGCATTGAGAGTCCCTAGACGGGAGACTCTCCCAATTATCAATACTCCAAGGATCTAGTAGCTAAGAAGCTCTTTTTCCAGGTAATCAACAACCACATTCCATTCCCTTGGAATATGCACAAAGGATATAAATTTGAACTCTTCAATCATTTTGAGAATCTGAATGGCTACAAAGGCCAACTGCCAATTAAATTCCTCCACCCTTTTATTGTTTAAAATATTAACCACAATTTGAGAGTCAGACTCGTAGATAATCCTATGCCAGCCAAGAGAAAACCCCCTTCGCAAGGCCTCAAGAATTGCAAGAGCTTCCATAAAATTGTTGGAGTGAACACCTTTATAAATGGAAAAGAAAAAACGGACACCACCAGTAGAATCTCTCCCAAAGCCAATGCCAGCATGTCCAGGATTACCCCTGGACGATCCATCAGTATTAATTTTTAAAACTCCTCTAGGGGGTGGCCTCCACCTACCATCTCTCCTAATCTTCTTGTTGAGCTAAGGAACCCTACTAGGGTTAGAAGAGTTCACACTATCCCCAAAGAGACCAAGGGATTGTTGTACCTTCTCCTCCCTAGAATTCAAAAGAGGGTCCACATCACATTTGCTATGGATGGTTTCCTTAACCATATACAAGATTCTTTGCCAGATCTATTGAAGAGCCAAATAACTGCCCTAAAATATGTGCCGATTTCTCTTGAGCCAAATTTTCTAGATGATGCAAGAAGGGCCCAAATTCCAAGCCACCCGAAGGAAGGGGGCCTTAGCCGGAGGTCTGCCCAGACTACTCCAAAACTCCACCAGGGACAACACATGAAAACATGGATTGTTCCAGTCGCTCCACCAATGGTTCCAAATGTCTCTGGCAAAGGAGCATTGGAAAAGTAAATGAGAAGAGTCATCCTCATTCTTACTACAAAGGACACAAAAAGAGGGACCCTGAAATACCCTCTTCCTCATATTATCCCAAGTGATGCATTTATTATGAGCTACCAACCAGAGAAAGAAGTTATATTTTGGCTAGACAAATTTGTTCCACACCTTTTTCCACCAAGTGACAGAAAGACTCCCATACTTTTGCTTATCAAGAAACTGATAACCATAGGATACTGAGCAGGTTCCCTTAGGATCAGGGTTCCAATCCAGAATATCTTTACCCCTCCATGAAGAAAAAGGCCTCCCCATAAGAATAAGAGAAAACACCTCTTTGTCCTTGGCCAGTCCCCCCTAGGGCCATTCTTGTGAATATTTCCACATGTACATCTCCATATTTCCAAAAGACTAGATTTTTTTAAAGTCCTCCACACGAGACCAACCTGCTTCCAAGAAAAAAAATTCTTACGAAATGTAACCTAGGATATTGATTCAAGATAGGAGGGTGGCCATCCCAAGAATCCTCCCAAAAAAGAGCATTTGATCCTTGATTACAAATCTAGAACAAATCCTGCTTGATTAAATTAGCTCCTCTTTTCAGATTGTCCCAAATAACTGAACCTTTCCCAACCAAGATGACTCTAGGGATCTTAGCTTAAGAAATGCCTCTCAAGTATTTACAAGATAATATTTTAACCCAAATTTGATCTTGAGAGGTACACCATGTCCAATAAAGTTTTGCAGCAAAAGCCTGCCCAAAAAGAGTTGTCTATCGTAACCCAAGGCCTCCCTCTTGCATCGGACTGCATATAGAAACCCACCTAACCAAACTCCATTCAGATTGATCAAGTTTTCTAGACCATAAAAATTGTCTTGAAAAAGCATCCATGTCCTTGATGAAATGAGAGGGAGCTATTTGTACAAAACATCTATAAATGGGTAAAGCTTGAACAACATATTTTAAAAGCAACACTCTACATGTAGTGGATAGCCATATGAAAGTCCAGTGATTCACCTTCTTTCTAAACTTATCAAGCATAGACTGCGAAGAAGATCTAGGTAGAGGATGATATGAAATTTGAATACCAAGATAAATGAAGGGGGGAGTCCCAACCTGGAATCTTAGAATGCGAGCAATCCTGGCTTGAATAAGAGGAGGCGTATTGAAGAAGAAAATAGAAGACTTGTCCTCATTAATCAACTGTCCAGAAGCACCAAGATATATGTCAAGAGACTGTCTAATATTGCAAGCTTCCCTAATAGTGGCAACTCCCAACAAAGTAGTATCATAAACAAATTGAAGGTGGTAAAGAGGTGGCAAACTACTATCCCACTTCCACCCCTAAATGAGACCCTGCATGACTTGAGACTTGAGCAATATTCCCAACCCTTCCACCATAATGATAAAAAAATAAGTAGATAAAGGATCTCCTTGCCTCAATCCCCTTGAGGCCTCAAACAACTCTGATGACTCATTATTAACAAGAACAGAGAATGAGGAAGAAGAAACACAGCTCATCACCCATCTAATCCATTCCTCTTCAAATCCAAAAGCAACAAGAACTTTCTAAAGAAAGGACCATCTGACCCGATCATATGCTTTGGCTATGTCCAACTTAATGAACATAGGTTTCTCCTTAGAAGTTTCCATCGATTGAATGGCTTCTGTAGCAATAACAACCCCATATAGGATTTTTTGGCCAGCAAAAAACCCTCCTTGCTCCTTAGAGATGATCTTGCTCAACCATATCTTCAGCCTCTCAGCAATAATTTTTGTGATGATGTTATACACAACATTGCAAAGAGCAATAGGCCTGAACATATCCAAGGAATTTTCTCCATCTTTTTTGGGTATAAGCACCACAAAGGTAGCATTTAGGGCCCTTAGCATCTGTTTGTTCTTTTGGGACTAATGGACCACCTCCAAAAGATCAAATTTTATTAAATCCTAAAACTCCTGATAAAACTCGATCAGGAATCCATCTGGACCTGGGGCTTTTCCTTTTTTCATCTTGAATACAACATTTTCCAACTCCTCAAGGGAAATTGGATCCATCAAGTGCTCATTCATCTCTCTAGAAACAATCGCTGGAATATAATTTAGAATAAGATTTTCATTCTCATCATCTGATAGGGAGTCCTCCTTTAAGAGAGAGGAAAAATACCTCTTAGTCTCTTCAGAAATATCCTTGAAAGAAGAGATCAGGGCACCCTAAGAATTCACAAGAGAGGTAATTAGTTTACCATTACGATGAGCCTTAACTGAGTTATAAAATAAGGTTGTGTTCCTATCCCCTTCCTGAAGCCAATCTACTTGAGCTTTTTGTTTCCAAAAAAATCTTCCCTCAGTTCCCATTCAGCAAGGTCTTTCGCAGCCTCAGATTCCTCAACAAGAAGCTCCTTTGTGAATCCCTGATCTCTAATCTTCCTTGAAGATTTTTCCATCCTCCTAAGAGCTGCCAGCTTAGCCAAGAAAAGATTCCCAAAATTCAGTCTATTCCATCTCTTCAATTTATGTTTTACAAATTGTAGTCGCTTCATAAAGGAATACATAGCGGTGCCATGAGGAGGTTTGCTAGTGGTCCACCAGCCTCGTATGAAATCATGAAGCTTAGGATCACGAAGCCACATAAGTTAAATCTTAAAGGAGGGATTATTTTTTATCATATGGCTGACACAGCAGATTTGATCATATGGCTGACACAGCAGATTTGAGGCGGCGGATTGCTTGGCTGGTCAAAAAGCTTACCACTCACAGCCTTACATTTCTATTTTTATTTGAGCATACACAGTTTCAATTGATTCCGACAATCTCCATTACATGCACGTAAAACGAAATGTTCGAAAATGAGTTGTTTGTAATTCTTTGTCTTCAAATCTCCACAAATTCTAAGTGAATAGAGTAGAAACATTTTGACGGAGAGTCTGACAAATATGTGATCATGAACAGCAGAATCGGATTCAAATATTTAACGCCGAAAGATGCTGCATCCCATTGATTCCCATATAATTTATTAGACAGCAACGTCAAGTACAATATAATTTTAATATAAATTTATGGGTGTTTAAAGAAACTTGGAGTGGGTTTAGCTGAGTTTGAGGCGGATCTACATAGTTATGTTTTGTTATTTTCTAATGGCATAAAACCATAAAGAACACCATCAAATACCAGAAACTTTGTTATCATTCATATCTAAAGATAGAGACACCCCAATTCTTTTTTTTCATTCATACCTAAAGATAACGACACCCCAGATATTTTTTACGACGTAAAAAAGAAGTTGACCGCATAAAAGTTCATTTCAATCTAACAATCTACGTTTATTGCATTGAATTATAGTCTCCCTTTTAGCTTTGAAGGCTTATGAATTACAACATAAATTTATTATTTTGCGTTGAATATTATCATGGTAAAAATATTTTTAAAAATAATATTAATATATATATATATATTTTAAGATATGAGAATCCATTAACGAAAGTAATGAAACAGTATTTATAAAATGAAGTTTAGAGTGTTTTAGAAATGGATAAAGAATAGACACATATTTTAACATCTCCTCTAAATAGAGTTAGAGTTAGTCAAGAGGACATGAATGTAGGTATTATTTTTCATCCTGCTTTAATATCATCTTCTTGAAACATGAACATTAGCTTAGGAAAATCACAAACTTTACTTTTGGTAGTGGCTTGGTGGAGATATCAACAATTTAATTTTTTATACTATAGAAATCTATAAAGTCTAACCTTTTAATTCAACTCATGGATACACTTATAGGGTATTTCAAAATGTATTGCACCATGTTAAAGATTGTATGTCATACATATAATACTATAATTATAACAACATTATAATAATAAATTAATTATTCATTTTTATTTGGCAAAAGAGAACATCTTAGTTATGAATCTGCAGTAGTCTATAAAAACAGTGAATATGTAAAGATACTTATATAATTATTGAAGTGATTACATTTTATTTTATGTAATATCATACAATATGCGATTGTAGAATTTTATGAATGATTCTTTAGTTGATTTCATAGATGTTCCTTTGTTCATTTCCAAAATTAGATTCTATTAGTTGGATATCCATTTGATGAACTCCACAAATATTTGAGGCTTTGATAGAAAACCATATGACATTCAATTCCTATGCATAAAGTATTTATGGATCATACATCTATTTACTTTTATATTTTCACAACATAAATATTTAGAGGCTTTGATAGAAAACCATATGACATATTCAATTCCTATGCATAAAGTATTTATGGATCATACATCTATTTACTTTTATATTTTCACAACATAATTTTTTTTGAGTGTGAGGTGATATCCTTTACCTTGATGCTCTCGAATTAGACAATACAAAAAACAATATATATTATAACATCTTTATTTTTATCTACATCTTCAATGGGTCTAATGATGAACAATTAGGCATTCCAAATAAGATCTCTAAATTTCAAATGCATAATGAGCTAGAGTTGCACAACATATTATAAGTCTGTCCCATCTAATTTAAATACTAATATACTAATGGTTTTTTACCAAGGGAATTGGGATCAATCATTGGGAGCAAGGATATTCACACCATAAAAAGATCTAGATTTTGTAAATTATCCTTAATATTTAAATTCAATGGTATAGGCAATGGAAAGTGAAGAGTTTCACATAGTAAATGAAATTTCAATCGCATGGGTAAATCCTAAGTTTAACATAAGTAGTTTGGGAAAAATGGTGGGATGGAGTGGGGAATTTCACATCCTAAACCAAGTTTACAATTCTATGGGTTAATTTAACATTTTTTAAATCTCTTATTACTAGATACAATTTGCGTTGATGAGTTTTAAAACATAAACCAAGGTTCCAATCCTATGGATGAGTATTAATATTTTATATTATGGTTTGTGGGGTAATGAAATGAAATATTTTAATTACGTCTGCGAGACCCAAATATGGTCTATGGGACCTCAAATATGGAAGTACAACTATTCAAATCATATCATATGATTTTTAATATCTTTGAGAAGGTTGTTCCTTCTCCTGCTGATTTGGGTTAGCATTTCTCCAATTTTTTTTATTTTACTGTCTTCAAATAACTCTGCCATAGACCTGTTTCCAAGTGTTTCTTTGTATTTACCACAGATATCTAAAAAAATTAGGAATTCATAGATGAAGTGTTCCTCTATCTCTACTGCCCCTGTGCTGCATTGAGTACATATCCTTTCTTCCCATTGTTCTTTGGGCATTGTCCATCTCTCTGCTAACCCTATGAGAGCTAACCCTATGAGAGCTAGTCCTTATCTGAGCAATGCGGATTTTTTCCTTCCACTTGATTTTAGCACCTATATATGCTTTTTATATATGGACATATGTTGGGTTAAACTTTGCAATATAATATTGTCTTTTTCCTACTTGCATTTTTCCACATTCCATTTCTAAACTTTTCATTCACATAATTTTTGTCTTTGTTGACATTTGGGCATTCATTTATTTTGATCTCCCAACGTTTATCCATTTCTGATTTTGTTTCATCCATTCCGCCTATGCAACTCTTCGTCCCTAGCTGCCCTAGGCAATATGTCATTTTTTATGTTTTTTGTTTTTTCAAGTAACATAACAGCTTGGTCATAGTAATTGCTTCTAAAGGGAATATTCCAGTTTCAGCTAGAATAATTTCATAAGGGGTTGTGGCCTTAATTTTGAGAAAATTTGTGATTAGATATTTTTGAATCCTTTCTATTTTCCTCCATTTTGCATTTGTTGTGCCACTAGCCCACACCTCGCAACCATACAATAAAACCGGTGTAACAAGTAGGCCAAATAAGACCTTGGTGGTCTTCCAGTCCCACAACTCGGTATTCCTACATCTGTTTTGAAGTGCATATAGTGCTATCCAACCACTTTGAATTCTTTTCATCCTACATGTATTCCAATTAAGTTTATCATGAAAGTCTATGCCCAGGTATTTGTATTCTACTACTACCTCAAGAGGTTCTCCTGCAAACTGAAATTCAAGCTATAGCTTCTTATTTTTTGCTGAAAAAATCATAATTTTTGTTTATTAGAGGGGAGTGATGAGTTTCACATCATAAACAAGGGTTTCAATCCCATGAGTAAACTTTAATGTTTTCACATTAGGTTTAAGGATAGCAGTGGAAGCAAGAAGCTTTACATCATAAATCAAGGTTACAATCCCATAGGGCGAAACATAACATTTTAAATCAAATGTCATAATATAAAATTATCAAGATCGTTATAGGTTTAAATATTGTAAAGCACAATATGCATAATTAGAAATTATAACACCACTATGTGGTTAAATGAAAAATTAGAACAATGCAATGATAAAATAATATGGGTGGGTCCCCTTTTAATCCCATACAACCAATTTAAAACCCCCTTATCTTTGTTACTTATATAGACACTTATAAGATAATCATTTTGATTTAGAACAAGGGTTTTGAATTAACCAAATTCTTAAATACTATATTTTTTCTTCATAATATAATTGTATTTTCTTAATAAATGATCATAAAATATAAACTATACATTTTACTTGATAGAGAAATATTTCTCATTGTGTAAGTATTGCTATGAATTAATTGTAATGCATTTTTTATCCTCCATGATTTTTATTTTACTTTATTATAATAAATTTCAAATAATCCTCCTTCACATCCTCTGTAAGATCACCAATGGAAATATTTCTATTATTTTCAATCTTCTTAAAAATTTTAAGGTTTTTTTATTAAATGTCCAAGAATTTTATGTCATAGTTTAGTAATATCATTATATTTTTGAAAGTGCAACCAATCATATCTTGTTTATAAAATTTATAAATTTATACAATTCTCCTTTAGATCAAGTATAGTTAAACTCATAACTACATGTTAATATCAAATATTCTTCATTATATATTTTAAAGGCAAAATTCTACTTTTTTACTAAATTAAGCAATTTGAAAAACAAATAGAAACCTATAATATAATTGAATAATATTAAATATATATTTTTTTTAGCAATCACAAATTCATAATTATTAAGTACAAAGAAAATATATATTCCATGGATATATCAAACAAATAAAAACATTATCCAAGATTAACGATATTATGTGAACATCCAAAATTAACAATTCATTTCTTTCTATTTTTACAAGCACAAAAATTAAAATTGAAATACAGGTATTGATCAACTTCATCGTCTCATTGCTTATATTTTTTATATTAGCATCTTTTAGTTTTCTCATTATCTTCCTTGTATGATATGATAATTCCCTACAATGTGTGTAGTTCTACCATAATAACATTAATTGTTATTCATTTTAAAAGAGATAATTTTATAGTAGATAAGATATTATTATTGGAATTTTCTTTTTATAGATTCATTGGATCTTTTACAATAAAGAGTGTCCTTATTTCTTATAAAATAGACTTGATCACGTGGTTTTAGAGCATCTAGGTGTTGGAAGTTACATTAGGTAAAAAATGTTTTTACCACAGTGAAAGGATGGACTTGCCTTTTACCTCATGGATGGCAGAGTTTGGACGGCATGGGCGGCAGAGAGAGAACTCAAATTCAATTTCCTTTTCTTCTTTCCTCCCTATTTTCCTTCTCCCTATTCTCTTTCTCCTAAGTTAGGCATATGGTTAATTAGCTCCTATTTAAACTTTGTAACCTGATTATTATTGTTAATGGTTAATGCTCATTTGATTTTGGTTGTTCCAACTCTTTGGTTTCTAACCCTAAGCTCCTGATCTCAATATCTGGTATCAGAGCAGGTTGGAAACGAAGCTGGTAGGCATTGCTGAGGCAGGCACGAATCTTGAGGAGGAGGTCAGCCCGTAGCATGTGAATTGAGGTAGGCACAAATATCGAGGTCAGCCTAGCCTGTAGCATGTGAACCGAGGTGACCTTGGAGGCATGTGGATTGAGGAGTCAACCCTAGAGGCACAAAGATCGAGGAGCAGACAAAACCAGAGACATGGACATGTGGCACGACCAGACCAGACTAGACATTGACACGTGGCATGACCAGACAAAAGCAGACCAAACTGACACATGGTGCGAGGAGGCATGACTTGCGCGGGGAGGCAAAAGGCAGTCCCGATTGTCCATAAGCAATCGAGAATCTATCGACGACGTTAGGCTTTTAAAACCTACAAAAACATCCGCACAACGGATGTGGGACTAAAGTCCTAGTTTTTTAATCTTATAGATAGCGTCGACAGGAAATAAAAGGAAGGACTATTACTTCCTTTCCCGTCGGATATGCTAGCCCGACTGGCTATTTGGGCTAGCGTTAAGTTGAGGCGTGGGAGGTCGCGGGGTCGAACCCCACGCGTGCCTAACAAAGTTTTTTTTGCTTATAAAATATAATATATATTTTTTATTTTCTTTTAATCATTTTTAATTTTATAAATTTATATTATATAGATAAATCTTTTAATTTTTTTTTTAAATTTTTATCTATAAAAATATATAGTTTATAAATTTTTTGATTAAAACTAAAAAAAAAAAAATTATATATACTAAATTTTTTTAAAAGAAAATCTCTAGCATTCTCTTTCAAATTTGATTCTTAGAACTAAAGAAAAATTATTTCCTAAGAGGAAATAGATGTAAAATTTTTTACGCTTTGACAGGTAAAAACTTAGAAAAATTTCCTAAGAGGAAATTGTTGTAAAAAAGAAATTTCAGGGAAATTTTCTTTAAAATGTCTAGATGATCAGATCTGGTGGGTGTTATCATGCTTTATGTAGTTTGTTACTAAGAAAAAACATAGAAAATTTTGATGAGCATGTAAGAACGCTTGGACTTAACACTGTATTTTCACAATTACAAAATGCAGTAATTGCAAATCAGCGAAATCCTGAACTAGGCTACGAAGCAGATTCAGAAGATAATTCTTGTGGAAGCAGATTTGAACAATCTGAGTCAATACCAATTGCTCCAGTAGAATCGGAATATACTCATTATAGTAATTCCATTGAAATTATTGAACCAGATTCACTAGAAATCATCTTAATCAGTGACGACGAGGAAGAAGTTGCAGACAATTTTGTGCACCAGGAGATAACAGAGTCTCATAAAGCAGAATAAAGCCCTTTGTGAAAAATTAAAATCAAGCAAGGCTTGATCTTTGTAATTTTCTTTATTTTCTTGTAATTGCACAATAATAGTAGTTTTTTGTTATTCTTTTTAATGGCATCAAACTACAATCTACCCATCCCTGAATTTGATGGGGATGATTATGAGTACTGGTCCATCAATATGAGGACACTACTCATTGGAAAAGGCTTATGGGATATTGTCAAAGATGGCTACACAGCTCCAACGGATTGGACTACTTTGAATGCAGCAGACAAGAAAACCCTAAAGGAAGCCCAAAAAAATAATTCTTCTGCCCTATCCCTACTTCAAGTGGCATTAGTTAAAAGTATCTTTCCTAGGATTGCATCAAGCACAACTGCTAAAGATGCATGGAAGGCCTTACAAGAAGGTTTTCAAGGAAATGATAAAGTGAAGCAGGTCAGGCTTCAAACACTAAAAAGAGATTTTGAAAATCTCAGAATGAGAGACAATGAAAGAGTCGAAGATTACTGTGTAAGAGTTAAAGCAGTAATCGATATGATGCAAACCTTGGGTGATGACACAAAACCTGAAATAGTGGTGAATAAAGTGTTGAGAACACTTCTTCCTAACTGGAATCACATAGCAATCATAATCGAAGAATAAAGAGACCTTTCTACTCTCACATTTGATAACTTAATATTTTCATTAACTTCTCATGAGGAGAGGTTACAGGGGGCACCTTTCACAAGCTATGGAGGTGAAGACAATGCCTTCACTTCAAACGAAACCATAGGGCGAGGACAAGGAAGAGAAAGATGTAGAGGACGACAACAGAGAGACAGAGGCCGAGACAACTCAAGAGGAGCAAACTCCTACAAAGGAGCAAATCAAAATAGAGGACAAAATCAGAACAAAGGAGGTAACCAAAATCGAAGCGGTAATCCAGGCCAGAATGGAAATCAAGGACGAGGAAGCAACAAGTCCAAAACAACATGTTTCAATTGCGATAAACCAGGACACTTCGCTCATGATTGCTGGTCAAAAACTTCACAAGGATAAAGCAGTCAATACAGTTCTTTGTATGGAGAAGAAGAAGACCCCTCCAATCGTTTTCTTTCATATGGACAATCAGATCACAATCTAGATGATACATGGATTCTAGATACTGGTTGTTCCAATCATATGAGTGGCAAAGAAGAACTCTTTGCTACCTTAGATTAAAATTATAAATCCCATATTAAGTTAGGGGATAATAATACATTGCAAGTAGAAGGAATTGGAGCCATGAAGGTTCCAACAAAAGAAGGCCTTAAAAAAGTGAATGACATTTATTTTACTCCCAAGCTCCAACACGATCTCCTCAGTGTTGGGAAAATGATGGAGAGGAATTACAAACTTGTTTTTGATGAAGGTAGATGTACCATACTTGATAAAAACAATTGTAATAGAGTCATTACACAAGTACCTATGACAAAAAATAGGTTATTCCCTCTAAAATTTGGTGAGCCACGGGGAGCACAACTTGCGAATGTAGCTATTTCAAATCCAAGTGTACTGTGGCACTTGAGATATGGTCACATTAATTTCGCTAGCTTGAAAATGTTAACTTCACAAGCTATGGTGACAGGACTATCAAATATTTTAGATCACAAGAAATTATGCAAAGGTTGTGCTTTGGGAAAGCACTCCAGATCAAAGTTTCCTAAAAGACAAACCTGAAGAGCCAGTTATCCTCTTCAGCTAGTGCACTCGGACATCTGTGGTCCTATGCAAACAAAAAGTCTAGGAAACAATTCATATTTTCTAACTTTTATTGATGATTATTCTAGAATGTGCTGGATTTATTTTTTGAAACATAAAGATGAAGCATTTGATTGCTTCATAGATTTCAAAAATAATGTAGAAAAGCAGAGTGAATATCATGTAAAATGTCTAAGGATAGATAGAGGAGGTGAGTACTCCTCAAATGAATTCTTGCAATACTGTAGAGAGAATGGGATTAAAAAGTAGTTCACTACTGCCTATACTCCTCAACAGAATGGTGTGGCAGAGTGAAATAACCACACCCTTGTAGATATGGCAAGAACTATGCTAAAAACAAAGCATCTAACACACACATATTGGGCAGATGCTGTTAGAACCAGTGCATAAATAATAAATAGAAGTCCAACTTCTAGTTTAGATGGTATCACTCCTTATGAAGGATGGTACGACAAGAATCCAAATGTAAAGCATTTCAAGATATTTGGTTGTTTAGCCTATGCACATATTCCAAAAGAGAAAAGAAAGAAGCTTGATCCCAAGAGTCAAGCATGTATATTTGTAGGGTACTGTGAATCCACAAAAGGATACAGACTCTACAATACAAAGACCCATAAAGTAATTATTTCAAGAGATGTAATGTTTTATGAAGGGGGAGAATGGGGTCATAAAAAATTTGCTAATGTAGAATCTGATTCATCCAGTTCTTCACAGGTACAAATTAAGAATAGCAGTGGTACCCCACCATAGAGTCCTCAAAATGAATCTTCTTCGAGTACATCAAGTGGTACACCAAGTCCTAGAAGAAGTCCTTTGAAGGCACCACAAAACTCTCCAAGAAGATTTTAGAGATTTGTAAGTGCTCCAAGTCCTATGGATATTGATCCATCTTCTCAAAGGAAAGAGACTAATAAAGGAAAAAGAACACTACAAAATCATCCATCTTCTCAAATGTTGGATAGGAATTTCCAATGAAGATACACTAGAAGTCAAGCTAGTGAGATGGATGACATATTATCCAGACTTGAAAATCTTCACATGTCTGGAGATGATGAATCTCACGAACCAAGAGGAGATGTAGTCAATTATGCTTTATTGGCTACTACACAACTAGAACCATCTAGCTATGAAAAAGCATGTACAAAAAGTATATGGCAAGATGCCATGAAAGAGGAAATATCCTCTATTAACAAAAATGATACTTGGGAGCTTGTGAAGCTACCCAAAGGTAAAAAATGTGTTGGTTGTAAATGGGTCTATAAGACCAAATTCAATGCTGATGGAAGCATTGAAAGACATAAGGCAAGACTAGTTGCAAAAGGTTTTACTCAGAAATATGGAATAGACTATGAGGAAACCTTTGCTCCTGCAACAAGACAGGAGACAATTAGAATAGTTCTTTCCTTAGCTGCTCACAAAGGTTGGGCAATACAACACATGGATGTGAAAAGTGCATTCTTAAATGGATACTTAACAGAAGAGGTGTATGTTCAACAACCTCAAGGTTTCCAAGAACAAGGAAAAGAAAACCTTGTTTATAAATTGAAAAAGGCACTTTATGGCCTCAAGCAAGCAGCAAGAGCTTGGTACTCATGCATTTATGGCTATTTTAATAAGCTTGGATTCACTAAAAGCAAAAGTGAACCAAATTTGTACTACCTCAAGAATGGAACAGACATCCTCATAGTATGTTTATATGTGGATGATATTATATTTATGGGTAGTAATAATAAAATGAACATGGAGTTAAAAAACTCCATGATGAATCAGTTTGAGATGAAAGATTAATGAGATACTTCCTAGGCATGGAAGTACATCAATCAGAGAAAGGGATCTTCATATGTCAACATAATTATGCAAGTGACATGATCAATAAGTTTGCTATACAGCAGTGCAAATCAGTTACAACACCAACAAGACATGGAATCCAGCTGAGCAAAGATGATGGATCACCAAAGGTTGACATGACCACTTTCAGGAGTATGGTTGGGAGTCTGATGTTTCTTACCAACACAAGACCTGATATTCAGTATGTTGTTTCTCTTGTTTCAAGGTTTATGGCTAGCCCATCTGAGTTGCATCTTCAAGCAACCAAAAGAATTCTACGTTATGTAAAAGGTACATTGGATTTTGGAATCCATTACCACAAGAGTAACTCTATGAAGTTACTTGGTTTTAGTGACAGTGATTGGGGCAGCAATATAGATGACAGGAAATCTACATCAGGGAACTGTTTTAGTCTAGGTTCAGGACTAATAACTTGGAGTTCCAAGAAACAATTTGTTGTAGCATTATCATCTACTGAAGCTGAGTATATATCCATTACACATGCTAGTACTCAAGTCCTCTGGTTGAGGAAAATCCTTGAAGAGATTGGAAAAAAACAAAGTGGTCCAACAACTCTGAATTGTGATAATATTAGTGTCATTCAGTTGGCATATAATCCAATCCATCACAAAAGATCAAAACATTTTGATATGAAGTATCAGTTCATTCGAGATATGGTGGATCAGAAGATAGTTGAGCTTAAATACTGTAGCACTTTGGAAAATATAGCAGATATCTTCACCAAAGGCATAGCTACAACTCAATTTATAAAGCTGAGAGACTTTATAGTCAGTCTTCTCAACTTTAAGGGGGAGAATGTTGGAAGTTACATTAGGTAAAAAATGTTTTTACCATAGTGAAAGGGTGAACTTACCCTTTACCTCATAGACGGCGGAGTTTGGATGGCATGGGCGGCAGAGATAGAACTCAAATTCAATTTCATTTTCTTCTTTCCTCCCTATTTTCCTTCTCCCTATTCTCTTTCCCCTAAGTTAGGCGTATGGTTAATTAGCTCCTATTTAAACTTTGTAACCTGATTATTATTGTTTTTTTTTTTGAAAAAAAATGAAAAATATGTTATATTTATAGAAGCTGTATTACAAGGTAAAATGAACTGGACAGGCATCAAGGGAGACATAAAATCCTCCTCCAATCCCTCCTAGATCAAAAATTACCCATAAAACATTACCTTACATAATGCAGATATCCATACCCTCAGCACTACCATAGCTGAATTCCAGTTTATCCAATTTATCTGAATTCCGTAAACTATCCATTTATCTTCATGTTGTGTTGCTCTGTGGCCTAACTATGATAGATTCATTAGACTCACTATCTACTCTTCTTGTTCTACTATCTGCTTGTATCACCTCCTGCATCCCTTGGATTCTTTGGCACAAGCTTATCTGATTTTCCATCTGAGAGTCCACATATTGCCCTTTCTCTAGATCTTTTCCCCATTTTGCTAAATAGTCTGCCACCCTATTTCCCTCTCGCTTTATATGTGTAGTAAAAAAATCTTGAAAAACTTGCCAGATCTTCTGGACTGCTTCCACCTTCCTTCTCTCTCCAATTCCTAGCACCTGAAAGGGCCTTATCGGATCTAATATTCCAGCCCATACCTGAGAGTCTGTCTCTATCCACAACTTATGTAACTATAGATTTGCAGCTATCACTGATGTTGACAAGATCGCCTGTCCTTCCGCTTCATTATTAGTTTCCTCCCCCATGCCTTCTGCTCTCCAATACACCTGTTCTCCTTTCCAATTTCGCATGATAATACCAAAACTAGCTTTCCCAGGATTTTTAGTAGAAGCCCCATCTGTGTTTTCCTTCACCCACTCTTTAGGAGGTGGCCTCCACTCTATGTTATTCAAGGGGATCACACCTGTGTACCCATCCTTAAGTTGTTTCTCTGTTACAGTTATTCCAAGGCTCCGTAGAATAATCACTTCCTCCATTTTTATATTTGTTTCCTCCTATAATCTGATAAATAGTGTTTCTGTTACCTTGCTCATAATACTCTCCCATACTTGCTCCCTTGTTCTGTTCTCTAATCTAAATATGTGTGCATTTAGTTCTAGCCATAACTGCCACCATATGAAGCTAGGTCCTAGTTTCCATGCAATTTTCATTGTTTTAGTCTTAAAGCTGCACTGTTTCCATTTCTCATAAAAGCTTTCCTGGCTCTCAAAAACTTCCCAATGTTGTCTCATTTGTCTCCACCAATTGATCCATATGTATTTAGCAAAAGAACACCCAAAAAGAGGTGATTCAAGGTCTCCTCTGCCTTTCCACACAAAACACATTTAGAGGGCCCAAAGAAACCTCTTTTTATCAAATTATCAAAAGTCAAGCACTTTTTGTGGTTAATCAACCATGAGAAAATGTTAATTTTTGGCCATCCTTCCTTTTTCCAGACAAATGTCCATGGAAAGGGTGATGGGGTAATATCGTATCCACAAACTACCTTGTATCCCTCCTTTGCCTTATAAATTCCCAACTTACTTCCTCCCCATCCAAGTATATCCCTCTTAGAACCATCCTGAATTGGGTGTCTTTGAAGATATCTCCACAGTTTTTCCATTAGTTCCTCTGTACCCCTCACTGGCCATTCTTGGGGATGTTTCCACTGTAATAAATCTGGCACATGTTGATTCCATGATTTCATATAGTAAGAGGCTTTCCACCACCCTGCTTTTTGGAGCTCTGATTTCCAGCTCTCCATCTCTGGGAATGTCTGAATAATTGGTTGTGATTGATTCCATGAATCCTCCCAAAATAAAGCATCCTTTCCATCCCCTAACTGCCAATATAGGTATGGCTTTATTAACTCTTGGCCTACTAACATTGTCCTCCATATGGTAGATCCCTCTCCTTCCACTTTGTATCTTGGAATGTTTTTCTCATCCACTCCTGGGTAATATTTAGCTTGTAAGAGTCTACTCCATAAACCCCCAGTAGCTGTAATCCATCTCCAATATAGCTTCCCAGCTAGTACCTTGCTGCTCTGGAAAGCTGATCTTATCCCCAATCCTCCTTGTTTTTTTGGTTGGCATATCTTCTCCCAACCCACTAGTGCTATTTTTTGTTCTTCCCTTGCACCTGACCACAAAAACTTTCTTGTGTGTTTGTCAATATCTTTTAGAATTCTCTTTGGAGCCTGAAGTATAGAAAATTTATAAACTGGAAGAGCTTGTAGCACAACTTTAATCATTGTCAGCCTTCCTCCTAAGCTTAGCCATTTATGAGTCCAGTTGCTCAGCTTAGCTTGAAGTCTATCCATCAACCCTTTCCACTCTTTAATTTTTGTTTTCTTTGCAGATAAAGGTACTCATAAATACTGTATGGTTAAAGGAGTTTCCATGAATTTCAACAATTGTATAATTTTATCTCTCACCCTCTTCGTTGTATTAAAAAAAACAATTTGAGATTTTTTTTCATTAAAAGTTTGCCCATTAGCTTGAGTATACCCATCTAAAACTTCTTTTATGTTTCTTGCTACTATGAGATTGGCTTGACTAATAAGAGCAGTATCATCCACAAACTAGAGGTGATTTATCTCAATTTGAGAACTTATTTTCAAGCCCTTTAACCTCCCCTCTTGTCTCCCTTTTTTTAACAGTCTCCCGAGACCCTCTGCATAAAGGATAAAAAGGTAAGGGGAGATAGGGTCCCCTTGCGTCAACCCCCTTCCTGCTGTGAACATGGGAGAGGGACTGCCATTTACCAGAACTGAGAATGATGTAGTTTGTGTACAGGCTCTTACCCAATCTCTCCACCCCTCTGCAAAGCCCATTTTTTCTAAAATCTTTTGCATAAAGGACCGGTCTACTCTGTCATAGGCTTTAGAAAGATCTAATTTAATAAACATACCTGGGTCCTTTTGTTTTGACATTGTGTGTATCACCTCCTGGGCCACTACTATTCCATCTAGAATTTTTCTGCCTTCAACAAAACCACCTTGCTCACTTGAAATCAGATTTGGTAAAAACTTTTTCAACCTTTTTGCCATAAGCTTTGTTAATATCTTGTATACTACATTACATAGTGAAATAGGCCTATAATTATCAATTATCTCACTAGATGGGCCCTTAGGAACCAAAGTGATAAAAGTATGATTCAAGGCTTTTAACATTTGCTTACTCTGTCTGATTTCCTCCAGTGCCTCCACCACTGCTTGGCCCACAATTTCCCAAAAAATTTGATAAAATTCAATGGGGAATCCGTCTGGTCCTGGAGTCTTTCATGTTTGCATTTTTTGTATGATCTGCGAGGTTTCTTCCAAAGAAATTTCCTCCATTAATAATTTATTGTGTTCAGGTTTAACTAATTGTGGAATTGCCTCTAGTATCTTCTCCTGCCATATTGCATTCAAATTTTCATTACTGCTAAAAAGTGTATGGAAGTACTGATTTGCTATACTTTTCATTTCACTTCCACTGGTTTTTACCTGACCCATCATATCTGTAAGACCCATAATTCTATTTTGTTGTCTCCTGGCTGTTGCTGTCTTATGGAAGAAAGCTGTATTTTGGTCCCCCTCCTTTAACCATGTGATTCTGGCTCTTTGCCTCCAATAGATTTCTTCTTGTTCCTCCAAAGCTTCCTCTTTTCTAATAATTTCTGCCTCACGTTGTAACAGTTCTTTTGTGATAGTTCCTTGTCTTATCTCTTGAGCAATCTTCTCCTTTTGATCCTTGATTTCATTCTTTTGGATTCTAGTTATTTCCTTCTTCTATTTACTCCACTCCTTTAGTTGGGTCCTTACATATTTTAGTTGTTTGTGGAGTTTGAATTGGGCTATCCCAAATCTTGGTTTCCCTGATTTCCACCATTCCTTTATACGGTCCCCTAGCTCCTCATATTTCAGCCACCATAGCTCAAATTTAAAAGTTCCCACAACTTTATGATTATCTTCTTCTATGGTTAAACTTACTGGAAAATGATCTGAAGAAAGCCTATCCATGACCCTTGCTTGATGCTTGGTATGCAAATATAATTCCTCCCCCATGAAGAAACGATCCAAGAAATATTTGACCATCTCACCTTCATTTCTTCTGTTAGTCCAAGTCATGGAGCTATCCACAGTTGGGATATCTATTAGATTTATTTGACATGTTATTGCTAAAAAAAAATTGTCCTTTTCGTCAAGCATGGCTCTGCCTCCTTGTTGTTCCTCTATTCTAATATTTGCATTGAAGTCTCCTCCCACAATCCATTGGTCCTTTGGGTAGTTTTCTCTAAAATTCTGGATGGCTACCCATTGATCCCTCTGTAATCTAACTGTTTGTGCTCCATAAAAATTCACTATAGTCCAAATTTTTCCAGTTTCCCTATTTTGTAACCGGACCATAAACACCCCTCTCGTAGAGGCCCCCCTATCTCTAGGAACAGTTGGTGATTCCACATAGTGGCCAGTCCACCTGATTTCCCTTGTGACGATTGAGTAAGGATCTCTCCTTTTTGCCATATCCTCCTATTTATTTTTTGTAAGTCTTCTCCTTGCATTTTGGTTTCCCTGTAACAAAATTATATCTGGACTCATATCTATGATAATATTTTTGACTGCCTTTTGTCTGGGGCGACTGCCTAAACCCTTCACATTCCAAGTGATTAATATCATTGAGAATTAGGAGAGAAAAAATCAGCCCTAGCTCAAATCTCTTCCCTGTTCCTCCATCTTTTCCTTGTTTGACTTCCTCCCTGCATATTGGTTTGGTTTTTGTTTCTTCTCCACTTGATGAATTCCTAGAGTAGGGCTTTCTTTGTTCTTATTTCCTTCTTTCATCTCTATTTCCTGTGTCAAAAACATCCTCTGCTTTATTTCCCCTCCTATGGTCTCTCTTATGGGTTGAATCTCCTCTTCCATGAGAGAGGTTGTGTCTGGTCTTGCTCCTTGCTTGTTCCCTAACACTGTTGTGACTTGCTGAGTATCCTCCTCTAACCCTTCCATTTGAAAATCTCCTTCGGTTTCCAAGTTTCCCAGTTGTTTGAATATCTCATATCTATTGGTTGTTCTTACAACTCTTTCTCCTTGTCTCTGGTTACTGTGCTGATTTTTTTTGTTTGGCCTTCTCATTACTTTTTGAAAACCCTCAGAATCTATTGGGCCTTTCCCTTCCTTTTGATTTCCCTTTTGCTGAAGAGATTGACCTGCCATGTTAAAATTTTCTTTTGTCCCCTCTTGTTCAGATTGATGATCCTTAATTGTTGGGCACATTCTAGCTAGATGTCCAGGAGCGTGGCACACCCGACATCTGAATGGAATAGCCTCATAATCTAGTTGTTGGCACCAGAAAAAATCCCCTATTTTTAGGTCTATCTCTGTTGGAAGAGGTTTGCTGAGGTCCATTTCTACACAAACCCTAGCAAACATTGCCGATCCTCCTAAAACTGTTTCTCTTGATCTACCTTGATAATGCCCTAATAAGTTGCCTATTGCCTCAAGTATCTCCTCTTTCCAAAATTCAAGGGGAAGGGCAAATAATCTTACCCATATTGGTACTGTTGTCGGTTCCACCCTCGGGTCAAATCCCATCTTCCATGGCTGCAAGAATAGTCCCGCTGGTCCATGATGATATGGTCCTCCCTCAAATACTTTTTGTCGATCTGCCACCGATGTGAACTCCGCAGAAAAATACCCATTTGTGAGAGTTAGAATTTAGTATTCTCCTTCCAGATGCCATTTTTTCCTTATCCATGTGTGGAGGAAGTGCACAAATGGTTTGAAACCCACAAATTTTCCTATTAGGTTGTGTTTTGACTTATAAACAATATCCTCAGCTACCCAGTCCTCAGCTATTTCCAACATCGGTATTTCTTTTGCTTGTGGTAGACATCCGTTCACCCTCCCAGGCAGAGAATCCTCATTTTGTCGCTTTCCCATGGTGTTTATGATTTTCTTTGCTTGTGTTTGACAGTCGTTGAAACTATCTTGGGTTCCACATAGCTTATCCCGAAATGAAATTCCTTCGTTTGGAGGATTTGGTACCGAAGTACCTATGTCCCCCATTCTTGGCCGTGATCCTTCACCTGATTATTATTGTTAATGGTTAATTCTCATTTGATTTTTATTGTTTCGACTCTTTGGTTTCTAACCCTAAGATCCTAATCTCAATACTAGGTGCACCAATATTTTCATTGATTGTCTTCATCCTTATAGTGATCTTGTAATATTTTGTATATCATATGGAAAATAATTAGTCATCAGATGGGATACCTCTATTATATCTCTTTAACATGCCTATCCCACGCCTCATCTTATACCTGTTAGAAATATTGAGCATATTAAGTTGTCATTGATGTTAAAGAATTGATGTCAATAGTTGTCATTGATGTCAAAGAATTGATCTCAAAGGTTGCATGGTATTCAAGGGAGATATATTATTCAAGGTAAGGTATATCTAAAAGCAAGAAAAATTGTTGTAAAAAAAAGGTTTATAATATTTAATTTAAATATTATAAAGAAGGTCAAAGAGGTTGATTGGGACAAGGCTTATAAAAAAGTGATTTGGGTCCAAGGTTTAAAAGAAAAAGGCCAAGACTTAAAAATTGAGGGAAGGTTTAAATATTAAGGCCAAAGATCTAAAAGAATAATATTATAATATAAAGTTTATGTTATAACATTTAAACTCAAAAAGGGCCAACGTTTTGAGGTTTCGAAATATAAGCCGACCTTGGAAAATTTGAAGATAAAGCATATAAATACATTGCCCTTTCACCTTTGGAATTTGTCGCAAGCATTTTTGTTAATAATTCTTGAGCATGAATCTTTTGAATGGTGAAGATAAAAGATATAGTAAAATTTTAGAGTATGTAGGTGCTGGCATTGACAAATATGTGTGTGCACATTTTAGGTCTCACCCGTCTGGAGTATCCCAATGGTTGGTTGGTTGGTGTGAGCAGTGTTGGGAGAAGGGTTGCAGGGTCGAAACCCCTGGATGTCATTTTGGGTGCTTGAGTTTTTAGAATTACATGCTAAAGAAGAGATATATTAGTGCGTTATCCTTTTGGTTCCAACCAATGTGGTAGCACATTTGATCTAGGTGCTTGTGATAGCACTATTTTGGAAAGGTCTTAGGGTCGCAACCCCTGGATGTCATTTTGGGTATTTGAGTTTTTCAGATTGTGCACTAAGGATAGAGATATATTAGTGGGAGATCCATTTGGTTTCAACCAATGCGATAGCATAGTTTGTCAGGGCGCTCGTGATAGTGCTATGTTGAAGAGGTCAGTAGGTCGAAACACGTCCAGTGTATTTCGCTTGGCATTTGATGATGGTTGCTGATTATTTTGGGAAACACACTAAGGTTGCTTGGATTTGACGACAGTTAATAAAATTTGAAGTGCACAAACATATTGAGCAAGGTATGAATTTTTTTTTTGATTATAATCTAAAGTTAGGGGTTATAAGGTGAACTTAATTATTATTACATTTTGTGCATTATGAATTGAAAATTAGGGTGTATTGTTGAATGATTATAAGTTAGGAGTTATAAGGTGTACTTAATGATTATTATATTATGTGCATTGTGAGTTGAAAATTAGGGTGTATTGTTGATTGATTAAAAGTTAAGAGTTATAAGGTGTACTTATTGATTATCAAATTCTATGTTTTATGAGTTGAAATTTAAGGGTTTTAAAAACCTCTTTTAAAAGATTAAAAGAAGAAACAAGGTATTATTTTCTAGATTTACTGTGGATATTTTGGAGAGATTTGAGTGGATGATTTTTCTATCTGTGTTATAATTTGAAAATCACAAACCGAATTTTAAAGGACCAAAATGAAAATTATTTTTGAGATAGGATTTTGAGGGCACATCTTCATCAAGGCAGATTTTAGAGGTATGGTGTTTTAACTCCTTCTCAAGGTGAATTGTTTGAAAGGAATATTTTAAGGTGGAGATATAAGGATTAATTTTATGTGCATTTCTTTGATTGAAAATTGAAAATATGTGTTCTAGGGTTTGAAAGAAAAATTAATGTGCATTAGTGTTGAATGAAATTGGAATTGAATGTGCAAAGATTGTAAGTCAATTTTGTGAGCAAACTTATACATTGCTTTGAATGAAATTGTGAATGAATGTGCAAGGGTTAAATATCATATTTGTGAAGTAAATTTGCATATTGTATATGATTGGTTTTGGGTATATATGAGCATTGTTTGCATGCAAGAAATGGGAATGTTATGAGTAGGTTCATGAGAATTTATGAGCAGGTTCATGAGAAAAATTAAGCAGGTTTATGAGCAGATTTTTGTGAGTATATTTGAGCAAATTTTGAGGTAGATTTATGCAGGTTGTGTGAGTAGGTTTGAGGTAGAATTATGCAAGTTTTATGAGAATTTTTTAGCAGAGGGGATTGGTGTCTCCTGTGGATAATGAACTTGAGCATAGGGGATTGGTGTCTCCTTTGGGTTGGTGCCCATAAACATTATAATAGGGAATTGGTTTCCAAGAGATTGGTTGAGAAAATTTATAAGAAATATTTTCTCCGTGGACATAGCCCACATTGGGTGAACCACGTTAAATCTGTGTCTCTCATGTGTGTGATAATTTATGAATTGTTTCATTTATTGTATTGATATTATTGTTGTTATCATTTGTAAGGAAAAGTAAAAGTTTTGATCTTATATTGTTCACCCTCCCTCTTAGTATAATATTGTGTTCTTCAATTGGTATTAGAGCAGGTTCCTTCAGGGAATCCTAACAACTTGAGGAAATATCCTACAAGAACACACTTGGATACTAAAGTGATAGAATTTGCTCATATGTTTGAAATCAACAAAACAACTCCAAAAAATGAAAAGGAAGGTTTGGTTGACATAGAGGAGGAACTTACTACTACTCTTGTAGAATTAAAAAGGATAGGAGGGAAGAATTCAAGATTGAAAAAATTTCTACAAGATCTCACAAACTTAAAAGTAAAGGTTGAAGAGATAAAGAAAATTGAAGAAGTAATGATTGAGAAACTAAAGGCAAAATATTTGGAATGTGAAAAATTGGAACACGAGGTTGTTTCTCTAAGAAAGGAAATTGAAAAGTCTAAGAATAGGTCACAAAAAAAATATAAGATTACAAAAGGAAGAATCAAGCTCAAAAGAGACAAATCCCATGACCTATGCTGATGTATTAAGGAATAAGAAGGAAGAAATCAGAGAATCGTCATGGACAAAAGTCAATCACAAAAATGGCATACAAACATATCATCCAAGGCAATCAAATAGATTTCAATACTTCTTTCATGGTTACTATTTTTCATGTAACAAATATGGTCATAAAGCAGCATATTGCATGGTCCATGTAAAAAATGATGTTGGTATCATCAATAGAAATTTATTTGTACCACTCAACGATGTCATGTGTTGCAAATATGAAAATTTTGAACACAAATATAAATGGTGTAAAACAGTGTTTCCTGAACTTCCTAAGTCAAGCAAGAAGGAGGAAAGTCAAACAATTCAGGAGATATCTTCAAAAGTCTAGAAAAAGAAGGAACAAGAAAAAGAAAAATCTATTTTGATACAAATAATTCTTCATGTGCAAAATGAAGGAAATCAGTGGTACATTGATAGTGGTTGTTCAAGTCATATGACAGGTGAAAAAAGTAAATTTATTTCTCTCAATAAAATAAATGGAGGAACTGTAAAATTTTGTGATAATGCTTCTGCAAAAATTATTAGAAAAAGGACTTTGAGTTTGGATAATGGAAAATCAAAGACAAAAAATGTGTTGTATGTTGAAGGATTGAAGCACAATTTACTAAGTGTTAGTCAAATTTGTGATCAAGGGCACACAGTCACATTTCACCCAAATGGATGTGAGATTAGGAAATCCAAAATCGGAAAGATTATTCTAGATGCCAGTAGAAATACAAACAATCTCTATGTATTAAGTGATATTATAGGAGAAAAATATTTTTTATCTCAAGAGGATGAGATTTTGTTATGGCATAGAAGGATGGGTCACTTGAAATTTGAAAACATAATGAAAATAAGCAATAAATAGACAATCAAAGATTTACCCAGGATAACAAAACCCCCAAATACAATTTGTGCACAATGTCAATATGGCAAGCAAACAAGATCCAGTTTCATATCAAAAGAATTTTCTTCATCCAAACCTTTGGAATTATTTCACACTAATTTATGTGGTCATACAAGTACAAAGATCCTACAAGGTGAGAGGTACTTCATGTTATTTATTGATGATTTTTATAGAATGACTTGGGTAACATTCTTAATGGAAAAATCAGAAGCATTTGAAAAATATTTAAAGCACTAGTAGAAAATGAAGCAGGTAGAAATATCAAATGTTTAATATCAGATAGAGTAGGAGAATTCACTTTAGGTGAATTTGTAGAATTATATGAACAACATGGAATTAAGAGACAATACTTAGTAACAAGAACTTCACAAAAAAATGGAGTAGTTGAAAGAAAAAATAGAATAGTTCAAGGTATGGCCAGGGCTATGTTAAATGAGTCAGAGATTTTTGATGGTTTTGTGGAAAGAGGTAATTCATACAACTATTTATATTATCAATAGAGCTCAAATAAGAGTAAATAACCACAAAACCTCATATGATATTTAGAAAGGAAGACCGGCTACTGTAAAGTACTTCAAAAAATTTTGGAAGCAAATGCTACATTAGAAGATAAGAGAAACATTTGGGCAAGTTTGATTCCAAGTGTGATGAGGGTATCTTCCTTGGATATGCCACTAAGAGCAAAGCCTATAAATGCTACAATAAAAGATCACATACAATGGTGGAAAGTGCAAATTTAAGAGTTGATGAAGAAATGGATCTAAGAGAACTAGTTCAAGAGATTGTGTATCAAGAAGAAGAAAGTTGCAGAGAAGAAGAAAGTTGATTATATAACGATCAATGGCCATTAGACATTCTGAACAAACACAAAGCATGGTAATAAGATGATGAACCTCCACCATCGATCGTAGCTAGGGTAAAGGGTTAGGGTAAACGGTGGCCAGTTTCTTCACCATCAAGATTTTGCCTTTTGTTTTCAACGCTGCATGTAGCCATGTAGACATAGGCACTAAATTTTTTTACCAATCTATGTAGGAAATCCTAAAATTTTGTGTAAACCTGATTAAATTTATCCTAGTGCTATGCTCTGAAATGGCCTGAGTTTCTTTTGCGATTGAAGAGGTCGGTGACGAAAAAAATTGATTGAGAGTAAATTACGTGAGGTGGCTACGACTTTCTTCTGCGATTGCAACAAGCGACAGGCGACAGGTAAGATATTATTTCTTTTCTTTTTCTTTATTCTTTCTTTTTGTCGTCCTTGTTATTAAAAGGTACTTTTTCTATTTTTAATCGAGTTCTCCAAATATGGGGCTTAATAAATTATTTTTATTACAAATAAGTTTAGAATCCGTCATTAGGGTTTTGAGAAAAACTTATTTTTAGGGTTTTATCTGGTAATACATATTTTAGTAATTTGTATTTTTGTAATACGTATTTTAAGGAAATATTTAGGGTTATATATAAAATAGATTATCTGCTAATATCTTTTTCTATACAAATTACGTATTTGATTTCGTAAGACTATTTTTTGTACAAATTACGTATTCGCTTTTGTAATCCTATTTTCTGTACAAATTACATAAACTTGTTTTCTGTATAAATTATGTATTTTTAGCTCTACCTTCACTGTATAATTTACGTTTTTGTTCTTTTAAAAAAAATTGTACCCTGTATATTTTCAATACTAAAAACATAAAAAAAAAGAAAAAAAAACTCATAAAAAATATATAAACATAAAAAAAAGAGAAGGGTGTTTTATATCAAGAAATCCTTGCTAGCCTCTAAAACTACTCCCGTGTCTTCCAATATTGTAGGATCTCTCTAATCATAATGCCCAAGCCTGTATTCCAAACACGTAGCGAACCATCTTCCATTGACACACAAAGTCCGAGTGACTATGTGATCAAACTATTTGAAAATGCTCACTGGTGGGAGGTGCTTACCAAATTTAAAGGATACAATATAGGGGTAGCACAACATTTTATTCTGAATTGTAATCCTAATACTATGGTCACTCATGTCAGAAATCTAAAAATAAAGATAACCCCAAGTATGATTTTTGAGATTTTAAACCTGCCTGAGGTTGGTGCACTCTTTTACAAAAAATACTAAAAGTGTCACTCAGTTAGTAAAGAGATTTGATGAAAAATGTTCACTTATAAGAAACAAAGAAGGTTCAATTAGAGGGATATCAACCTCTACACTCCCCCTTCTTTGGCAAGAGGCAACTGTCCTTATTATCAAGTTCTTTACTGTTGAAGGTCGAATGTCTATTTTTTCTACCTATCACATTCAAATGCTTCTTAACCTAAAATACCCTGACAAAGAGGACTGTGTTATTAATCTTCCATACTTCTTATGTCAATCATTAAAATCTATAGTTATGAGAGTTAAACCAAAAAATTCTGAAGGACAACCTAAGTTACATTTAATTTCTCATCATGGTCTGATTAAACTTATAATTTTGAAAAAGGCTCATGAAGTAAAAGCATCATGGAGCCAAATTGTAGAAGAGTCTAATACACTTGAAATTTTGGAGTGCTCCAAATCTGAAGATGCACAATCTACAGAAGAGGAATTTGACTCTGATAACCATGTTGGAAAACCTAGAAGTTCAAATAAAAAATGAAAAAATGTTAAATTCAGAATTCAATCCAGGAAAGAAACAAAAATAATAGAAAGTTCTGAATAAGACAAGAATCCAAAATTACTTGTAAATGAAACAGTTGACAAAACCTTGTCTTATCTCAAAGCACAAAATGAATCTCTCCAAACAAAAATTGATAAACTAAGTATGGATTTAGTAGAAAAACATAAAATTGTTCAGCAATCTCTTTCTGTATAGTTCAAATTAATTAAACAACTTAAATACGATAAGGTTACAGGTCCTGCAAATCCTGTCAGTCAATCGCCACCTATTAGAACTTCCCCGCCAAAACTGTCTACATCCGAGAGAAAGCCTAGGAAATAGATCAACGCTGGTAAGACTATATCCACTCATAAAATTATTGACTTTTCAAAAATTCTTGATGAAGATAGTTCTCAAAAAACTAAGGATATCTCTCAACCGAATGTGTCAGCTAATAAAGAGTCCGCCTTAGAAGACGAACTGTTGGTTCACAATGAGGATCTCCATTCTTCTCAGGATAAAGTTGCAAAACAAAAGAGAAGTGACCACGAAATCAAGCACATTAATATTGTTACTATAGAAACACTAGCTACAACAATAGCTGCGGACCAAAAAACTAAAAGATAGGTGCAACAGGTTAAGAAGGAACATGAACCACCTAGAAAAAGAGGATGGCCTTCCAAGATCTGAGCCCAGTGATCAATGATCATTACAAACTTTTTAGTATTTATAAAACTTATATATTTTATATATATTCATTTTATTTCAGAATATGATGTTTAAAATAGTTTATTTGTATATTTGTACATAAATGGATGGATAGATAGTACCTGCAAAAGACATAAACTATTTTCTTTATATCATATTTTGTTTTCTTTGTGTTTAAAAATATGTTTAAGTTTAATGCAAATAATTATGATTTTAATTCTTCTGGAGATTATTATGGTTATTGGATTACTATACTTTGATCTCTATACAAGAGATGACAGATTTAATTTCTGATTTGATTGATATTCTGATTATGTATTATTTTTGTGAAAATTATTGTGAAGGTCTAATACAAAAATGAACATGTTTTATAAATTATAATCTCTTGATATTGTAATACTTCTTCTGGAACTATAATGCATGCATAAATCTGTTATTTCCCTTATATTTATATTTTTTGTATGCATGAGGACATGCATAAGATTTAGTCTAGGGGAATGATGAGAGATTAATTGTTACTGATTTTTGTATCAGAATTACTTATTTTACTAGAATAATTGATATGTTTTTACACGTTATTATAAATAAAATGTGAATTATTAATGGAAATGGTTAAATATGGAAATATGATATTTATGGTTAACTTACATCAAAATTTCTTGAGTTTTGAGTTAAACACAGGTAAATGATGAAGAAGTTACAACATGTACCTCAGACATGAAGAAGAACCACTAGCAGTTGGTAAAATTTAGCAGATGGTCTCAAATTACTAAAGGCAGTTACCGAAAGTAATTACTGATGGTAATTAATTAAGGTAAAAGATCACTTCTGAGGAATTATCTCCATCAGGTTATTGACTGTGGACAACACAATGTGGATGACATAGCATGGACATCATAATCAAATGGACGACAATCAAATATATTTATTTTTTCAACATATCTTGCTTCTCCATTATGGTTACGAGAATATATCCAGTTGATAAAACCTTATGAAAGGATTTGTAATGATTTTATTTGTAAGTTGTAAAAGTTGTTAAGACTTCCTAAAATAAAGGAATTGAAAAGTCTTACATATGCATATTACGAGTTAGTTAGATAAATAATATTCTATGTAGGTGCCACTTGGAACAATAGGAATATTTGTAGGTCCAAGATAAAATAAAGTTTATTTAGTCTTAGGTTATCTTGTGATCTATGTACAATCATCATTCCAAAATCCAAGCAAGATAAATACGTGGAAAAAGTTGTGCGTATTGTATTAGTTTAGTATAAAAATACATCAGAAACCAGGATAACTCCTCCTGCTACATTATTCATTATATACAACATTATTTTGAATTAATTATGTTACAGACTACTCTGTGGAGCTTGTACAGTTGAATATTCAACAATAAAATAGTATTTCTTCAAATATGGTAACTTGTATCAATTTTGTTATTTGCTTATTATTTGCTTTGAATATGTAAAGATTTGTAACCTGCATTCATATATTATGTATAAATATTAGTATAAAATCATAAAATCTAGTTACTAATAGAGTAAACTAGGGGAAAATAACTTACACTACCACTTAGGAGGAAATGCCCACTCCTAATCGACAGTCCCTGAGATCTTTTGCCCCATGCATTAGATTAGACTTAGTTAGATCTGCATTATAAAATACATAAAATATAGAAATTGCATGAGGATCCTCATAATTAAAATACACCATAGATTGCATATATTTACCATATATTGCATAATTCATACTTGCATAATTTTATATTTCTTTTTGTACACGTATACGCCTGAATTTTGGACTGGAAATTGAGCTAGACTTAGTATTAATTTCTATGATCATATCTATATAGGATTGCTACTTTTTAAATATAACCCAGATTTTCCTCGGATTGATAAAATTAAATGTAAGCTTCTATAGCAAAGGCAATCTGAGTGAAATCTTCCATAATGTCCCCTGGATTCTGGTTGGGGATTTTAACACTCCTCTTTACCCTTCAGACAAAATGGGTGAAAATGGATCACCTATTAGGAGCATTGATGAGTTCAATGAATTTGTGAACTCAAACATGTTGATGGATGTAAAACTTAGAGGAGTGAATTATACCTGGAGCAATCAGTGGATAGGATGTCATCTCATTCAAGAAAGGATTGATAGGTTTTTTCTATCAAAGGAGGCTACAATTTTGTTTGGTGATTCTACCCTGCAAGCCCTTCCTAAAATAACCTCTGATCATAATGAAAGCATGAGGATACTGAAGCAAAAAGGAAACTCCAAGTGCGATGCAAACCAAACTAAACTTAGTGCTAAATCCTATGAATTGAAAGTGCATGAAAAGAGGGAAAGCATGAACAAATCGAAATGAAACAAAAGACAATAAAGAAGATAGCCCTTTTTACTGATATGTTTCAAAACTCGGTTACAATGTGCTTCCTCCCCTTCAAAGGGCTAGGAGCGTTAAATATACGTTCTTGTTACATCCATGGATGCCATTCCTTCTTTCACGTGCCCACATGTAAAATGGGTGGGCCGAACATCATCGTCGCTTGTGTTGATGAGTCTTGACTCTTTGCTGCTCCTCTAACATCCAAATATTGCATTCATAGAAACAAGAAACAGTCAGTAGCACCTACGGATGAAATAAAACATGCAATCCCCACGCCTTCGATTAGTGCATGCAAGATATAAATAAAACGATAACTAGCATATATCCAAATGATCTAAAAATTTGAAAGGGGCATCAAGACATCACAAAGGAAACACTGCAAATGGAATAGTTAGGAAATTCCTCAAAGATTTGAATTTGCTCCGGGGCGAGACGAATAGACCTGCAATAAAAATGCCAAAAGGCACGGTCCCAAATATCACATCTAGGGAGCTCCAAATCACCTACAAAGTTGGGATTAGCTAATTGGGGGTGTTTTAGGAAGACCCAAATGGTCAGATTTCCTGAATAAGGATTTTGTTAACGAGAATTTGATGGGGGTTACCTGTAAATTAGTAAAGGTGAACGAAGATAGAAACATAATCAAAATTGTTCAAAACAATGTGAAATTTAAATGCCAACCTATCTAAGCATCATATAATTAAATGCAACAATAACAGAAAGTAAATCTACCATAGATTTCCAATCGCTCTGAGGTGGGACGATTAGGACTATAGCAGTGTGGGGGGTACCCAAGGGCAGGCTGCCCACCGTTTGGGGCCCAATTTTGGCACCAATCCACTTGGGATGGGTCCAAAACTTCTTGTGGGGTATTGTTGGCAAATTTTGTGGGATATTGTGGCCAAATATCAGGTTTTGGTTTCGGATATGCGCTTCCAATAACCACCCTATGACCTCCTTTCCAAAAGAGATCAAGGATGTGAAAGACACAACTCAAAAGGGTGTGGGTATGAAAATAAAATGACAACACTTCGTTGCTCAAAATGCTCCTTCTCTGTATCTTTTGGGGTGAGGAAACTCACCAATTTATAGACCTGGAGGTCTCTTGAATTGGGCATGCAGAGGCGCCACTTGGAAATCATGCCTTCCCAAGGGGAAGGAGATTCCTCCGTGATTAGGGAATTCATGACTGCCCCTTGTAACTGCCTCTAACGCTCGAAAACGCTCACCCACACTCCCATGCAATGAAGGAAGCGTTAAGTGGCGGATCTGAGCTGTCATTTGTCAAGATTTGAATTTTTGCCTATCAAACCTGCTATTCGCCCCACCCTAGAGTGAATACTGCTATTCGTCCCTGGGTGGGACGAATCCCAGTTTCAAATCGTCCCTAGGTGGAACAAGTATTGAGCAAAGTGCTTGAAGGTGCCAAATTAATCTATGACCTTCCAAAACTGTTGTGTGAGTGGTTAGGACCACTGTTTAACCTTTGGAGGCTGCCCTTGGGGTTGTGTGTGTCAATACGATCAGTGTTTGCAGTCACATAATCGGATTGGTGTTGTTTTGGTGTCTATAGATGCCCCTTTTTACGATACGCTGTGAAAGGTGCAGCGCCAAGCCAAAATAGATAACCAAAGCACTAATGATTAGGGTTTCTCAGTAACCTAACCAAATTTTGATGCCCCAAGTATTGAAAGGGCATGCATTCTTGAATCCTTGCTTTCGACGAGCGAAGGAGCTCAATTCAAGTGTTAACCTTTTTCGGTGAGGTGTTACTTGATCTTGGACATTGATCAGTCATGAATAGGCAAAGGGCACAACCTTTTATCTGTGGAAACCTTGATTTCATGATTCATGAATGCCAAGTGATTGATTAGCTTGTGATTATTGCTTGTTTACTGCCCCAAGTGGGAGCGTGATTGTCTTTGCCAATGATTCTTTCAATGCATACCATTTCCATGATTGAGTGTGTATTTGTTGGTTGGTGACTAAGTGTGACTACCCCCTCAAGTGACGAATCGATGAGGGAATGACCTACATGAGAAAAGCGATGAGTCGCTTGACCCACGATGACTTAGGTAAGGGTGCCTTTAGATATTTAGCGTTAAATGTGTGTGCAGTTTTTTGACATTTAGACCTATTTTTGGTGGGTGTTAACCCTTTTGGTGACGCTTTTCGGGGCTAAAATTGGCAAAAATCCGTCTTCCCATGGAGCGGTCCGGCTATGGTAGCCTTCTTAGGGAGTAGGATAGTGACAATTTGTGACCCTAGTGTCAGAAGATCTCATTCCTGCTTTCACTGTATCTCAGTGCAGTTAGTCCTTTCAACGCTGCAGACGCATTTGCATTAGTCGGAGATATCGTCCCCAAACTTTTCCCTGTGAGAAGGCTGCTAATATGGATCGTACGTGGTGCTATGTCCACGTCCATGTCCTCATCCCCTTTAAAATATACAGACAAAGTATAGCAAACTTCATCAGATATCAGAAAAACTTAACCATTTGAAATACACACAAAATTGATTTGTTATTACATACCATAAATAGCATAAATAACAGAATCAGCATAATTTTTATCGGTGTATGCAGAAAAAAAAATATCGCCGTCCTCCGTAGTCCTCTGTATTTCAAAATAACTTGGATCGGAGAGTACCGGGTGGTTCTCAAGTGTGGCCACATGTTTCCCATCTACACTCCATATCTCTCTTCGTTCCGCAAGATTGACCAAAAACGTCTGTGTCTTGGGAAAAACAACAGTAACGAAAAAATCTCCAAACAAATCAATATTTGTTTGCATTGCAGTCACAGGATTTTCTTCAGCAACCACATTAAGTAACTGTAAACCTCTGTTCTGCCATTTTATGAGTAATGTCATATCACATAGACAAAACTTTAGCTCACGATCAAGTTCGATCTCTTTGAGAAGAATTCCATCCTTTTTCGAATAAACCTCGATCTCAACCATATTTAGTATATTTCCAAATATCATGAGCATGGCCTCGTTCCACGTGCTGGATGCCAGAAGAGAGAAATTTAAAAAATAAAATAAATAATTAAAGATGAGATGTTTGTAGGTGAATTTCGACTATGGACATTGAGAAGCGTTTCTAAGCACAAGGTTAATACTTTCCGAGTTCTAAATAACCCCTCGACAGTATTGTGGAAATGTGGTTGCCGCTATCCAGATCGTAAACATCGATACTGAAACAAGTAAACAAAGAATGAGTAAAAAATGTATGTTAATAACTACACATTTATTTCTATCTAAAAATGCAACCATAAGGAAATAGAAAATAGAGTGTGTTAAGGTTAAGCATATCGATAATACATTACATAGAAAACGGATAACTGAAAGAAACCGTATAGCGTTTAATGAATAACCACCATTAATCATAAATAAGAACTATGAAAATCGAAACAGAACATAGTAAGTCGATATTGTATGGTATGGAGGTTAATTTTATAAATTCAAACAAAAACACACAATATTTTAAGGAGACATCTTATAATTCGTCACCTCGAAGTTAAAAGAGAGTCTTTCATGTGCACTAAAGATATAACTAAGATCGAAAACCTCACTTAATTCAATAAAATAGAATCCAGAGTAGACTTCAGGGTTCTTGAACTATCCTATTATCTATACAGTTTTTTGGTTTTTTTTTTTTTTTTTTAACTTGGAATGTTAGTATTACCGATCCTCATGAGCATGCCGACCAAAAACCCTACGGTGAGGAAGACTAATTTTGAAAGAGCAACGCGTCACTGATTCCTCTGCAAACATTGGCGTAGCTTCTCTTCTCCCATTTCCCTCTAAAATCGACCTGATTTTCAAGCACTGCATAATTAGGACGGCATTCCTATCAATAATAATAATAATAATAACAACGAACACTGCAACGTTTTCAAGACTTATACACTTAACTGTTCCCTGATTCGAGTAATTCGACCTCGTGGTGGGTAATGGCTGATCCAATTGATCAGTAACGATTGGGATTTCTTGTCGAAAGCAATATTTTCGACTTTCGAATCCAAGTCAGGATCCCTAAGTTGCCAGGTCTGGCTGTGGTCTGTTTATTGAAAGAATTACAGTATTACCTTCCTGTGAAGTAGTTAAAAAGTAATGAGACATGTCTTGACCAAAGATAGCGGTTATGCCTAACCTCTACAAACTGCTATTATTTCTCCTTTGGCCCCTAACAGAAAGATGAGCTTATCGGACAATTCCATAATCCTTGTGAGACGTGAAGCAAGCTCCTCTGCCATCATCTGAAAAATTATAATTTCGGCCATTTTAGCGAATTCAAGATTAGTATAGAGAGTTGTCCCTCCGTTTCTATTTTTCCCCTTCAAAATAAGTTCTCCTATATCTAAATATATGAAAGAATATAAGAAAATGCAATTGTTTACGAGGATTTGAAATTGGATTCCAAGCCCATACCGTCGCTTCAAAGTGGCCTGAGAAGATAGGTATTCTGTCAAGTTCAAAAGATTGTTGTTTGCTGCAAACTTCTCTTCTGAAAACTTTGTGAAGAGTGTTGCTGCACTTCTTCATCTTGGATCTCTCTTCTCTCCTCTTCCATGTGTTGGAGGTGGATACATCTGCATGTTATCACTTGTCATCTTGGCAACCGAACCATGCCTAACCGAAATGAAGATCTCCTAACAGCTTATAAATTGAGTGTTTTAAAGATAGAAATTTTAAAATTTTGAAAAAATGTCTAAGGCTTAATTTTTTGGGTTGTATATTATATTTTTACAATTAAATAGTTAAATAACTATATTACATATTTTGTATTATTTTTTATTAAAATATAAAAATTTATTTTATTTTTTATTCTTTACTTTAATAAAAAAATATTTTATCTTTTACTCTTTACTTTTATGGCATATAAAGGTTTTGTTTTAAATTACATCCAAACAATTCCAAGGAACACTTAAAATATTTTAATTTTATTTTAATAAAAATAAAAATCATTTATATTTTTAATAATATATATTTGGAAAGGTTAAGTTAATTATAATCATCAGAGTGCTTATCACATTAAATAATCGAATCTCTTAGTTTTATCTTTACTTACAGAATTTATAGAAGTTATTCTATGAAGTTTATCTTTACTTAATGAATTTATAGAAGCTATTCTATGAAGTTAATATTTTGTTGTTAAAACTAGTTGCTAGATGAGAGTATTAATTTTAGTCGGTTGTAAAAAAACGAAAATGGGTTACGCTAATTTTGAGGAACGAAAACGGTTGTTACACGTGTACTTTTGGAGATGATGTTTGAGTGGAAGTTTATAATTTTGTTATTAAAATTAGTTGCTAGATCAGAGTATTAATTTTAGTCGAAGAAAAACGGGTTACGCCGATTTTGAGGAGCGAAAACGGTTGTTACACGTGTACTTTTAGAGTTGATTTTTGAGGGGAAGTAATTTCCTACTTCTAAAAATATTTTATTGTTGGAATTTTAATTTTAAAAATATTAAATATAATTTACAATTTATAAAAATATATAAAAATATTAAAAAATTATAATATTTAAAATATATCATATTTAAAGGATTTAAAAATGTAAATAACATTTAATTATATGTTATTTATAACCATTTAATATGTTTCATTTATAACTACCTTTTCACGGAGTTTAATTTAAGTTTACTTGAAACTGAGTTTTAATTTCAAAAATATTAAAAATGATTTAAAATTTATAAGAATTATATTAAAATTATAAAATAATTAACACTGTTTAAAAGCTATATATAAATATATTTATAACCATTTAATATGTTTCATTTATAACTACCTTTTCATGAAGTTTAATCTAAATTTATTTGAAATTGAATTTTAATTTAAAAAATATTAAAAATGATTTAAAATTTATAAAAATTATATTGAAACTATAAAATAATTAACACTATTTAAAATTTATATATATATATATATATATATATGATTTGGTTAATACATCCCATCGTATAAATGTCAAGTGCAACAGTACTTTCATTGGGCAAGTTTATTATTTGTTTTTGGGTCATTTTGTTCATTTTTTTGATGTTTTTGAAAATTTTGCCCTGAATTCGTTCTTGGGTGGGACGAATACCAGTGTAGTATTCTTCCCGAGGTGGGATGAGCACTAACTAGAGCGCTCGTCCCAGGGAAGAACGGTTAAAAGCTCGAAATGCCTATTTAAAGGCCAAAACTGAGTTTTGGGCTCATTTGCCTTCGTTTTTCTTGGCGAATTGGAGCTCTGAGGAGGAGGAGGTTAATTCTATGAAGTGAAGCGCTGTCGAATTTCTCCCGACATCATGAGTACACAAAATAGATTGAGTGGCAAAGCCGAAGCGAGACCAGTAAGTGATCCTCCTCGTTATTGCTTGCATTTTGTTGTTTACAATTTTTAATACCATAATTTATTGCTTCTTTTGTAGTTTGTTGTTGATTTGAAAAATGAAAACCCTGATTAATTGTATGTCATTATGTGTGACTTGTTGTCTTATGACTTAGGTAAAACTCTAGGTAGACAAAAAAACTGAGTTCAAAACTTAGTTTAAAATTTTATTTTTTCTGTTTAGTTGGTTTCGTAAAAATGAAACCCTATTTTACATGTATGCTGAAAAGATGTGATAACAGTCTAAAATTTGTTTCCTTTTGATAGTAAAGTAAACCTTAAGTAAAAGAAAAATTTTGTATTTTGTGCTGTTTTTGTTACATGAAAACCTTAGGATAAACTGACCGCGAACCCTAGTTTTTTTGGCTGGATTCATCATTTTTTTTTTTTTTTTAAACTTGATTGAAAACCCTAGGTAAAAACTGTCATGTTAATTTTGTTATGTTAATTTTTTTATTTTGTCTGTCAGTTTTAAACTTAAAGTACAAAGAGCCTAAAACTGACAAACTATATTTGAAAATTTGTTTTTTGTTTTTTTATGTTGTATGTCTGTTTTAAACTTAGAATACAGAAACCCTAAGACTGACAAACTGTATTTGAATTTTTTTTTTTTGCCTGTCAGTTTTAAACTTAGAGTAAAAAACCCTAAGACTGAAAAACTGTTTTTGTTTTGAATTTTTGTGAATTTTGTTGTTATTGAATTGTACATTGTTTTATGGATTGTTGTATATTCATGTTACTATTTATGCAGTTTTTCATGATTTTAATGTTTTTGTGTTGTTTTCTTTTGCAAGTTGTGAAGAGTCGGTATCGTGTGCCTACTATTTTTACTGAAGCGTGAGAGGTGCTGACTTTGGCTAACTGGGAGTGGCTTGATGCCCTTGGGCTCAAGCAGGTGACTCGGCTAGAGCCTGTGGTCAGGTATCAGGCCTATATGACGACCCTGATCAACTTGTGGGATCCCCGGACCAACACCTTCCATCTCCCAACAGGGGAGATGACGGTGACCTTAGAGGATGTCTATCAGATTCTTTGGATTTTGATAGATGGATTACCGATCAGGACGACACTGCATAATCAGCAAAAAGCAGTGCTGACATGCTACTTTAGGCACGGGGCGGAGGTGGGTGTGGACAACCTAGTGGAGAGGGCAGAGGGTGACTACTAGATTGGTGGGATTCTAGTTCGATAGTGGTTGGAGAAGGGGGTGTTGGGAGTGATGCATGCAGTACTTATGGGCATCATCTCCAAAATGCTGCTACTTGACTCATCAGGCACGAGGTTCCCATGGAACTTGCTGGATGTCGTTTGTTGGCTGGTGGAGTGTTCGACACATGAGCCTTTAATCATGAGGTGGTGGCAGACACTGTTGGCACAGCGCTATGGCGAGCTATACAAGCTCTATGTTCGAAGGCAGAAGGGGATTAGTTGCATCTATCTATTATAGCGCTGGGCCTGGCAGCACATAGCAGTGGAGAGGCCGATGGGGTTATCGTAGATGACTTGTGCAGATATGGTGGATAAGGATATAGGTTACATAGCTCTGTGGTGGCGGTTTGAGGAGCAAGGACAGAGTCGGTGGTGGGCAGGTGCCATAGGGCACTATGCTAATGCCTTCACTCGACTTGCTCTAGGGGAGGTGTTCTGGCACCCCTATCGAGACTATTCAGCCTGGCCTGAGGCTGGAGAGTGGCTTCGACGGGTATGTAGGGGGCAGTGGCTGATTGGGCGACATGGGACCGAGTAGAATTTCTTCCCTTACAGTCGGGTGACATGACAGTTTGGGGTGCTCTAGGGGTTGCCTGGTGAGCCCATGGTCTATCGGTGCTAGGGGGACGAGAGGACTCTGGACCGACCAGTCATTATGCCACTTGGCGAGGATTCAGATGCGATGATTGACATCTCGAACATGGATGATGTCAGGACTACAGCAGAGTATGACCAGTACTATGGCGATGGTAGGGAGAGGGGAAATTGGGAGGCGTGGAGGCAGCAGTAGTAGGCGAGGAGGGTGTCGACTTACCAGGAGATGATTGGGGAGCTCCACTGGAGGATGTGGACATGGTGGAGGTGGATGATGTGGATGTGGATCTTGGGGTTCCGAGTTCTCATTGCTTATATTTTTTCTATTAGCATCTTTTAGTTTTCTCATTATCTTCTTTTTTTGATATGATAATTCCCTACAATGTGTGTAGTTCTACCATAATAACACTAATTGTTATTCATTTTAAAAGAGACAATTTTATGGTAGATAAGACATTATTATTGGACTTTTCTTTTTATAGATTCATTGGATCTTTCACAATAAAGAGTGTCCTTATTTCTTATAAAATAGACTTGATCACGTGGTTTTAGAGCATCTAGGTGCACCAATATTTTCATTGATTGTATTCATCCTTATAGTGATATTGTAATATTTTGTATATTATATGGAAAATAATTAGTCATCATATGGGATACCTCTATTATATCTCTTTAACATGCCTATCCCACACCTCATCTTCCGCCTGTTAGAAATATTGAGCATATTAAGTTGTCATTGATGTCAAAGAATTGATGTCAAGAGTTGTCATTGATGTCAAAGAATTGATCTCAAAGGTTGCATGGTATTCAAGAGAGATATATTATTCAAGGTAAGGTATATCTAAAAGCAAGAAAAATTGTTGTAAAAAAAAAGTTTATAATATTTAATTTAAATATTATAAAGAAGGTCAAACAGGTTGGTTGGGACAAGGCTTATAAAAAAGTGATTTGGGTCCAAGGTTTAAAAGAAAAAGGCCAAGACTTAAAAATTGAGGGAAGGTTTAAATATTAAGGCCAAAGATCTAAAATAATAATATTATAATATAAAGCTTATGTTATAACATTTAAACTCAAAAAGGGCCAACGTTTTGAGGTTTCGAAATATACGCCGACCTTGGAAAATTTGAAGATAAAGCATATAAATACATTGCCCTTTCACCTTTGGAATTTACCGCAAGCATTTTTGTTAATAATTCTTGAGCATGAATCTTGTGAATGGTGAAGATAAAAGATATAGTAAAATTTTAGAGTATGTAGGTGCTGGCATTGACAAATATGTGTGCGCACATTTTAGGTCTCACCCATCTGGAGTATCCCAATGGTTGGTTGGTTGGTGTGAGCAGTGTTGGGAGAAGGGTTACAGGGTCGAAATCCCTGGATGTCATTTTGGGTGCTTGAGTTTTTTGAATTACATGCTAAAGAAGAGATATATTAGTGGGTTATCCTTTTGGTTTCAACGAATGTGGTAGCACAGTTGATCTGGGTGCTCGTGATAACACTGTTTTGGAAAGGTCGCAGGGTCGCAACCCCTAGATGTCATTTTGGGTATTTGAGTTTTTCAGATTGTGCACTGAGGATAGAGATATATTAGTGGGAGATCCTTTTGGTTTCAACCAATGCGGTAGCATAGTTGGTCAGGGCGCTCGTGATAGCACTATGTTGAAGAGGTCAGCAGGTCGAAACCCGTCTAGTGTATTTTGCTTGGCATTTGATGATGGTTGTTGATTATTTTTGGAAACACACTAAGGTTGCTTGGATTTGACGACAGTTAATAAAATTTGAAGTGCACAAACATATTGAGCAAGGTATGAATTTTTTTTTTGATTATAATCTAAAGTTAGGGGTTATAAGGTGAACTTAATTATTATTACATTTTGTGCATTATGAATTGAAAATTAGGGTGTATTGTTGAATGATTATAAGTTAGGAGTTATAAGGTGTACTTAATGATTATTATATTCTGTGCATTGTGAGTTGAAAATTAGGGTGTATTGTTGATTGATTAAAAGTTAAGAGTTATAAGGTGTACTTATTGATTATCAAATTCTATGTTTTATGAGTTGAAATTTAAGGGTTTTAAAAGCCTCTTTTAAAATATTAAAAGAAGAAACAAGGTATTATTTTCTAGATTTACTGTGGATATTTTGGAGAGATTTCAGTGGATGATTTTTCTATCTATGTTATAATTTGAAAATCACTAACCGAATTTTAAAGGACCAAAAAGAAAATTATTTTTGAGATAGGTTTTTGAGGGCACATCTTCATCAAGGCAGATTTTAGAGGTATGGTGTTTTAACTCCTTCTCAAGATGAATTGTTTGAAAGGAATATTTTAAGGTGGAGATATAAGGATTAATTTTATGTGCATTTCTTTGATTGAAAATTGAAAATTGAAAATATGTGTGCTAGGGTTTGAAAGAAAAATTAATGTGCATTAGTGTTGAATGAAATTGGAATTGAATGTGCAAATATTGTAAGTCAATTTTGTGAGCAAACTTATATATTGCTTTGAATGAAATTGTGAATGAATGTGCAAGGGTTAAATATCATATTTGTGAAGTAAATTTGCATATTGTATATTATTGTTTTTGGGTATATATAAGCATTGTTTGCATGCAAGAAATGGGAATGTTATGAGCAGGTTCATGAGAATTTATGAGCAGGTTCATAAGCAAAATTAAGCAGGTTTATGAGCAGATTTTTGTGAGTATATTTGAGCAAATTTTGAGGTAGATTTATGCAGGTTGTGTGAGCAGGTTTGAGGTAGATTTGTGCAAGTTTTATGATAATTTTTTAGCACAGGGGATTGGTGTCTCCTATGGATAACGAACTTGAGCATAGGGGATTGGTGTCTCCTTTGGGTTGGTGCCATAAATATTATAATAGGGAATTTGTTTCCAAGAGATTGGTTGAGAAAATTTATAAGAAATATTTTCTCCGTGGACATAGCCCATATTGGGTGAACCACGTTAAATCTGTGTCTCTCATGTCTGTGATAATTTATGAATTGTTTCATTTATTATATTGATATTATTGTTGTTATCATTTGTAAGGAAAAGTAAAAGTTTTGATCTTATATTGTTCATCCTCCCTCTTAGTATAATATTGTGTTCTTCAATTGGTATCAGAGCAGGTTCCTTTAGGTAAGCCTAACAACTTGAGGAAATATCTTACAAGAACACACTTGGATACTAAAGTGATAGAATTTGCTCATATGTTTGAAATCAACAAAACAACTCCAAAAAAATGAAAAGAAAGGTTTGGTTGACATAGAGGAGGAACTTACTACTACTCTTGTAGAATTAAAAAGGGTAGGAGAGAAGAATTCAAGATTGAAAAAGTTTCTACAAGATCTCACAAACTTAAAAGTAAAGGTTGAAGAGATAAAGAAAATTGAAGAAGTAATGATTGAGAAACTAAAGGCAAAATATTTGGAATGTGAAAAATTGGAACACGAGGTTGTTTCTCTAAGAAAGGAAATTGAAAAGTCTAAGAATAGGTCACAAAAAAATATTAAATTACAAAAGGAAGAATCAAGCTCAAAAGAGACAAATCCCATGACCTATGGTGATGTATTAAGGAATAAGAAGGAAGAAATTAGAGAATCGTCATGGACAAAATTCAATCATAGAAATGGCATACAACCACATCATCCAAGGCAATCAAATAGATTTCAATACTTCTTTCATGGTTACTATTTTTCATGTAACAAATATGGTTATAAAGCAGCATATTGCATGGTCCATGTAAAAAATGATGTTGGTATCATCAATAGAAATTTATTTATACCACTCAATGATGTCATGTGTTACAAATATGAAAATTTTGAACACAAATATAAATTGTGTAAAACAGTGTTTCCTGAACTTCCTAAGTCAAGCAAGAAGGAGGAAAGTCAAACAATTCGGGAGATATCTTCAAAATTCTAGAAAAATAAGGAACAAGAAAAAGAAAAATCTATTTTGATACAAATAATTATTCATGTGCAAAATGAAGGAAATTAGTGGTACATTGATAGCGGTTGTTCAAGTCATATGACAGGTGAAAAAAGTAAATTTATTTCTCTCAAGAAAATAAATGGAGGAACAATAAAATTTTGTGATAATGCTTCTGCAAAAATTATTGGAAAAAGGACTTTGAGTTTGGATAATGGAAAATCAAAGACAAAAAATGTGTTGTATGTTGAAGGATTGAAGCACAATTTACTAAGTGTTAGTCAAATTTGTGATCAAGGGCACACAGTCACATTTCACCCAAATGGATGTGAGATTAGGAAATCCAAAATCGGAAAGATTATTCTAGATGCCAGTAGAAATACAAACAATCTCTATGTATTAAGTGATATTAAAGGAGAAAAATATTTTTTATCTCAAGAGGATGAGAGTTGGTTATGGCATAGAAGGATGGGTCACTTGAACTTTGAAAACATAATGAAAATAAGCAATAAATAGACAATCAAATATTTACCCAGGATAACAAAACCCCCAAATACAATTTGTGCACAATGTAATTATGACAAGCAAACAAGATCCAGTTTCATATCAAAATAATTTTCTTCATCCAAACCTTTGGAATTAGTTCACACTAATTTATGTGGTCCTACAAGTACAAAGAGCCTACAAGGTGAGAGCTACTTCATGTTATTTATTGATGATTTTTATAGAATGACTTGGGTAACATTCAAACTATTTGAAAATGCTCACTGGTGGGAGGTGCTTACCAAATTTAAAGGATACAATGTATGGGTAGAACAACATTTTATTCTGAATTGTAATCCTAATACTATGGTAACTCATGTCAGAAATCTAAAAATAAAGATAACCCCAAGTATGATTTTTGAAAATTTAAACCTGCCTGAGGTTGGTGCACTCTTTTACAAAAATTACTAAAAGTGTCACTCAACTAGTAAAGAGATTTGATGAAAAATTTTCACTTATAAGAAACAAAGAAGGTTCAATTAGAGGGATAGCAACCTCTACACTCCCCCTTCTTTGGCAAGAGGCAACTGTCCTTATTATCAAGTTCTTTATTGTTGAAGGTCAAATGTCTATTCTTTCTACCTATCACATTCAAATGCTTCTTAACCTAAAATACCCTGACAAAGAGGACTGTGTTATTAATCTTCCATACTTCTTATGTCAATCATTAAAATCTATAGTTATGAGAGTTAAACCAGAAAATTCTGAAGGACAACCTAAGTTACATTTAATTTCTCATCATGGTATGATTAAAATTATAATTTTGAAAAAGGCTCATGAAGTAAAAGCATCATGGAGCCAAATTGTAGAAGAGTCTAATACACTTGAAATTTTGGAGTGCTTGAAATCTGAAGATGCACAATATATAGAAGAGGAAAGTGACTCTGATAACCATGTTGGAAAACCTAGAAGTTCAAATAAAAAATGAAAAAATGTTAAATTCAGAATTCAATCCAGGAAAGAAACAAAAATAATAGAAATTTCTAAAGAAGACAAGAATCCAAAATTACTTGTAAATGAAACTGTTGACAAAACCTTGTCTTATCTCAAAGCACAAAATGAATCTCTTCAAACAAAAATTGATAAACTAAGTATGGATTTAGTAGAAAAACATAAAATTATTCAGCAATCTCTTTCTATGCAGTTCAAATTAATTAAACAGCTTAAATACGATAAGGTTACAGGTCCTAAAAATCCTGTCAGTCAATCGCCACCAATCAGAAGTTCCCTGCCAAAACTGTCTACATCCAAGAGAAAGCCTAGGAAATCGGTCAATGCTAGTAAGACTATATCCACTCATAAAATTATTGACTTTTCAAAAATTCTCGATGAAGATAGTTCTCAACAAACTGAAGATATCTCTCAACCAAATGTGTCAGCTAATAAAGAGTCTGCCTTAGAAGACAAACTGTTGGTTCACAATGAGGATCTCCATTCTTCTCAGGCTAAAGTTCCAAAACAAAAGAGAAGTTACCAGGAAATCGAGCACATTAAGACTTTTACTATAGAAACACTAGCTAAAACAATAGTTGCGAAACAAAAAACTAAAAGATAGGTGCAACAGTTTAAGAAGGAACATGAACCACCTAGGAAAAGAGGATGGCCTTCCAAGATCTGAGCCCAGTGATCAATGATCATTACAAACTTTTTAGTATTTATAAAACTTATATATTTTATATATATTCATTTTATTTCTGAATATGATGTTTAAAAATAGTTTATTTGTATATTTGTACATAAATGGATGGATAGATAGTACCTGCAAAAGATATAAACTATTTTCTTTATATCATATTTTGTTTTCTTTGTGTTTAAAAATATGTTTAAGTTTAATGCAAATAATTATGATTTTAATTCTTCTGGAGATTATTATGGTTATTGGATTACTATACTTTGATCTCTATACAAGAGATGACAGATTTAATTTTTGATTTGATTGATATTTCGATTATGTATTATTTCTATGAAAATTATTGTGAAGGTCTGATACAAAAATGAACATGTTTTATAAATTATAATCTCTTGATATTGTAATACTTCTTCTGGAACTATAATGCATGCATAAATATGTTATTTCCCTTATATTTATCTTTTCTGTATGCATGAGGACATGCATAAGATTTAGTCTAGGGGAATGACGAGAGATTAATTGTTACTGATTTTTGTATCAGAATTACTTATTTTACTGGAATAATTGATATGTTTTTACACGTTATTATAAATAAAATGTGAATTATTAATGGAAATGGTTAAATATGGAAATATGATATTTATGGTTAACTTACATCAAAATTGCTTAAGTTTTGAGTTAAATGCAGGTAAATGATGAAGAAGTTACAACATGTACCTCGGACATGAAGAAGAACCACTAGCAGTTGGTAAAATTTAGCAGATGGTCTCAAATTACTGAAGGTAGTTATCGAAAGTAATTATTGATGGTAATTACTTAAGGTAAAAGATCACTTTTGAGGAATTACCTCCATCAGGTTATTGACTGTGGACAACACAATGTGGATGACATAGCATGGACATCATAATCAAAGGGACGACAATCAAATATATTTATTGTTTCAACATATCTTGCTTCTCCATTATGGTTACAAGAATATATCCAGTTGATAAAACCTTATGAAAGGATTTGTAATGATTTTATTTGTAAGTTGTAAAAGCTGTTAAGTCTTCCTAAAATAAAGGAATTTAAAAGTCTTACACATGCATATTACGAGTTAGTTAGATAAATAATATTCTATGTAGGTGCCACTTGGACCAATAGGAATATTTGTAGGTCCAAGATAAAATAAAGTTTATTTAGTCTTAGGTTATCTTGTGATCTACGTACAATCATCATTCCAAAATACAAGCAAGACAAATACGTGGAAAAAGTTGTGCGTATTGTATTAGTTTAGTATAAAAATACATTAGAAACCAGGATAACTCCTCCTGCTGCATTATTCATTATATACAACATTATTCTGAATTAATTATGTTACAGACTACTCTGTGGAGCTTGTACAGTTGAATATTCAACAATAAAATAGTATTTCTTCAAATATGGTAAATTGTATCAATTTTGTTATTTGCTTATTATTTGCTTGGAATTTGTAAAGATTTGTAACCTGCATTCATAGATTATGTATAAATATTAGTATAAAATCATAAAATTTAGTTACTAATAGAGTAAACTAGGGGAAAATAACCTACACTACCACTTAGGAGGCAATGCCCACTCCTAATCGACAGTCCCTGAGATCTTTCGCCCCCTGCATTAGATTAGAATTAGTTAGATCTACATTATAAAATACATAAAATATAGAAATTGCACAAGGATCATCATAATTAAAATACACCATAGATTACATATATTTACCATATATTGCATAATTCATACCTACATAATTTTATATTTCTTTTTGTACACGTATACACCTAAATTTTGGACTGGAAATTGAGCTAGACTTAGTATTAATTTCTACGATCATATCTATATAGGATTGCTACTTTTTAAATCTAACCTAGATTTCCCTCGGATTGATAAAATTAAATGTAAGCTTCTATAGCATAGGCAATCTGAGTGAAATCTTCCATAATGTCCTCTAGATTCTGGCTAGGGATTTTAACACTCCTCTTTACCCTTTAAAAAAAATGGGTGAAAATGGATCACCTATTAGGAGCATTGATGAGTTCAATGACTTTGTGAACTCGAACATGTTGATGGATGTAAAACTTAGAGGAGTGAATTATACCTGGAGCAATCAGCGGATAGGATGTCATCTCATTCAAGAAAGGATTGATAGGTTTTTTCTATCAAAGGAGGCTATAATTTTTTTCAGTGATTCTACCCTGCAAGCCCTTCCTAAAATTACCTCTGATCATAATGAAAGCACAAGGATACGAAAGAAAAAAGGAAACTCCAAGTGCGATGCAAACCGAACTAAACTTAGCGCTAAATCCTATGAATTGAAAGTGCATGAAAAGAGGGAAAGCATGAACAAATAAAAACAAAACAAAAGCCAATAAGGAAGACATCCCTTTTTATTGATATGTTTCAGAACTCGGTTACAATGCGCCTCCTCCCCTTCCAAGGGCTAGGAGCTTTAAATATACATTCTTGTTACATCCATGGATGCCATTCCTTCTTTCGCGTGCCCACATGTAAAATGGGTGGGCCAAACATCACCACTGCTTGCGTTGATGAGTCTTGACTCCTTGCTGCTCCTCTAACGTCTAAATATTGTGTTCATAGAAACAAGAAACAGTCAGTAGCACCTACGGATGAAATAAAACATGCAATCCCCACGCCTTCGATTAGTGCATGCAAGATATAAATAAAACGATAACTAGCATATATCCAAATGATCTAAAAATTTTATAGGGGCATCAAGACCTCACAAAAGAAACACTACAAATGGAACAGTCAAGAAATTCCTCATATATTTGAATTTGCTTTGGGGCGGGATGAATAGACCTGCAACAAAAATGCCGAAAGGCACGGTCCCAAATGTCACATATGGGGAGCTTCAAATCACCTGCAAAGTTGGGATTAGCTAATTGGGGGTGTTTTGGGAAGACCTCGATGGTCAGATTTCCCTAATCAGGCTTCCATTAATAGGAATTTTATGGGGGTTACCTGCAAGTTAGTAAAGGCGAACGAAGATAGAAACATGATCAAAATTGTTCAAAAAAAGGTGAAATTTAAATGGCAACCTATCTAAGCAGCATAGAATTAAATGCAAGAATAACAGAAAGCAAATCTACCATATATTTCCAATTGCTCTTAGGTAGGGCGATTAGGACTATAGTAGTGTGGGGGGCGCCCGAGGGCAAGCCGCTCGTCGTTTTGGGCCCGATTTCGGCACCAATCCACTTGGGATGGGTCCAAAACCTCTTATGGGGTATTGTCAGCAAATTTGGTGGGATATTGTGGCCAAATGTCAGGTTTTCATTTCGTATTTGCACTTCCAATAACCACCCTATGTCCTCCTTTCCAAAAGAGATCAAGGATGTGAAAGACACAACTCAAAAGGGTGTGGGTTGAAAATAAAATGACAGCACTTCGTTGCTCAAAATGCTCCTTCTCTGTATCTTTTGGGGTGAGCAAACTCACCAATTTATAGACCTGGAGGTCTCTTGAATTGGGAATGCAGAGGCGCCACTTGGCAATCATGCCTTCCCAGGGGGAAGGATATTCCTCCCTGATTAGGGACTTCATGATTGGGGCTGTGTGTGTCAATGCGATCAGTGTTTACAGTCACATAATCGGATTGGTGCTGTTTTAGTGTCTATAGATGCCCCTTTTTGTGATGCGCTGTGCAAGGCCCAACACCAAACAAAAATAGATAACCAAAGCACTAATGATGAGGGTTTCTCAGTAACCTAACCAAATTTTGATGCCCCAAGTATGGAAAGAGCATGTATTCTTGAATCCTTGCTTTCGACGAGCGAAGGAACTCAATTCAAGTGTTAACCTTTTTTGGTGAGGTGTTACTTGATCTTGGACATTGATCAGTCATGAATAGGCAAAGGGTGCAACCTTTTGTCTGTGGGAACCTTGAGTTCATGATTCATGAATGCCAAGTGATTGATCAGCTTGTGATTATTGCTTGTTTACTGCCCCAAGCGGGAGCATGATTGTCTTTGCCAATGATTCTTTCAATGCATGCCATTTCCATGATTAAGTGTGTATTTGTTGATTGGTGACTAAGTGTGACTACCCCCTCAAGCGACGAATCGATAAGGGAATGACCTACATGAGAAAAGCGATGAGTCGCTTGACCCATGATGACTTAAGTAAGGGTGCCTTCATATGTTTAGCATTAAATGTGTGTGCAGTTTTTTGACATTTAGACCTATTTTTGGTGGGTGTTAACCCTTTTGGTGACACTTTTTGGGGCTAAAATTGGCAAAAATCCATCTTCCCGTGGAGCGGTCCGGCTATGGTAGCCTTCTTAGGGAGTAGGATAGTGAAAATTTGTGACCCTAACATCATTTTTGTATGCCCGGAATGTCAAGTGCAACAGTATTTTCATTGGGAAAGTTTATTGTTTGTTTTTGGGTCATTTTGTTCATTTTTTTTATGTTTTGAAATTTTTGCCCTGAATTCGTTCTTGGGTGGGACGAATACCAGTTTAGTATTCATCCCAGGGTGGGAAAAGTGCTAACCAGAGCGCTCATCCCAGGGAATAACAGTTACAAGCTCAAAATGCCTATTTAAAGGCCAAAACTGAGTTTTGGGCTCATTTGCCTTCGTTTTTCCTAGCGAATTGGAGCTCTGAGGAGGAGGAGGTTAATTCTGCGAAGCAAAGCGCTATCGAATTTCTCCCAACATCATGAGTGCACGAACCGGATCGAGCGGCGAAGCCAAAGCGAGACCAATAAGTGATCCTCCTCGTTATTGCTTGCATTTTGTTGTTTACAATTTTTAATACCATAATTTATTGCTTCTTTTGTAGTTTGTTGTTGATTTGAAAAATGAAAACCCTGATTAACTATATGTCGTTATGTGTGACTTGTTGTCTTATGACTTAGGTAAAAACTCTAGGTAGACAAAAAAAACTGAGTTCAAAACTTAGTTTAAAAATTTGTTTTTTCTTTTTAGTTGGCTTCGTAAAAATGAAACCCTAGTTTACATGTATGCTGAAAAGACGTGATAACAGTCTGAAATTTGTTTCCTTTTGACAGTAAGGTAAACCTTAAGTAAAAGAAAAATTTTGTATTTTGTGCTATTTTTGTTACATGAAAACCTTAGGATAAACTGACCGTGAACCCTAGTTTTTTCGGCTAGATTCATCATTTTTATTTTTAAAAAACTTGATTGAAAACCCTAGGTAAAAACTGTCATGTTAATTTTGTTATGTTTGTTTTTTTATTTTGTCTGTCAGTTTTAAACTTAAAGTACAAAGACCTTAAGACTGAAAAACTGTATTTAAAAATTTGTTTTTTGTTTTTTTATGTTGTCTGTCAATTTTAAACTTAGAATACAAAAACCCTAAGACTAACAAACTGTTTTTAAAATTTTTTTTTTTTTTTTTTTATTTTGTCTGTCAGTTTTAAACTTAGAGTACAAAACCCTAAGACTGACAAACTGTTTTTGTTTTGAATTTTTGTGAATTTTGTTGTTTTTGAGTTGTACATTGTTTTATGTAGTGTTGTATATTCATGTTACTATTTATGCAGTTTTTCATGATTTTAATTTTTTTGTGTTGTTTTCTTTTGCAGGTTGTGAAGAGCCGATATCGTGTGCCTACTATTTTTACTGAAGCACGAGAGGCACTGACTTTGGCTTACTGGGAGTGGCTTGATGCCCTTGGGCTCAAGCAGGTGACTTGGTTTGAGCCTGTGGGCGGGGATCGGGCCTATCTGATGGCCCTGATCAACTTGTGGGATCCCTAGACCAACACCTTCCATCTCCCAACAAGGGAGATGACAGTGACCTTGGAGGATGTCTATCAAATTCTACGGATTTTGATAGATGGATTACCGATCAGGATGACGCCGCACGATCAACGGATAGCAATGCTGACACGCTGCTTTGGGCATGGGACGGAGGTGGGTGTGGATAGCCTAGTGGAGAGGGTAGAGGGCGACTACCAGATTGGCAAGATTCTAGTTCGATGGTGGCTAGAGAAGGGGGTGTTGGGAGTGAGGCATGCAGTACTTATGGGCCTCATCTCCAACATGCTGCTACCTAACTCATCAGGCACGAGGTTCCCGTGGAACCTGTTGGATGTGGTCTGTCAGCTGGTGGAGTGTTCGATGCATGAGCCTTTGATCATGAGGTGGGGACAGACGTTGTTGGCACAGCTCTATGGCAAGCTGTATGAGGTCCGTTTTCAGAGGTAGAAGGGGATTAGCTGCAGCTATCTGTTATAGAGCTGGGCCTGGTAGCACATAGTGATGGAGAGGTCGGTGGGGTTACCATGGACGACTTGGGTGGAGATGGTGGATAAGGATATAGGTTACACGGCTCTATGGCGGTGGTCTGAGGAGCAGGGACAGAGTCGATGGTGGGCAGGTGCCATAGGGCACTATGCTGATGCCTTCGCTCGGCTTGCTCCAGGGGAGGTGTTTTGGTGCCCCTATCGGGACTGTCCAGCCTGGCCTGAGGTTGGAGAGTGGCTTCGATGGGTACATAGGGGGTGATGGCTGATTGGGCAACATGGGACCGAGCAGGAGTTCTTCCCTTATAGCCGGGTGACACGACAGTTTGGGGTGCGCTAGGGGTTGCCTGGTGAGCCCATGGTCTATCGGCCCCGGGGGGACGAGAGGACCCTGGACTGGCCAATCATTGTGCCACTTGGCGAGGATTCAAATGTGGTGATTGACGTCCTGGATGTGGATGACATCGAGACTACCGCAGAGTATGACCAGTGGTGGATACTATGATGATGGCGAGGAGAGGGGCCACTGGGAGGCACGGAGGTAGCAGTAGTAGGTAGGGAGGGTGCTGAGGCACCAAGAGATGATTGGGGAGCTCCGCTGGAGGATGCGGACATGGTGGAGGTGGATGATATGGATGTGGATCTTGGGGTTTTGGATCAGCCGGAGATGCAAGACATCACGGAGTAGTGGGAGCTAGAGCAGGCTATTATTCTAGATATGCCAACACCTCAGGCAATTTTGGAGGACATGGAATCAGGGTTATGCACTGAGAATGCACGATTGGAGGGGCTGCTACAGAGGCACGATGAGGAGTTGGGGGATGTGCTGTGGGAGAGGGATCTCCTGTGCATGCAGCTGGCAGAGCAAAAAAATGCATGGGATACATACCACCAGTAGGATGGGGATACCGATGCTGCATGGGAGAGGGATATCCTACGGATGCAGCTGGCGGAGAGGGATAGGGATTTGGCACAACGCGATGAGAACTTGGCTATATATCGCTAGTGGGAGATGGACTTGGTGTAGCAATGGTTGGAGCTGGAGGCAAATATTAGCCGCCTCGATGGGCGGGTCCCTAATTTTAGTGGAGGTGGATCATTGTGTCGCTTGAGAGGGAGCGAGACTGAGCAGTCAGCATCCTCTAGGCATAGGCAACTGGATGAGGGGGGCTCGAGTAGGCATGATGCGAGGGCTAGTAGTAGCCACCTTGAGGGGTCTCATAGGACCCACACCATGGGGGTAGTTCCCGTCACACCGATCCTGCGTGATCATGGTGGTCGATGCCCTAGGCTTGGGGGTTTTTGAGCTTTTGCCTTTCTGTGGGGTCAGATGACCGGTTATTGTAGCCTACGGGTATTTTTGATGATATATATATAGATGACTTTATTTTATTTATACATATGTCATGATTTGATGTTATGCATAGTGATTGATGAATGTGTATGTATGTATGTTAATTTACATTGATGGATGCATATGTTATGATGAATGCAAATGTTTCTAATTTATATGATATGCAAATGGAATGGATGAATTGAATTTTGTGATTTTTGGTGGTGGCACCATAGACTGTTTAGAACTTATGGCTTTTTGTCCTAGGCGATTGCTGTGGGAAATGACTTTTGCTGTACACATGCTATTTTTGTATTTTTTGATGACAATGCGAGGATGAGGGATAGCGTAGTTGGTTTGGAATGTAGTTAAGGTTTTCTAAGACTCAGATGTTTTAACTAACTAGCCATGATTGTACTTTATCTTACAAGACTTGTGAACAAGGTATGAATCGGACTTGTCTTTGACCAAGTTATTTCACATCCTTGTGTGTGCAATTGAGTTCGTTTATGTGGTATTTGTCAGGATACCGCCAGTGCCAGATAGGCTATCAACCAAACCTGTACTGAGGATCACCCGATTAGCTCCACCAACTTCCTTTGTTGTATTTAGTCAGATTAATCTACGGTGCTATCTAGGATACCATAAGCTAGCTCATCCACATGCAAACATTGATCTGTACACGAGTTAATGCGACAGATATATCGTCATGCGAGAGGTTCCCCACCAGTGACCGATAGGTTATCCACCAAACCAGTACTGAGGTTTACTTCATGACCTTCTGAATGCTGAGAGTTCCAGGGATTCAAGTTTGACTCCCTTCTTTTCTTTAATTATATTGGGATACTTGCTCTTATATAGTGATAAAAATCACTGTTTATTATATATATATATATATATATATTTATATATATATATATATTTTCTTTTGAGCAAGGGATTTGAATTCCGAGTGATGAGAATCACTATTGTATGTGCCTTTTGATGTATGCACTTTGGTGGTGATGTCAATTTTTTTTTGGAGTTTTGAATTTTGCAAAATTTTATGATGTTTGCAACTTTTTGAGAACTTGGGATTCTTGGGGAATTGGGTAGGGAAGATGCTTGTCCTTTTGCCAAATCTCAGCATTCTTGGGGTCATTCGCATAGGGGGATGAGCAAGATAACCATTTCGCTTATGGTGACCTGGATTGCTTTGCAGGTTTCATCTTTCATTCACACAACTTGGGAATTTTTATGTGTTTTAATTTGTGTTGGGATGTTACGTAACAAGGTGTGATCCAAGTAGAACTCTACCTTTGCAAAATCTTTCTGACTTTGTAAGTATGTGGCTAGAAAGCTAATGACATCTGAATGACGAAAACTCTAGATACATTTAAAAGACCACTGACTATGGTATGGTAAAAAGAAGTAAATGGCATTGCTTTTTGATGGACTGCTTATAGAATGGAGAAATGTGGAACAAGATGGATTGGCAAAGTAATTACAGTCTATGGTGCCTTGACTTGTATGACCACAAATATGCAATGTATGGATGTTATGCTTAATGCAGCTATTATTCTTGTGTTTTTGATGGACTGATTTTTGTGAATACGAAGATGAGATGCAAAAGAGCTCTTTATTGTTGTGATGAGGTTGAGCATGCCTGGAAATGAGATGCAAATTTTTGTTATTTTTGATGATTTTACTATTTTTGAATTTTCTTTTTTTTTGACCAAGCGATTGAAGGAATCCTTGGAGCTTTTTGGTTTGACCAAAGGGGTAATGGGCACCTTTGGGGCATTTTGGGGATGACCAAGCGATTGTGGGAATCCTTGGAGATTTTTGGTTTGACCAAAGGGGTAATGGGCACCTTTGGGACATTTTGGGGATGACCAAGCGATTGTGGGAATCCTTGGAGCATTTTGGTTTGACCAAAAGGGTAACGGGCACCAATGGGACCTTTTGGGGATGACCAAGCGATTTTGGGAATCCTTGGAGCTTTTTGGTTGGGCTGTGGCTCTTCTAGATATGGAATGGCCATAAATGACTGATGTTCAAGGGTTCTAGTTCCTTGATTCCATCAAGAGAGGCTAGTCGGTATGTTCCAGGTCCTATTTTACTATCAATTACATAGGGACCTAACCAATTTGCCATGAACTTGTCCCTTAGATGGGGCGACAAGCTAGAGTTCTTTTGGTTCTCTTTTAAGACCAAGTCACCAACCTGAAAGTCCCTGAGGTGAAATTTCATGTTGTATGCTTTCTTCAGTCACTCTTGATAGATACATAAATGCTCGAGAGCATTAACGTGTCGTTCATCAAGCAACGTAAGCTGGTCTAATCGGGCCTACCACGTAGTGTCATCATCGATGAACTCTTGCATTGATATGCGCAGGGAAGGAATTTCCAACTCGAGAGGCATGACAGCCTCAGAGCCATACACGAGCAAAAATGGAGTTGCCCTAGTGGGTGTCTAAATGCTAGTGCGATAAGCCCATAGGGCAAGTGGGATCTGAATGTGCCAATCCTTATGATTGTCTATGACTGTATTTTTGAGGATGGCAACTAGCATTTTGTTTGATGCCTCTGCTTGCCCATTTGCATGCGGATAATAGGGTGTTGAAAAACTATGCTGAATTTTGTACTTTGTGGTCAAAGCACGCACATCTTTATTCTTGAATGACGTCCCATTATCCGAGATGATCTTGGATGGAATACCAAAATGACATATGATGTTATGTAAAATAAACTCCACAATGCGGGTTCCAGTCATAGAGGTAAGCGAACTGCTTCCACCCATTTTGTGAAGTACTCTGTGGCCGTTATGATAAATGTGTGATGACTTGACGACCCAGGGGAGATCTTATCGATTAGATCTAAGCCCCACTATGAAAATGGCCAAGCCGATTGGATCGGCTGCAAGGCCTGGGAAGGTACGTGTGTCAAATTAGCATGGTGTTGACATTTCACGCACTTCCTTACATATGCGCAACAATCTCACTCTAAATATGGCCAATAATAGCCCATGCGGAGAATGCACTTTGTGATGGCCATACCACTGAAGTGGCCATCGCACATACCATCGTGCGCTTGGGCGATCGCCCAAGTGGACTCTTGTTGGTCCAAGCAATGAAGGAGGATTCCTTCGTAGCTACGACGATACAAAATGTCTCCTAACAAGACATACTTTGCCGCTTTCTGCTTGAATGCTCGTTTTGTGGCATGCATCAATCCAAGTGGGAGGTTACCTAACTTGAGGTAGTCCCTTATGGGTGAATACCAATCCTACTGATCAGAAGCCTCGATGGTATGAACAACCAATCCCTCTTGAAGTTCATCCCTAGAAAAAGCTGAGCAGGAAAGAACTTGTAAGAATAGCATTGTGTTGCTATTAAGGGGAGTAGGGGAGAATAAGGACCCCCAGTTGGCATGATTCAGACGATCGTGGATTCGAGAGAACCTATCCTGAGGTGGTTCAATCTGGATCATGTGGATTCTTGGTGTTAATTCAGAGCTTGCACGCTCCATCATGGATTGCGATAGTGTTTTGACTTGAATGGTTGTCATATCACCAAAAATGTCTTGCGGTATTAGTGACCCCAAGGAGGCCATAGTGTTCGCAAAATGATTCGATGATCGAGGGAGTGCCTCGATGTCATACCATTCAAGTTGTGCCAGGAATTTGTCCACAAGGGCTTTGTAGGCCTACAGAACTAGGCATTTACATTGGAATACCCCTTTGACTTGGTTGACAATTAACAGTGAATCACCAAAGATGTTCAATCATTTGATGTTCATGGTGATCATTGTCTGAAGACCTATGAGCAAGGCTTCATATTCGGCATTATTGTTGGTGCACGGGAAGTCTAATTTAAATGACAGAGGCATTGGAGCCCCTTGCAGTGTGAAGAATACAATTCCCATGCCACCCCCTTGCTCACATTTAGAACCATAAAAAAATAGGGTTATGTCGGCCTGTGACTCAGGCTCATCAGAATCTGGCGATTCTAAGACATGGAAGACCCCATCATCGGGTAGTTCTATGACCAGAGGCTGATCATCTTTGAGAGGAGCCTCTGCTAGTTGATCGGCTATGACTTGTCCTTTGATGGATTTTTGTCCAATAAACTCTATGTCAAATTCCATCAACAACATGATCCATTTCATCGTGCGGCTACTATGATAAGTACGACTCATCATGTACCGTAATGGATTCTCCTTAGACACAACATACATAGTGTTGCTCAGCATGTAGTGGCGTAGCTTTTTGGTAGCAAACACCACTGCCAAGTAGAGTTTCTCAACGTATGCATAGTTAAGTTCATAACTGACCGAGGTGCGGCTAAGATAGTAAGTAGCCTGTTCTTTGTGAAGTTCATTTTTCTGGGCTAGCATGGCGCCCAGTGCCACCTCAGTAGCTGAGATGTATAAGTAGAACGACACTCCTGGTCTAGGTGGTGCCAATACTGGTGGCGAAGCCAAGTATTGCTTAATGTCATCAAAGGCTGACTGGCACTCGTCATCCCAGTGAAATGCTACACCCTTATGCAATAATTTGTTCATGGGTTGGCACTTGTCAGATAGCTGTGCTATGAAGCGCTTGATTGATGTGACCTTTCCCTGTAGGCTTTTGAGCTGCTTGATGGTAGTTGGGGGAAGCATTTCAAGGATTGCCTTGACTTTGTTTGGGTCCACCTCGATGCCTCGCTTTGAGACTATGAAACCCAAGATTTTTCCAGATGTGACACCAAATACGCACTTCTTGGGATTTAGTCTGACTTTATGTTCCATGAGGCGATCGAGGATCCTTCTTAAGTCATCGAGATGATCTGGGTGCAAAAGAGATTTGGCCAATAAATCATCCATGTAATCTTCCAAAGTTTTATGCATGTAATCATGGAAGATGTACGTCATGGCACGTTGGTAGGTGGCTCCAACATTTTTAAGGCCAAAAGGCATGACCTTATAGCAAAATGTCCCCCAAGGCATAGTGAACGCCATTTTTAGTTGGTCCTCGAGATTGATACGAATCTGATTGTATCCCAAGAAACCATCCATGAGGGAAAGCATTTCGTGGTAGCACTTGCTCGATGGGATCCACCAAAGGGAACATTTCCAAGAGGATTTCTTGATAATCATCCATGGGGACCACTTGTGAGTGATTGCTATCTGATTCGAAGGGATACCATGGTGCTACCTCATATTCTGACTCATCCTCTGAAGATCCTTCTTGCTATTGTCTATACCCCTCTTGTATGTGGGTCCTCGAACTTTCTCCTCTCTCGAGCGAAGGGAAAGGGTTGTTGAGGTCAACAAGGTTGGTTGTTAATAATGGGAGGTAATCCCCCAGTGAATATGTTGTGTTAGGGTTGGCATATGGATCTAATGCCAATCCCCCCTTGTTGCCTATCCCTAGGCCCTACATGTTCTCTACCAATATGTCCAAGGGGAGGGGGTGGTTGAACCCTACTCCTGACTTGTCGTATGGCATTTGGTATCTTGGTTGGCAAAGAACATGCACTCCTTGCTCATATCTGCCTAACCCATATCCATGCCAATTGCATTGGCCAAGGTATCTCAACGCGAAGTCTGGGTTAGACAAATAGTTGACATCTTCTACAAAGGGCTCTTCATCTTCGTCCTCTTGCATGCATGGTTCAGTACCATGATCAAGGCCCCCATACACAAAGTTTTTTTGATTTGGCGGGTAGCCTAGAGGAACAATGGTACCGATGGGGAGGCAAGGTCTCCCCATGTCCTGCATGGACTCTAGTGTGGGTGTTGCTACAATATTCCACACCAGATACTCCCCTAGGCCCGTATTGGCCATTTCAACAATGATTGTTGGTGATTGAGGGGGAGGGAATGGAAGTTCTTTCAAAATCCACTCCATGTCGGGTGGACTAGGAGCCTCGACTTCCATTCTGCTAGGCATTTCCTCAGTAGAGATAGTTGATACTAATGGTGGTGCCTCTTCCAAGGGTTTCTTCCCTTTGTCCTTCTATGCAGCCACCGTAGGTGGCATTGTTGGTGAAGGACCAACCGATGAAGATGGACCCGACTACGGTTTTGATGGACTTGTCAACGGGGATGCCTATGGAATTGGACCCTGTCTAGATGGATTCAACTAAAAATCCAAGTGCATTGATGGAAGGGTCAATTGCGGCATCAGTTGCACCGCATTGCAATACTTGAAGGGTTCTAAGTCCGTCGGGACTACATGCACCTCCCCTTCAAATGTATACTTCAAACACTGATGGGCTATCGAAGGGACACACTTCATGTCCCTGATCCATGGCCGACCCAAGCAAGATGTTATAGGCCATCTCACCTTCCAAAATATGGCACAATGTAGGTATAGTCTTTTGTCCCACCTGGATGGGTAGGACGATTGTGCCAACTGTTGAGCATATCGCATCATTGAATGCTCGTAGAGTGTAGGTGGAAGCCATGATGTGAGATGCCGGCAACTTCAGATGTTTCAATGCCACTATTGTGATGATATTTTTGGACGAGCCAGTGTCTACCAACACCCTCTTATATGAAATCCCGTTGACCCATGCGATAACATGCAGGGGTGGATCCGCCATGTCATCAGCCACCAATTTCACTTCGTCTTCTCGAAAGGTGATGACTGGCTTCGTGCATCATTTGACATGCCCTACAAAGTTGTTGAAGGAATTTGCTTCGTGGGGCTGCAACTCGATGGCTTTCAATATCTCCATTAGAGCCTCCCGATGGGGCGTTGATTGTTGTATGAGCTCGTATATGGAGAGCCTAGCCGACGTGGTCCTCAAGCTCTGAGTGAGTTTGGTCCAAATTGTGGCCATGGGTCTAGGCGGAGGAGGTTGTGTAAGATGTTGTTGCGGTTGTGACATTGTTGGCACCTCACCTGTAGTCACCGCGGGGGCAGCTACACTCGGATACCTCCTATTTCGAGTCACTATACTGATCATCCCTACATACCCCTGCATGGGGCAATTTTGTGTGACCTCGTTGACTTGTAGGGTTTTTTCCTGTGCATCATGGGAAGGCAAGGGGTCCTTAAAGACATCCATTTGTTGGTTGCTTGGTGCCACGGGATTATCCACCGCTAATGTCTTGTTATCAATTAGGTCTTGCACCAAACCCTTAAACTTCCAACATGCATTAAGGTCATGTCCCTTCTACCTATGGAACCTACAGTACAAATCCTCCCTGTAGCCCTTAGGTTTTGGCACGTTGGGATCTATGGGTTGGATCTCGGGTAGGTTGATCAAGTTTTTCGCTGACAAGCGATCAAACAAGGAGTCTCTGGACTCTGTGTAAGGTGTGAATTGCCGCCTAGGGCGATGCAGCTAATTTTGCTCTTGCCTCTGATTTTCTTGGTCATAGCTATTAAGAGGCACCGCCTGATAGTTAGCCTTTTGGGGCTATGTTTCTTGTGTAGGCTTAGGGATGTTGATAGCAACCTGATTGACCGCAGTGGGTTTCTATTGTGTGGTCCCTATTTTGGTGTTCTTAGACCATTATTTCTTTTTTGGCTTGGCTATCTCACCATCCTGAATCTTGATCTCTTCAATGATTCTGGCTTGTGCCAAAGCTTCTTCTAAGGTGGCATATTTCTGCAGCTGCAATAGCATAGAGATCGATCTCAAATAGCTTTTTGAGAACATTTGTGTGAGGTCGGACATAGGAGGGAGGTAGGGTAGCTTAGAAAGTAGAGTCCTCCATTGATTCCCATAGGCCACCATGGTTTCTTCCTCATACTGCCTGAGGCTGGCTAAGTCACTTAGTGACGCCTTCTTCTTGGTGTTGAAGGTGAAGCGTTCGAGGAACACATCCACTAGCTGATCTAAGTTGCTAATGTTGTGCTTGGGAAATTGAGTAAACCAATCCGAGGTAGGGCCCGTGAATGTGGTGATGAATGTTCTTAACAGCAAAGCATCATTATCCAGAATGCCAAAGCATTAGCTTAGGAATCTAGTCACATGCTCTTGGGCATCCTCCTCACCCCTAAAGATTGCCAACTGAGGCAGCTTAAAGTGTTCAGGGTAAGGGGGTGCGGGCATTGATGGATGCACCGGATGACTACGGAGTTGGCGTAACGTGGGATTTTGGGGCCCATAAGTCTTGGTTTCCATAGACTCCAAATGCTCTAGCAGTGCTTTATATGCATCGAAAGATTTAATCTCTTCCTCTTTAGTTTTCTCCCGTTGTGGGTTGTGGGAAACTTGAGGCCTATGGAGGGGTGGCTGGATAGCAGCCCCTTCACCTTGATAGGGCATTTTGGCCTGCTCTTCTTCTTGTTCATACTCCTCATAGGCTTCTTGAGGAGTTTCTGAGTGAGACCTATGACCATGGGTGGGTCCCCGTGGAGGGAGCCCATCGTTGTTCCTGGAAGTGGCCTCCCGCTCAGGTCTAGGAGGTCTTGGAGGCAGCACTTGGTAAGGTCATGGGGACCTGTCTTGTACCAAGGGGTTGTGCCTCTCATATGGTTCTACCCTTTGGGTGTGAGGGGTTGGAACCCTCTCAGGCACCGTGTTATGGAGTAGCTCATCTATTTGGTGCCGAATGCACTCTTTGCTAAGGCGATATAGATGCTCTAGCTGTTGTTGGTCTTGCTCAAGCTGCGTAATCTACGCTTGGCGGGCAGCATGTCTGGTGACTGCCAGGTCAATCTATTCTACCATCTTGAGTCTAGGAGGTCTAGATGCCTCTCCTACACATTTATCTCGATCACGGTGATCCGATATCTCTATAGGTCGCTTCCCTCTATCGAGGTTGGCAGCATTCACTCGAGGCTCCGGCCTCAAAAGGTGGTTTTGGTAGATAGAAGGTGTGGAGGCGCATTGCTCCCACACTATGTATTGCTCTTGAGGAATGTAATGGTCTTCCTCATGCTCCCTTTCATATATGTGAAAGGGGTAGGCAGAGTTGGCTTGCCCTGCTTGAAGAGCCTTGTGCTCTGGATTTGGCTTTTTTTTCCTAACAGTTATGGGGGCTAAAGGAGGGATGACATAATCATGTGGCCTCTCCTCATGGACCCTATGCTACTCTAGTACTTCATCGTGTGATGGCCACTCATATCGAGCTTCTAAGGGAGCCTTCTTGTCTATGTTGAGCACCACATGTAAGGACTCCTCCTGAAAGGGGCTATGATGGATGGGCGTGTCCCTCAAAGGGGTGCCTCTATAGTCCCATTCTGAAATGGAACGATGTGGACTCTCTTGTGGGTCAGGCCACCAAGGTGGTATGACCAAGTCCTTGGGGCTATAGCGGAGGCGACTTGTGCCCCCTTGTACACTCTTCATAGCTTCTGACCTTGATTGGGCTTGGCTACGGGTGTACACCATGGTGGTTTTTTTGCTACCAGATGCATAGATTTTTATTTCTTTTTATGATTTTTATGCTACACTAAACATAAAAGATCACACACACAAAGCAATGATTATCTCATTTAAATATTAAAGGTGTGCCTTAAAACTTGGTTTAGTGTGTTTTGATTTTGTTTTGAAAGCTTTTGTAAAGGATGTTTAAATGTAATATGATGGCTCTTATGACTCCCAAAAATGGTCACCCCTTTGATATACCATTGCCAGGCCGATATACCAACCTCTCTATATACCCACCCTTACGTGAGGGAAACTATTGGTACGTGAGAGTAGATGGTACGTGGAACGTAGGCGGTACGAAAGGGGGATCACCCTATTTTTGACACCTACCATAGAAGACTTATCCTCATGCACTGGGAATCACCCTAGCTACACTCGGTCAACTTTCATTAGGATTTACATCTAGCAACAGTAGCGATCGGGGTTTATGAATGCAAAATTCAAGCCAAGGTGGTGATGAAATCCATCGTTGGTCTTGATCAAGGGCTGGGGTTTTATGACCAACTCCTTGGTGTTTATGTTGCCACGTGATGTGTGGGGTTCTTTTTATTTTGCATGAAAGAAAATAAACATACAATACAACTTTCTTTAAACACGCAAAAAACCAAAAAAATAGAAAATGATAGAAAGAGTTCAAGACCCTTACCTTTTCTCTGCCCAAATCTGCTAGTTCTGAGTTTCTGTCCTGAAACTACATAGAAAAATATTCTTCCTGGGGAGGAATGAATTACAGGATTGTATTCATCACAGGGTGGGGCAAATTCCCATTCATCCCTGGGTAAGACGAATTCTAGCTCTGTATCCGCCTCATGCTGGAACGAACAACAGTCCAGCATTTGAAAACTCGATACCTGCAAGCAAAAACAACCAAGTTTTGATCAGATCTCTGATCTTAAAAATAAAGGACAAGGGTCCCACCGTGATCGCCACTGAAAGCACGAGGATACGGAAGAAAAAAGGAAACTCCAAGTGCGATGCAAACCGAACTAAACTTAGCGCTAAATCCTATGAATTGAAAGTGCATGAAAAGAGGGAAAGCATGAACGAATCAAAATGAAACAAAAGCCAATAAGGAAGATAGCCCTTTTTATTGATATGTTTCAGAACTCGGTTACAATGTGCCTCCTCCCCTTCCAAGGGCTAGGAGCGTTAAATATACGTTCTTGTTACATCCATGGATGCCATTCCTTCTTTCGCGTGCCCACATGTAAAATGGGTGGGCCAAACGTTGCCACCACTTGCGTTTATGAGTCTTGACTCCTTGCTGCTCCTCTAATTTCAAGATCCTATGTTCATAGAAACAAGAAACAGTCAGTAGCACCTACGGATGAAATAAAACATGCAATCCCCATGCCTTCGATTAGTGCATGCAAGATATAAATAAAATGATAACTAGAATGTATCCAAATGATCTAAAAATTTGATAGGGGCATCAAGACCTCACAAAGGAAACACTACAAATGGAATAGTCAAGAAATTCCTCACAGATTTGAATTCACTCTAGGGTGGGATGAATAGACCTACAACAAAAATGCCGAAAGGCACGGTCCCAAATGTCACATCTGGGGAGCTCCAAATCACCTACAAAGTTGGTATTAGCTAATTGGGGGTGTTTTGGGAAGACCCAAATGGTCATATTTCCCCAATAAGGCCTCTGTTAATGGGAATTTTATGGGGGTTACCTACAAGTTAGTAAAGGTGATGAGGGTCGTTGATCATTCATCATTTAATCATTATGTGTGTCAATCTAGGGCAGTGTCCAAAGGCTGTATATGATAGGAGGTGTTACAGTTGCAGGTTTAGTTTATCTAAGAATGAGTTTTATTGGTGGATCAGTTAGCATTTTTAGGGTTTTGTTGTGACCTTTAACTCCTAAGAACTGAAATGAACTCCTATTTACTTTTGCAGAAATAAAATTACAGCAAATGAAATGACAGAATCTGAAAATTGTAGAAAATGAACTGTTGCTAAATTGAAATGACAAAATAAAGTGCAAAATTAGAACACACACACTCTTGCATGTAAGTAACTCAACTAAATAATATCAAAACAGAATTTTAACTACTGTAAAACTGAATCAACAAAAACTGCCAATATTGCAAAGTGACAAGATATCTGAAAATTGTTGTGTAAATGCAAAATTGAATCAATAATGATTGTAAAACTACAATATGATAAAATATCTGGGAATTGTTGTAAATACAAGGAAATTTTGTCCACTACTGAAAATTGTATTGAAAACTACTTAAAGAAATGCAAACTGGTAGAGTTCTGCTAACCTGCTGTAGCAAGAATTCAATAAGAAATTCTGTCAGAAACTGCCTTCCCTTGGCCTGCAAGTGGGCCCTTGCTTACAGAACCAGAAGAAGGTGAGGAGTTATGCTACGAAGATCTAGCTGTTACTCATAAACCTCAACATGCCAATTGAAAACTGAAGATTGCACCTTTTTATTCAATCTAAAAATGCATTACAGTAATGCAGGAAAAACCTGCAAATTACTGTTCTGCTACAAGAAAACTTTACTCTATGCTAATTTTTGCACTCTCTTGCCTATTTATATATATTTCTATCTATCTCTATCTATATATCTATATGATCGACCATATGGGAGCTTTATTATTTATAAGATAACACTGATATGTTTGGTTACTACTTTGCAGGGATTTACATCTAATTACATAACTGTTTCCTAGACTGTAGGATTTTACTTTGTCCAAACTTCATCCATTCATTATTGCTGGGCTACATCTGTTGAGGAAATCACATTGATATGAGTTGAAATAACCTCCTGGTCAATTTACAATACTTTATTCCATCGTTTTATCACTTTTTGACCACCTTAGTTGTTCCTATGATATTCCCTATTCCTGCGTCGCTTATTCCTGCATTGCTCCGAAAAAATAGGCAAGTGACCATTTGTTGTTGATCTATGGTCCAAACGCGTAGGAAGTAACGTGTTGAATTCTCCACTCTCTTTCACACCCTTCTGCTTCGGTGGCATGTGCTGGAGTGACTAATTCCAAGCCCTACTGTATATGTACAGCTGGCTGGAACTATCATATTTACAACTTTTTTTCCTACATAGTCAGCTACAGTGACGAATTCTTGGTGCCCTTTTCCATTTGAATTATTTTAACCAGAGGAACACCATATTACCAAGCATCAGATATTCAAACAAGTTCTAAATTGCTATAACACTTTTGATTAATTAACTGAAAAATAGGTGAAATTGCAGTAAAAATAGTAAAACAGAGCATATGCACTTTGTCATTCCAGAATTTGCAAACATCACTATATAATGCATTTTTCCATAATTAACATAAAAATCATAGTAAAAAGGGTAATTAAAATAGTCAAAAATTTATCAAAAAGTGTTCATGGATGAGGCAATTCCTGGCCTCATCATTCCCCCCCAACTTATGGTAATGCATGTCCTCATGCATTTCGTACAACGACAGTAGCACACAAATCCATGTCTAGACTTCTGTCATGAAATTTGAGTAATGCGCCACCAATTTTATAGAATCCACTAACTACCTTGATGGACTGAAACCAATGTTGGAAGTGCTCATCATGTTGTGGGTCGGTATCAAAGAAGTAGGGAACAGGAGTAATAATTATGGGCATCCTATATCTCAGACCTATCCAAAGCTCCTTGATTTTTGATATAATTAGGATAATTCCTTCTGCCCTTCTCCTTGACCACAACAAATTAGTGGGAGAAATTGGCTCTCTTTTCTAGATAGAGATAGATAACTCACCCCATCTATTTTTACAAGCTGCCATAGCATCATCAAAGAAATCTACACAAAAATTTTGAAACTAGATTATACATTTCTGAAGGTTCCCTAAATAGAGTTGTTTCATTCTGACATCCCTCATGAATGTATAATTATCATTTGTACAATATCTATGATTTAGGGGAGCAGGTCTGATAAGCAAAACAACTTATGATTCCAATTCCTTGGTGAACTTCTTTTTTGTCCTAGTAAATCTTATTTTGTAGAGTGGACATGAAAGCTCTAATCTGTAAATCACCTATATAAATGTGAGGCAAAAACATACTTTCTAGGAGAAAAAAGAAATTATGCAAGAATAACTCACATAACAAGTTTTGTTGCTCTGTTAGACTCTGCATAAATGCCTCTATGAATTCTTCAAGAGTGTTCAACTGATGAGGCAACTCAGAAGCAAGTCTCATGATTTTCCAGCGAAGGTATCTCTCCTTTAGTAGGAGGCTATAAAACCAAGGTGGTATTATGCACTGTATTGCATATTATGCAATCTGACATACATCCTGCACCTATTTTTTTAACTTATTCACTTATGTTTTCTTCTTTGCTACTTTGGCTGCTTCAGAGTTTAAAGTGGTAATCTTACCCTCTAACTGGTGACACTGAGTCATCCAATATGCCAGTTCTTCATTGTACTTAGTTAAAGGCACTATGTCTGGGGGTCTTACAATAGGTTGCATTTGTGCCACTATATTCACTTGTACACCAATTTCTATAGTTGGTATTACAACAGGCAAATCTGTTTGTGTTCCTTGTTCTGTTGTAATAGCAATGAGAGGAGAGGGTGTGGATACCTGATTTTGTGCTACAGCTTCTTGTTCCTCTACAGAAGGTGTCTGTGCTTCCTACTGAAGTGCAGAATCATTTGTCAGTAGAATTCTTGATGGACTCTCATCATTAGATATTGCCATTTTTGCTTCTTCTTTGTTAGGTGATATCTGTACAGATGCTATGTTTGCCTCAGAATGTTCGCCTAAATCTAAGAGAATCTGGGCCCATTCATCCTGTGATGCTTCCGGTACCTGTAGACTGATATTCTAGTTGAAACAAATGGTTCTGCAAATCTTGAATTTTTTGTTGAAGCAGATCAATTTGTTGATCCTTTTGTTTTATGGTCTCTTCAGCTTGCTCAATCCATTGGGTTTGAGTTTTAACAACACTCTTTGCAGCATGCAATTGAGTGTGGATATCGATTTCCTCTTCGGACTTAGACTCAAA